>JAMXDD010000023.1:0-323455 GCA_024733475.1 Syzygium grande | reverse complement strand
TTCTTAGGTCCACCGCAATTCCTTCTCCGGATACCACATGTCTAAAGAATGCCACTTTCGATGAAGCGAGGTCGCACTTCTTTGAATTTAGCGTAGGCGCATGTTCCTTAGGATCTGTAGAACCTTTTCCAAATGTACCTCGTGCTCGGTGGAACTCTTTGAATATACCACAATATCATCTATGAACACGATTACAAATTGATCCAAAAATTCCTTGAATACCTGATCCATTAAATCCATAAAGGCTACAGGGGGTTCATTAGTCAAAACGGCATCACCGTAAACTCATAGTGCCCATACCTCGTCCCCGAATGCCGACTTGACACGCCTTCCTTCTTGATCATCAATTGATGATAGCCCAGTCCCTCATATCGATCTTAAAAAACCGACGCCCCTTGCAACTAGTCAAATAGGTCATCAATCCTTGGCAACGGGTACTTACTCTTGATGGTCACCCGATTCCTTTACAGTAGTCAATGCACAATCAAAGATCCATCCTTTTCCTTCTGAATAATACTAGTGCTTCCTATGGAGACGCACTAGGGCCAGAATAAAAGCCTTTATCCAAAGAACTCTTGCATTTGGACTTTCAATTCTTTCAACTCCCACATTGACATCCTATAGGGTGCTTTGAGATCGGTTCCATCCCTGGGGCTAACTCAATCGCGAACTCCACTTCTCTATCGGATGGCGGTCCAGAACCAATTCCCGAGGAAAGACATCGGAAAAATTGCACACCACGGCTAGGTCCTCTAGCCTCGGCTCTCCACCGTCGAATCGACTACATTTGCGAAATCCTTGGCATCCTTCATCTAACGGCCCGATACCTCAGCGACGAAATCCAGGATCGAGGTTCCTCCTCGGTTTCTCACAACTCAAATCTAGGATGTCCAAATGGATTAAATTGGATCACCCTCGCTACTACAATCCATAACACTTTCATTTGACTAACCAATCTATACCGATAATCACATCAAAGTCATGCATACATAACACCACCAAATCTATCCTTCCTTCCCTATCGCCAATTACTATCTTACAATCGGGACATCCTAACGAAATCAGCACCTTATCATTCAAATGAGTATAACAATAACAAAGATAACATCAACCGATTTTAGCTCAATCCCAAACAATTCAACAAACTGCTTCATATATAAATGAATACGATACCCCGGATCAAGTAAGGCATATGCAGCATGATCCTGAGGAGAGAGACCATTTTTGTGACCGGCTTGGTAGCGTCCCTACGCCTCCCTCTTTGCCATTACGCCACACACCCGTCCAGCAGGCGGCGGCCTACTCTAATTTTGCGGCTGGATAGCTCGGGTGATTTCCATTCCAAAAGGCGTGTGATAGTCACCCGAGCTGCCCGGCTTATTCAGTTGTTGGGGGCAGTCCTTCATCGATAGCCCCTCCTACCACACATAAAACACCCCGTTCCTACTGGGCAAGGTCAATTTCCGTGTCTTCCTCCACGCAAGCTACAGGCGATTACGATATGATTTGGCTTTCCAATAGCCCCAGTGGCGGAATGACGACTACTCCCCATCATGGGTCTCTTCCCGGGTGTGGTTGTCCTTAGCTAGGGCATACCCGCATTCTAAGCGGCGGCCGATGCCGATCTCGCTCGATTGCTTGAGCCCTTTCATATATTCGTTATAAGCTCCTCAGTTCAAAGGAATCATTTTGACTACAAAGGTCCGGCTTCACCATCTTGGAACCCCTAGCTTTGTCCATTGGATCCTCCACCATCCGGTGGCAAATTTGAATCTCTTGCAAATTCGGCTTCATATTGGTCGGCGGCGGTGACCGCCGAGCCTCATAAATTCAACCGGTTTATGCTCTGGGCACTTTCGATGTTACCATTGAAAGATCTCGGTGAAGACAGCCCAATTGGACGATGCAGTGGGAAACACTTGACCCCATTGGCCCTCACCAATCACTTGTATTGTTAAAGAAGGCTGATGGCTTGCTAGCGTTACCTTCTCTCTTCCTCGGTTACACCCCAGGCACCTCAAAGCTTTCTCTAAAGCCTCTGCCCATCTTGGGTGCAGCCTCGGGGTCACCTTTCCATCAAATTTTTTGGGGTTTAGCCTCGGGAACTGCTCTACTAGCTTGACATCGGGCCCTGATCATATTTACCGCATCACACCCGGATTTCCACCACTCACATTATTCCCCATCCCCATTATTCCCGATGATCTCACCGGTGCCGACAAAGTGACAGTAGAACTCCTTTCTCCGTCCGCTCTGCAGATAATAATTCTGCTTCCTCCATTACCCTCTACATTTCATCCAATCTAGGATCCCCCACGATCCAGCTTGGGGCTACACGACTCGACTTAGAGCCTCGACCTCGACCTCTACCTCGACCTCGACCGGCTCATCTTCACCGATTCTCACGATTGCCCACCCGCTAAGTTCAATGCTAGAATTAGAAACCATGCCAACTATACCCGCCTAAGCCCTGTGCAAAGAATCTGTCAATTCATTCAAAGAAAGCGATGATTATAAATAGCACCCAATCACAACCAACAAGTTCGTGCACTTACCTTTAAGTCCCGACGCTGCCTCACACATATATTGCATAAAATCACTTAGCAATCACAATCACACAATCCGATACGATAGCACGCGAGTCTCCCTAACTGCTCTACCCCAAAGTCATCGCCCTTATCACTCCGGTTTTCACCGATTTGGATCAAAGTCGACCTTGCTCGATACTAAATCAACGGGATGTCACACCCAAACCCCACCGAGCCCCGCGACATCCCGACCCGCGGTCGATTATTTGAACGCGACGTCCCGTACGCGTCGCCGATCCAAACAAAATACGCAAGCGAAGCGCATAAAATAACCCGCACAATAAAAACATGACCAAGGGATAGAACATCGAAATTTAATAAACACAAAGCATTATAAAGCATTCATTTATTACAAAATGATGACATGGCTACCAATTTCAAACCACAATTTTCAAAAGGGGCGGTGGTTGACAAGTTTATCTCCTCTACCAAAAAGTACTCAAAAGACAGGGTAATTTGATATATCCTTCAATCTCTGTGGTACTCCGCCATCATCTCCGAATCTATCACGGTTACGAATCTGAAAGTGGTTATGTAATAACCGTGAGAACAGTCTCAATAAGCAACACCCTAAACCTCACCTAGGTTAATGCGTACCCAGACCAGTCTAACATGCGAACTACCAACAATACAATTAATTTCATATGAAAGGCTTACCTCGCCTCGAACTACGTGCCAATCATGCATATTAGTTCAAACATGATAATGCAAGGATAATTCACCGCCACATCACAATCACTAGCACACACACTTCCACTCGAAATCAAACAACCCAACCAAGCATCCACACGCACCTTGAACCAAATCAATCACCACATCACGCATATGTATCCAACAAATTTTTCTCTCACGGACCACCGTCAACACGTCTCAAGTCCGGTCTCACAGCACACAAGTCACGTAATTCGATCAATCCCAATGGCCCGTCAACATGTCCCAAGCCATACTATTCACTCAATTTCCAGTGTTCACTTGTCAACACGTCCCCAAGCCATGATGTTCAAACATGATAATGCAAGGATAGTTCACCGCCATATCACAATCACCCGGCACACACACACTCCTACTCAAGTCAATCAATCCAACCAAGCACCCACACGCACATTGAACTAATCAAATCGGTCACATCACGCACATGTGTCCAATAAATTTTCCTCTCACGGACCATCGTCAACACATCTTAAGTCCGGTCTCACAAGCACACAAGTCATGCAATTCAATCAATCCCAATGGCGCCCGTCAATGTGACATTTCCGATTTTAGCCCATTTTGGGGTTTATAAAACGTGTAATTCGTCGATGCGCTTGTAATAGAATTTTGCCCGAACCGATCACTCTCGGGTTCTTGTTTTTAAAAATAGAAATTTTGCTAGAATTGCACTTTCGATCGAATTTGGCCGTTATTTATACCATGAACTTGGCAGTCGATTTCCGGAGTTTCGGGACGAAATAAATTGGACGGTGTCGAAATTATGGTGGCCAGCATCGAGATTGTTAGGAATAGTGGAAAAGTGAATTTTTGAACCGGGTGCGAATTTGGACTGGTAGACCTCCCTCGTAGTGTGGTTTGGGTTATTTTATTTTGGCCGTGTGCCCTAGAATATTGTTGGGATTTATCGTGGATTATTAGGCCTTTTTCCGAATTTAAATCGGGACCGATAGATCGATTTTTTGTTTGGACCGTGTCCTTTGGTTCGCGCTCGAAAATTCAAATCAATCCTTTTTCCCTCATTTTTCTCTCTTCTCTCTCCTCTCTCCTCACTCGCGTTGCGTCCCATCCGTCGTCTTCTCTCTCTCCCTCCCTCTCTCTTCCTTTTCCTTCTCTCTCTCTCTCTCTCTCTCTCTCTCTCTCTCTCTCCCCTTTCCCCAGTGCATTGTGCCGCCACCCCCCCATTGCGCCGTCCCCTTTCCCCCCCACATCTTTGCCCTTGACACACTCTCTCTCTCTTCTCTCTCTTCTCTTCTTCTTCCCTTCTTCTCTTCTCTTTCTCTTCTCTGGTTCTTCTTACCGCTCATTGCCCGACCATGGCCCAAGCTCGCCCGTAGTCGCATTGCCGTCCGCCGCCCAGGCCGCCACCGCCCGCCTCGCCCGCCCCCGATCCCGTCGCCCGTCGCGTCACCCGCCCCTGCCCCCTCTTCTTCCTCTCTTACTTGTGGCCAGCGGCAATGAAGCTGAGTACATGCGGCTTTTCCTTGCGCCGGAGCCGGCCAGCCCGTATTTCGTCGTACCGCCCTCCGCCCCGTCCACCATCCGCCGCCCCTAGCGGCCCGCCAGCCTCCCTCTCCCTTTCCACAGCTTCCTCCTGTCTGCCTTGTCCGAGCCGAGCAGTGAACCCATATCGCCCGCCCGGTGTTTCGCGGCTAGCGGCGCGCGCCGCCGCCCGCCCACGCGCCGTGCCGCCCGCCCGTGTTCGTTCGCCCATCGCCCGGTCCCTCGGCCCTGGCCCCTCCCCCTCTCTCCCTCTCTCCCCCTCTCACCGCCCGGCCAACCTCTCCCGCCCTTAGCCCACCCACGACCGGTCGAACTTCTCCTGCGGCCATTTTGGGCCCGAGCCGACTTTTCCTCAGCAAAATTTGGTAAGCGACTTCCTAGACCCTACTTAGTATTTTGGATATTTCATTGACCGGTTTGGGCTAGAACGGCTAGGGTGTGTATTCAATTTAATTACTTTATGATTAAATTAGATTATGTGGTGTTCTAATTGAGTTAAATTAAACCTGTTTAAAGTGGAGTGCTTGAGTGGATAATTAGCGTGACCGACTTGAACGCCGGGTCCAGAATTGGAGTGGCGGGGCGTGAATTGACCGAGTTGTGAATGTGAGTTAATTGGCGTGAATTTGATTGAATCGAGTGGCGGTGCTTGCTTGTGAGAAATTAAGCCCGGATTGATCGGAGGGCTACGGACTTGGGACGGTTGACGGCGGTCCGCGGTGAAGGCGTGAATGGCCGATGGGCCGATTGGAATGCGTGCTTGAGACGGTGTTGACGGTGGCCCGCTAAAGGTGTGATTAGACCCGAGGCGGTTTACGCGGGTCATTGAAAGAAAGTTGGGCCTGATGCGTGTTTACGCTGGCAAGGAAAAAGCCCTCGAGGCGTGTTTACGGGCCGTGAGAACGGGCCGGAGGCGTGTTGACACGCAAGTGAGAAAAGTTAGATGGATGCGCATGTGATTTGAGTGTGATTGAAATGGCTGGCCGAGTGTGACTGAATTGGCTGATTGAGTGTGACTGGATTGACTGGTTGAGCGTGTGGGTGTTGATCGAATTGACTGATGGTGCGTGTGGATGATTGGTTGGATGGGTTGGGTGCTTGTTTGGATTGACTGATTTCGAGTGGAAGTGTGTGTCTTTGGTGATCGTGATGTGGCCATGATTTATTCTTGCATTATTATGCTTGAACTAATATGCAGGATTGGCACGTGGATCGAGGCGAGGTAAGCCTCTCATCTGAAATTGATTGTATTATTTGGTAGTTAATATGTTAGACTGGTGCGGGTGCGCATTAGCCTAGGTTTAGGTTTAGGTTGTTGCTTATTGAGATTCTGTCTCACGGTTATTATATAACCATTTTCAGATCCGCGACCACGAGTGATTGGAGACGCTGCAAGAGCACCTCGAAGATCGAGGACGGGTCAAGTACCCAGCTTTTTGAGTTTTCTCCTTTTGTAGAGGAGTTAAGTTTGCTGCTATTGTCCCCTGTTTTGAGAAGTGTGGTTCTACTGTTGTGGCTTAGCTTGGGGACTGTCCTTGGTGGACGTAGTATGTATTTGTCAAGTGTAGAAATTTTAGTTATTGTTTTATGCTATTGCTAACCATCGTCATTATTATTTGTTTGGGTTGTTTCTATTTATTTCCGCGCGTACTAAATCTTTGACGTTTTGGGTTGGGTCGGCGACGTATCTGGGACGTCGCATTCAATGATCGACCATCGAGGGATGTCGTGAGCTCGGCGGGGTCCGGGCGTGACAGTCAACACGTCCCAAGCCATACTATTCACTCAATTCCAGTGGCCGCCGTCAACACGTCCCAAGCCACGATATTCAAACAATTCCAATGACCGACGTAAACACGTCCCGGTCCAACACACCTTTAACGGGCCACCGTCAACACGTCTCAAGCCCGCATTCCAATTGGCCCATTGGCCGTTCACGCCTTCACACGGACTGCCGTCAACACGTCCCAAGTCCGTAGCCCTCCAATCATTCGGGCTTAATTTCTCACAGGCAGACACACGCCACTTAATTAAATCAAATTCACGCCAAATCACATCAAACCACTCATACCCAACATTCAGTTCGAATTCACAGTTCGCCACCTCATCCACCAACCCGACGTTCAAGTCGGTCACGCACAATTTCCCAAATCAATCATATTATTAATCCAATTTAAATTGCATAATTAAATCATAATACCAATAAATTAATGCACGCTCTAGTCGTTCTAACCCCGAGACTAGTCAATGAAATACCAAAATACTAGGTAGGGTCTAGGAAGTCTGGAGGGAGAAGGAGGGAGTAGGGGAAGGTGGCGGCCGGAGGGCGATGGCGGCGACGGGTGGAGGCGGCGGGAGGAGGAAAGGGCGGCTGGCGACGGCACGCTGCAAGTTGGGCACCGGCGGCGCTGCGGGAGGGGAAAGGGCGGCCGGGCGGCCGGGCGCGATGCGACGGCGGCTGAGTCGGTCAGCCCGGGCGGCATCAACGCGACGATGGCCAAAGAGCTATTAATCAACGAAAGAAAGGGCAACGGGCCGAGAAGAAAGAAGAAGAAGAAGAAGAAGAAGAGAAAGAAGAAGAAGAGAAAGAAGGAGGAGAGAGGAGAGAGAGATGTCAGGGAAAAAAGGGGGGTTGGTCTCCGCAGAGAGGAGAGGGGGACGGGCAAAGCAGAGCGGAAGAAAGAAGAGAAAGGAGAGAGAGATAGAGAGAGAGAGGGGGGGGAAACGTGCGGGAGCGGGGTCGAGAGAGGAGAGAGAAAGAGAGAGAAAGGAGAGAAAAGGATTAATTTAAACTTTTCGAGCGATCCAATGGACACGGTTTAAACTAAAAATCGACCTAACGGTCCCGATTCAAATTGGAAATGGCCTAATAGTCCACGAAAAATCCCAATAATAATATGGGGGAAATGGCCAAAATAAAATATCCCAAAACACACTATGAGGGAGGTCTACTAATCCAAATTGCACCCGGTCAAAAATTCACTTTCTCATTATTCCTGATAATTTCGACGTTGGCCACAATAATATCGACACTGTCTAATTTATTTCGTCCCAAACTCCCGAAAATCGACTGCCAAGTTCAGGGTATAAATAACGCCAAATTCGATCGAAAACGATTCTAGCAAAATTTTTATTTTTAAAATAAGAACCCGAGAGTGATCAGTTTCGGGCAAAATTCTATTATAAAGCGTATTGACGAATTACATGTTTTATAAATCCCAAAATGGGCCAAAATCCAGAATATCACACGCTCTAACTTTCGATTACTTGTTATGTCAACAACAAGCAATACTCTTCTCTTTTAAGACTATACTGAATAATCTGAGCAAAAGAGTTATTGTCACGGGTCCTCGCCAAAATTTTCTTCTCAAGCAAGTGAGGTTCTCCCGCGAGATTCTGCTTCGCTAAACTCTTCAAATTGCTGGAGACGCGCTCTTGCACATACTAGAGAAGTGTTAAGGCATACAATGAATTGGAAATTCCTTAGGCGTTTGTTTCATATTGGTTTTGTTTCACAGATATGAAGTCTCTTTCATTGGGGTTGAACCTCTTACTCTGTCCCCTACTCCAATCTTTATGTCTCCCAACATCTGGTATTGGAGGACCAAGTCCAGGAAGGTCATTGCATGAACAGAAAGTTTTGCGCATAATGAGTCTACAACAATAAATCTCACATCTATTGTCAGTTAAATACACAAAGTTTCCAATTCTATACCCCTCAAAACTCCTCAAAAGAAATTTAAGCAAAAAAAAAAAGGACAGATAAATTGTATAACTGGACAAACAATTAGTACCGTGAATTATTTTTATTAATCTTTAGAAATGAGTTCACCTAATAATAGCAACGAACATACGATGTATAAAATTGAGAGATCATGGATATTACTTGGACTTAGCCTTTAGTAGGTTCGATCACATATAAGGGTAAAGGTCTTCGATGGCCAAAATGAGATAACGAAGCTAACGGGGACATTAGCTTTAAAAATGAAAGACGTTGAGTTCTGAAGCTTATTATTGAATTTCTTTTCACGAAAAATCAATGATCTGTAAACATTTTTTTAAAAATAGTTATTCGTATTGGTTAGAAAAACTAGTTAACAGATTATATATTTTTATCATCAACAATAATCTTTGCCTAAACGTTTTATTAATGATAAAATTATTTCTCATTAACTCATTTTGGCAAGCGATCAAAGCAAATATTTTTAGAAATATTTTAAATTGGTGATTTTATGTGAAACAGACGCATCTAAAAATTAAAAGATTTTATCTATTTTTTATTATTTCTTCTCCTTTCACTGATGGTTTTTCCTTTCATCACTCTCTCTCCAAAATATATTTTCTTCTTTCTCTCTCTAACTAAAGGGTTTATGCATCAGTGCCTTGTCATCGGCTTCGGCGCGCCATTGTGTGGCTATGCATTCAGGCAATGAAAAGCCGCTAACAAATGTCAGCAGCAACTCCAACTCATCGATAGGGCCTCGCTCAGTTCATTATAGGCTCTTGGTATGGGGACAACTTTTATGGACAAGCCCAGCCCATCCAACATCAAAGATTAAAAAAAAAAAAAGAGATTAAAAAATCTACCTCTCCAGCACTAGTGATGCTAAAGATGAAAATTAAAAATTAATAAAATTCAGGAGCCATCAAGAGCTTGAAAACCCGAATTGGTCCGACCGAACCGACCCCGCATATCTCAAGCACGATTTAGAAGGGCCGGTCTTTAGGGAAAATTTTTCTAATATTGTTATCAGGGCTTGTTTAGGCTACTAGCCTAGGGGAGTCGAGATGCTATTAGCAAAAATAAGTGAAGTAGCAATTATAATGGAATGAAGTGAATTATAGAGGAGATAGAAAGATGCGTAGATGAGAAAGAAGGCCAATGAGAATTGATGAAAGCATGGGATAAAAATATATTCCAGGTTTAGCAAGTACATTCATTCTATTAATATGGCACCTTTGCAACAGTTAAACATATACAACATTGTTTATTCGTCCTATATCTTGCAATATACTTCCTTTAGGAAATAGAATTTGGCAGGCTATGAAATCACTACAAAGAAAATTTCCACGTAGGACCAATCTAATGGTCCATGGTCCCTAATGAAAGGGACCGACAACTACGATTGATATAATGAGAAACAAAATTACGATTACATGCACAATAGTGTGGCACCAACTTAATATATTTTGTAAACCTCTCTTATATATTATTATAGATACTAGATATTGCAAACTTAATATATTTTGTAAACCTTTTCAGATATATAAGGTAATTTGTACATATTGCAAACGTTTTTAACCAATGCATAAGAGCATGTTTCTTTAACTTCGATATTTAAAGAATCATTTTATTTATTTCTTATTAGTCAACACATATAATTAAGTAATTGGTTTATGTTCAACAGGAAGACTTTCCTACTGAATGACTGGAACGTTCTTTTTAGGCACGATTGTACACTTACAGCGATTTAGCTACAACCTCTTTTATATATTACATGAATCACTTTTAAGTTATATTTTCTAGAAACTTTCAATTTTAAATAAGTAATTGAGCTTCTTTATCTAATTAATGTAGAAGAAGATTGCACAAAACAACTTTTCTTTTCTAAAAGAGAAACGGTACAACTAACAGGTATTAGGCAAAATTAACGTAATCAAGTCCCCAAACCCAAACTCTCTAGTTCGTAGAGTAAGGCTGCCTCTCACGCCTTATTTGGCTCCTAACCAACCTAGAGTAGGTTAGTGAAACTCTAATTTATTTTGATTGAAAATAAATGAGAAACTAAGTTATGATTAATAGGGTTTGGGAGAGTCCGATCAAAGTATTAATGCTACTTTACAAGATGGTTACACTCGTGTGCTTAGAAATTTGTTAAACCCCCCTTGAAGTTCATCTTGGGAGGCTTGCGAAATCACTGTTTCGAATTGAGATTCTCTAATATTCAAAGAATTGAGATTCTCTAATATTATTAGGACTTAAATTATATCTTAAATTCTCTCACTTAAGGGCTGATACCTCACCACATGTATCTTTGGATTGTCTAGATTTATTCTCCTTTCTTCATTTTTCTCCCCTTTCTTTTCTTCCCTTTGTTTTCCTTTTCCCTTTTCACTTCTGCCTCCGTCCTCTCTTTCCTTAGATCTTGAATTTGGGGTAAACTTGACCAAATAAAGTTACTTCAGACTTTAGAAAATTGCAATCCGTTTTTTCAAATCCGCGTAAGGAAAAGGGTCCTTGCATTGACCAATTTTCGGAGTATTGGCCAAGTTCTTGACCGAGAAAAAGAAGTATTTAGTCTAGCGTTTTGTCAGGATAAAAAGATAAAATCTCATCCAAGATTAGATTGAGATGGAAATAGAAATTGAGTTACTGGGCCGGCTTTCTTTTCCATCGTCCTCGTACTGCCATTGGATTAAAGAAACAAAAATACGTCAAGGTCTTTTCACTTTTACTTTCTATAATGGACATCACCATCCAAGAAAGTGAAGCATTTCCCAGCTTTCATCGCAGGAGACCGAAACGACTTGGGAGAATTCTGTGTCACGCTATCATGGACATTCCCGTAAAAAGTAAAGTTTTTCACAGCTTTCATAGGAAGTGACCAAAATGACTTGCTCAAATTATACACGAGTCCCTACATAATGAAGCAAGCATTTAAAATTCAACATAGTACGGATTTGGTGAAAATAAAATAAAACACGATACATTGAATCCAACTGATAAATTCAACATATGGATTTACAGGTTTGATTATTTAGTTTTATTGATTTATCAGTTCTATTTCGTTATTTTTGGTTGAAAAAAATTAATACAATTGTACATCATTTTTAATCGGTAATTTTAATAGATCCAGTGATTTAACAAGTAATGGGTTACACTATAATGACATGGCCTGAGGAAAGTTGGCAAACTCCCAAAATAACCATTTAAGTAGTAATCATTTGGAAGATTTGTTTTACTTATAAACCATAGTTAAATGGAAATCACCTGAGAGAATCCGCTAGTGTTTTGCAGACCACCAATTGTCTCCTTGAGGCAAATAGGTGACCCTAATTGAAACCTAGTTTGAACATCCTGGGAAATGCCCATTTAAAATGTTCAAGTATTTAGGGAGAAAGTCATCAAATCGGGTAGCTCATGAGGAAATCAATCGTCATAGGCAAAAATAACATGACGGCCTGGAATTTCACGTCCTTTAATAATCTCTCGGCCTTTCGTTAACCTTATACATACTAATGATTAAAGATTCTTGGCTACTGAACGTCATGGTCATGACCTAGATTCAGCAATTGCAATTAGTATGTAAGGTGCAATTGAGAAGGTGATAAATGATCAGACTCAATAACCTACATTAATTTCAAAAGCTCACATTTTTATAATAAGAACAACAACAAAAACAAGAACAAGAACAACAACAACAATCACGACGACGATGACAATAAACGACAATAATAATAACAACAATTATAGCAGTAACAATAGATAATTTAGTGACAAACACTAATTGCAAAACCTCCCACATCATCTAACGCACAAAAACCCTTTTCATGTGGATACATAAGATGAAAGTTATCAGATATTGCGAGCTTTATGTATTGCAAACTTTCTTAACATAAATGAGAGAATTTATGTATAGCACATATATATTGCAAAATCCTTAACCAATATAAGCACATGTTTTGTGATGATCAATATTAAGATATTTCACTTTTTTTTTATTTTTTATGAGTCGACGTATATAATTAAGTCATTGTGTACTATTCAACATGTAATAGCTAATTCAGCAATGACCTTTTAATATATTAAATGAATCTATTTTAAAAGATTTTTTTAGGAAAATCAATGTTAAATAAGAAACTAAGCTCCTTTATCTAATTAATATGTTCCAAGTAATTTTATAGTAAGTGGAAAGAATGCAGTTTTGCCATGATGTGGCTCAACCACAAAACTCTATTCTACCAAACTTTCTTTTTGTTTATAAATGAATAGTCCAAGCAACTTTTGCACTTGGACCCGGAGCATATAATTCAATGCATTCTAAATAGTAGATCAGGTTATGACCGAAAAAAAAAAAAAACTAGTAGATCAGGTGAGTCTACGTAGGATCCACACAATGTAACGAATCATTGAGCACATGTGATTCGGGGGCCACATAACAAAAATAATAGATTTTCATATGCTTCTGGCCTTTAAGGTTATAATTGAGCATTAAATTTCCATAAAGAACTTGATTGGTTTTTTTTTTTCCAGTGATTAAATCAACTGTGGTGCCTACCTTCTTCTCCATCATTTTTCATGTCCTTAATTCTCAACGAAATTGAAATGGTTGGCTTGCTTTTCCTTGGCAATTTTCTGGGTCACTGCAAGCTTTAATGACCACACGGGAGGATAAGATGTGTTGCATCTTTGAGTCAAAGAGGTCCCTAGCAGAATTGATCAACTCACGGGCCACAGGCAAGTATTTCATTAATATAATACATATAAAAATTGAATATGGATCATCAAATCTTGTGGGATTAGCTAGCTTCAATGGTTAGTATTCATTCAATACATATACTATACTCAATATAATAGTTTCTCATAGTCCTTCATTTTTACTGTACATGGGCATGTGGACTTGGGTGGTGCCGAATATTGGAGGGACGTGGAAGATAATAGCAATGCTTGGAAGGAGAGACCGGAGAGGAATGCCCTGCTCAAGATTAGATCCGCCATAAACAACCCGAACGGGTATTCTTCTATTCGTGGCACTACGATTAAAAAGATTTTTATTTAATACTAGCTAGCTAGGTATTCATACATTGCACAAGTTTAAGACTATATGTTCTGAATTATTCTAAATATTGATAGTCAGTCGATTTTGCAATCATTGATACTTCAAGTTAATTATAAGATATATTGAATGTTGATCGGCATTGGCTTGACTGGTTTATCAAATCAATGGAAATTGCCCTTATTTTTCCTTCAATAAGTCTAAACAAATATTCATTTGTTTCATATTTATTGACAAAACAATACCTGTACATAAAAAAAACAACATCAAGTTTTATTTATTCATCTCATCTTTTTTTACGAAGCGTTATAGGGAAATATATTTTTCTTTTATAATTTTGGTGAAATTACTGGTAAAGTTTTGTTGTTGATATGCAATTAGTCATTCTTTATCATTTTATAATATTCACTTTATCATTTTCATCTTTCTCTTTTGGAAAAGTTCTGAGTCAAGTCATTGGCGCTAATCACGCCCATGACTCATGATTGTGCCGTGGAGTTGGAATAGCCACGATAATCACTCGAAAGGGCTGCATATATAAATGAAGTACATGAGCCTCTTATAAACATTTGTATGCTAGTACTAGCTATGAAAGTTAACATATGGCTCGTGTCCTCTATGAATGAACTTTGTAGATCAAGCATATCGGCACAATTGGACACAATGTCCTATGTAGATAATCTCAACTAATCAAATGACAGTTAGTATATGAGTTGAACTAAGTTTTTGCAGTAACTGTTGAAATAGCTCCCCTAGTTTTGTTATGAATACGTTTAAATTCTACATACGAAGAGCAAAAGCACACGTGCATATTGTGATTTTTTTTAAAAAAAATCTCAATTTACTAATACATGATGGATTGGTCAACACGGTAAAATATTTAAAGTATATAATAGGGAACAAAAAAAGAGGCATCAAATTTAAAAGTATGCAAGACAAAAAGGAAAAAAAAAGTAAAAACAAAGGACGCGCTTAGCAAAAGCTAAGCATTGTAACATTCCGGATTTTCGGTCCATTTTGGGGTTTATAAAACGCATAATTTGTCGGTGTGCTTATAGTAAAATCTCGCCCGAGAACCGATCACTCTCGGTTATTATTTTAAACTAAGATTTCGCTAGAATCGCACTCGATCAATTTTCGTCGTTATTTGGACCACTGAACTTGGCGATCGATTTTGGGTGTTTGGGGCCTAATAAATTAGACGATGTCGATATTCGGGTTGCCGTGTCGAGATTGTCAAGAATAATGAAAAAGTTTGGGTTTTCGGACCGGGTGCAAATTTGGACTAGTAGACCCTCGTAAAATTTTGGTCAAATTAATTTGGCCTTTGTCCCTTTAAGTCGAGGTCTACTTTGGACCGGTAGACCATTTTCCGTTTTGGAATTGGACCCCGGTTTTGCGTGTAATATTTTAATTTGTATAAATTTTTTCAAAAACTTTTCTCTCTCTCTCTCTCTCTCTCTCGGATACCTACTTGGCGCCCCCCATCCACTTGTCCGTCCCCCCACCTCTCTCTCTCTCCTCTTTCTTTTCTTTTTCTTTTTCTTTTCTTTTTTTTCTCTTCTCTTCCTTCTTCTCCTTTTTTC
The DNA here is from genome assembly GCA_024733475.1 of Syzygium grande. Classification (NCBI taxonomy): domain Eukaryota; kingdom Viridiplantae; phylum Streptophyta; class Magnoliopsida; order Myrtales; family Myrtaceae; genus Syzygium; species Syzygium grande. The sequence goes on along the minus strand of JAMXDD010000023.1, from coordinate 308,293 downwards.
TCTTCTCTTCCTTGACTTCTTTCCTCTCTCTTCCAGACCTTCTTCCTTCTTCTGCTCCTCTGCTTTCGCCATTGCCGTCCACTCCGCCCTGAGCCGCCTCGCCCGTCGCCCGGCTAAGTCCCTTCGGCCAGCCGTCCCACCTGCTCCCTTCTCTCTCTTTCTTCCCTTCCCGAGCCCCATTCACAGGCTTTGTTACCCTTGAAACGCTTCGACGTAGCCGTATAACGCCGGTAGCCCAGCAAACCCGACCCTCGTCGCCGATCGTCCGACGCCGCCCCGGCCTGCCCCTCTCCCCCCCCTCCCTCTCTCTCTCCCGTCCCCTCTCTCTCCCGTCTCCTTTCCCCTCTGTTTTGGCCGTGAGGAGGGCTTCTTCGCCGGAGCGCCGAGCCGCCACCGGAGTCGCCGCCGCCGCCGACGCTGCCTCGCCGACCCGGCCAGCGTCCACGTCGCCAGCCGCCTCGAGCCACTTTCGCCACGCCATTCCCGCCTGTTCGCCCGGATTCTTTGTTTCACGCCGGAAACTGTTCCGGCGACACTGTTCACCGCCGGCGACACTTTTCCGGCGACACTGTTCCGGCGGGTACTGTTCACCCGAGCCCGTTTTGGTCCGTCCGGCCCGTTTTAAGCGTAGGACACCCGGTGAGTACAACCCTAAACCCTAATTAGGCTAATTTACATTTCTAGACCGGTTTAGGGGTTAATTTAGGGTAATTTATGGGTTAATTGTGAAAGTGATTAGGGATTGAAATTGTGATCGATTTGGTGGATTAGTGTGATAAATTAATGGAGGAATAGTGGCCCGAGGGGCGCGATAAATGGACCGGACAGTTTAGATTAAATTGGCCGAGTTCGGGATTGTTTGGATTTAATAGGTGGATATTAATGCGCGCCGTAATTGATTTTTGTGGTGGTCAATTAGAATGATATTTGAGGAGTATGATGGGATATTTTGATGGCAATTATCAGCCTAGAAATTGTGGTATAGTGACTGGCCACGACTGGACTTGATTTGGGTAAGACGTGATTAATTTGAGGTTTAGTCGTGAAAATTCTGGGAAGGATTGCACTGTGCAATTGACGGGCTAATTGAGCCTTATTAGTGATTAATTTGATGATGCTATGTCACGTGTCTAGCGGGACTAGAAATGGATTAATTTGGTGGACCTCGAATGCACGAATGCTTGTTGACCCAGTTATGTGAAATTGTGCATGGTAGTGTGCTGATTTGATGCTATGGCTGATTTGAACTTGATTGTTTGAGTGGGCATGTTAATTTATGAAATTGAATATTGTGAATTGCCCAAGTGTGAATTTCATGGCCATGGATGTGCATCACGAACATTGGCACGGCATGTGCATTCACAAGTATGCTTGAATGACACGTGCATTGTGATCACCTAGATGCCCTGATGCGTGATATGCGGGGATTCAGATAATAATTGGTTGTATGTTCGTGTGATCACATTTCGCCCTGATGCGTGTTACGCGGGGTATGCCGTCCTGATGCGTGTTACGCGGGACGATGCCCGGTGCGTCCGGAAGACGACCAACCTGATGCGTTTTACGCGGGCTCTGGTTCGTGAGGAGATCGGTGTTGCGCCTGATGCGTTTTGACGCGGGCTAGAGACACTGGGCCAGTGATGCGTTTTAACGCGGGCCACGGAGTGTTGTGATTAAAGAAAGAGACCAACCTGATGCGTTTTACGCGGGCTCTGGTTCGTGAGGAGATCGGTGTTGCGCCTGATGCGTTTTGACGCGGGCTAGAGACACTGGGCCAGTTGAGGCGTTTTAACGCGGGCCACGGAGTGTTGTGATTGAAGAAATGGACCTGATGCGCTTTACGGGTCGGACCTGATGCGCTTAACGCTGGTCGGAGGAGTAATTGAGAATCGGGCTGAGTGCTAGTGTGCAAGTGTGCGATAATGCATTGATGAGGTATGAGCATGAGCGCAGCACTAGCATATGCATAACATGCGCTAGACATAGAAATGCACGTGTATGTGCTGTGATTATATTTTTGCCGCGGGGTGCTTTTTGTTGATTTGACGCCTAACCCGCAGGGTCTAGTGAAATTAGATTTAGGCCGAGGGCCCCGTCGGCATTATGTGTGTACTTTGTGTTGTTCAAGACTTGTCGAGGTGCATGTTAGCCTAGTTTAGGTTTAGGAATTACTCACGAGATTTATTCTCACGGTTGTTGTAAAACCGATATTTTCAGATCCCCGCCTTGAGGAGGACAGGTGTCCCGATACATTTTTGGGAGAAGACCCCGGTTAATTGTAGTACTTGAACCCCGAGCCACTTACCCCTTTTGTCAAGAGTGGCCTTGAACCGTTTTTTGATTTTTGGTAGCCATTCAGAATCGAATAATTGTATATGAATTCCAGTAATTGTACAAGTGTGGATTTTGGTGGTTACCCTTGGTTATACGCTTATATATGTAATGGTAGTTTTAATTGCTTCCGCATGTGCTGTATATCTCTGTGTTGGGTGTTGGGTCGGGCGACGCTGGCCCGGACGTCAGACACGAATCGACCTCTGCGAGGGATGTGGCGCACCGAGGAGTGCGGGGGGCGTGACACGATCAGCTACTTACCAACTCCTAAAGCTATTAATGCAAAGTACTATGGATTTTCATTTTATCAATCCAATAAATAAAATTTACTATTTTGAAAGCATTGACATTCTCGATTCTATATAAATAAATAGCTCTCCACTGCATATGGTGAAGCAGGAACATAGTACACACACAAAACACCATAAAGCACAGCATTAAAATTTGGAAATGTTTCTCTTTTGAGGATGTACAAAACTATTGCTTGCATAACTATATGGAAGAATTCTGTAAAACAGAGCATTAAAATTTGGCTTTCATCCCTTAAATTTCCATGAACTTGCAAATGTGCCTTTTATTCTCTCAAGTGCAACTGATCTTTTGTCCCTTTGTAATTTGGAAACACGAGAATAAAACCAACATTAATTATGGATTTGTACACTTTTAATCTCTATTCATTGTCTGAAGTTCGGATCGCCTCGATGTATCTATTTGTCGTCAATAAATGTTATCCTGACTTTTTGCACATGGAATTTAAAGAATGTGAGACCACATATGTGAAATAAACTGGGCTAGAACCTGACTCTATTACCAAGTTAGAAACCCTGTAAACTAACGCGGATAGTAATAATAAAAATGAAAGAGGCTGGGTTTTAAAACTCACTAGTGTGTTTGTTTCACGGAGAAGAAATGACTTGTAAATATTTATCTAGAAATAATTACTTGCAATAGTTAAAAAACACTAGTGATTGCCTAATCATTTTCGTTATCATAATAATGTTTCTTATTAATTCATTTTTGTAAGCAATATAAGTGATTGTTTTTAGAATAATATTTCAAATTTTTGATTTTTCGGGAAATAAATACAACCTATATATCCAGATAATTCACATTGATATATCCAACATTAACAGCTCCAGTGAAGACAATAGGATGATCAACCAATAAATATAGGTCTGCAGGGCACAAATGAGAAAAGAAAAGATGTCAAGTTTTGAAGCTTCGCATCAGAGACACGCACAAGAGCACGACACCAACATTTACACGTATCCCATCTGATGTCTCGTGGGGAGAAGCTCGAACATTTTTGGGATCATTTTCGTGTACGCGGGGATGAGAGAGAGTAAGTTGAGAGAAGAGAGGAGGGTTGGATAGTGAGTTAACATGGAGATTAATCGCTGTCTCTAAGATGATTAAATACAATTTGACACATGGTATTTACCAATAAATTTAGCCCTTGAAGGAAATTAGATGTGGATTTACAAAAAGCGGAAGGAAAAATAACTTCCACCATATTTTTCTTTCCATCTACTCACTTTGACCCCTGAAAGGAAATTAGACGTGAATTTGCAAAAAAAAATGGAAGGAAAGAAATTTCCTATTCAATGACAATTAATGGATGAATTACTAAATTATGAATATCCAATTATATTTATTATAAATTTATTTTAAGGTGTTTTGGATGGATTCTCTCAAATTACTGGAGAATTTTTATCTGGTGGTGATTAATATTACCGGATAAAGTTACTCCATACTTTAAAGAAAATTCCAATTTGTTTTTCAAATCAGTGTTAGGACAAGGGTCCTAGCATTGACCAATTTTTTGGAGAATTGGCCAAGTGCTTTATGAGAAAAAGAAGAAATTAGTCTAGCGTTTTGTCGGGTAAAGAGAAATCGAGTTACTGTGCCTCGCTTTCATCTTTTTGCCATCGTCCTTATATTGCTTTTGCATTAAAGAAATATAAATTTAGTCAAGGTCTTGCCACTTACATTCTATAATGGATATCCCCGTCAGAAAGGTAAAGCATTTCCCAGCTTTTATCGTAGGCGGCCAAGACGATTTGGGAGAAATTTGAGTCAAAGCTATAATGAACATCCCTATCCAAAAAGGTAAAGCATTTCACAACTTTTATTGTAAGTGACCAAAATGACTTGCTCAAATTATACAAGAGTCCCTACATGATGAAGCAGGCGTTCAAACATTCAACAAAATATAGGTTTGGTGAAAAAAAATTAGAACATGATATAATGAATCCAACTGTGTGTTCAACTTATGGATTTACAAGTTTTGGGTATCCTATGTGATTGATTTTTCTGTTCTATTCGACGTATTTGATTGAAAATTTAATGAAGTTATACAACATCTTTGGCTGGTAATTTTTATAAATCAAGCGATTATGCTAACAAGTAATGGGTTGCCGAGCAAAGTTGACAAACTCCCAAAATAACTATTAAAGTAGTAATCATTTGGAAATTTTACTTACGAATCACTGTTAAAACCGAAATCAAGGCAAAATCACCGCAAAGAATCCGACTGTATTTTGCGGACTCCACCAATTATTTCCTTGAGCCATAGAGGTGACACTAATCAAGACCCCATCTGAACATCCAGAGCAATGCCCATATAGAATGATCAAGTCCTTAAGGAGAAAGACATCATATCGTGCAACCCAATGGTTTCGCTTCTGTCTTGGCACGACGGTTAAATTTTTTTATCTAATACTAGTAAAGTGTCCGGGTGTTTAAGACTGTTTTTTTATAAACTATTAATCAATTTTGCATTCATCGATATTTTAAGTAGTTATAAGTTATACTGAATACAGGTCTGTATTGTCTCGATCACTTTATCAAATTGATCAAAATTACCCTGTTTTTCCTTCAATGAGTCCAAACAAATAACGATTTATTTGATATTTCTTGGCAAAACAACACTTGCAACAAAAACTAACGATACCAAACCCTAGTTATTTCTCTCTTTTTGCGAAGTAATTCCTGGGCACGTTTTTTCGGTTGATTTGCTAATAATAATTTTTTTATCATTTTATAATCTCAATCTTTCTCTTTTGGAAAAGTTGTGGGTCAATTTAACGACGATAATCGCGTCTTTCGCGGAATTGGCCCCCGGCAGACTTCACTTTGCCCATGGTTGTTTTGTGGAGTTGGCACAATCGTGGTAATCATGGAAACGTATTACCCACATATCATGAGCAAGTATTTTGTGAACCCAATACATATGAGGAAAAGTGTTAAAAAAATCCTAAACCTTTTACATTTGTATTAATTTAGTCATAAAAAAAAAATTTTATTTTCATATCACCTTTTAATCTGTCTCATAATCCATTCAAATATTATTAAAAAAAAGCTAATTTTGAAAACCCTAATTTTTAGTCCGCTTGAATGCGGTTTTAACTATTTTTTTTTTGACCATAAATAATTTTTAATAATATTTTAATATTTTTCGAATTTGTAATATTTTTCAATATTTTTTTCTTTTCCTTTTTTTCTTTACCTTTCTTCTTCCACTAGTCCCCAAATCGGTCGGTCCCGGCGAGTCCTTTTTAATATTATTTTTATTTTTCCAATTTTTTAATCAATTTTTTTTTTTTTCTTTACTTTTTCCACGACCTCGCTTTACCCTTGCCAGCTCGTTTCCTTTCCGGTAATTTGGACGGAGGCACAACCTCACCGGATCCGGTGAGGTCGAGCGTCACCCATGGCCGGTGGGCTCGACCCTCGCTAGCCCAACACGAGGCGGCCATTCAACCTTGTCGGATGGTCGCAAGGGTGCCCTCGCGCTGGGCTAGCGAGGGTTGAGCCTTGCTGGCCATGGGCAAGGCCTGACCTCGCCTAGTAGAGGCCGCAGGTTGCGGCCACCCTCGCCAGGGGCTAGCGGGGCTCGCTGGTCATGGGCTCCACCTGGTCGCTGGAAGAAGAAAGGTAAAAGAAAAAAATATTTAAAAATATTTTTAAAACATTAAAATATTATTAAAAATTATCCATGTCATCGCCGGTGGTGTCATGTAAGTCGGCCACCGGCGTCACGCCAACAAAATCTTGTCAAAATTAGTCAGAATGACTGAATTGGCACAAAGGTAAAAGGTTTATGATTGAATTAGTACAAAAAAAATATTTAGGACTAAATTGGCATTAATGCAATCGATTTAGGACTTTTCTGACACTTTTCCAAATACATATGTTAAATTGTATTTGGGCCATCTGATCTCATGGAGTGCATTATCTTTAGCGGTCCAGATTCAATTTATATATATATAGACACACTAAACTCGTATAATAGTGTCTCAAAATCCATAAAATATTATAAAAAAAAAGTGGACTTGGAAGGTGTCCATATTGGGGGGAAGTGGAACCTGACGGGGTGCTTGGAAGAAAGACGCCTCGCTCAAGATTAAATCCACCATCTGTCGTGACACGATGTTTAAAAAGATTTTCATCAAATACTAACTAGTATTCGAGCGTTGCCCAAATTTAAGACTATATTCTCTTATATTAGTCTATACAACGATAATTAATTTATTTTGGGTTTATTGATACTATAATTAATTATGAGATTTACCGAACGTTGATCTGCATTGTCTTGATCGCTTTATCAAACTCATGGAAATTGCCTTTTTTTTCCCCTTCAATAAATCCAAGTAAGTACCCATTTATTCGATAGTTCTTAGAAAAATAACACTTGCTGAAAATTAACAACATCATCTATCTCGGCTTTTTTTTTTGTGACGCGATATTAGGGCACATGTTCTTCTTTTATAGCTCTGGTGAAATCAAATGGTAACTTTTTATCTTTTTTGATTTGCTAACAATCATTTTTATCATTTTGTAATATTCATTTTATAATCTTATCTTTCTCTTTTGGAGAAGTTCCGGGTCAAGTCACCGGCGATAATCACGTGTTCCGGGGAATTGGCCCTAGCAGACTCGACTTTGCCCACGGTTGTTTCGTGGAGTTGGCCCAACCGTGATGACCACTCAAAGGGGAAAGACTCTGCACATATAAATGAAGGAGATGACCCTCGTAAGTTTGCACAAGGTGAAGCAGAAGAAACAGATAAACGCACAAAACACCATATAGATAAACATGAAGTTTCTTTTACTGTGTATGTGGACTTGGGTGTTGCTGGTATCGATGGGGAGGGAAGAAGCATGGGGTGCTTGGATGAAGAGAGGAATGCACTGCTTGACATTGACGCCGCCCTCTCCCCCCCCAATGGGTCTTCTATTCTCTCGTGGCGCAACAACGATAGTGACTGTTGTGGCTGGAAAAGCGTGGAGTGCGATAACACCACTTTGCGAGTGACTGGACTATATCTGGGCGGACCACGCGATTGGAAATGGAGAGTGTCGTACTGGGAACAGTCCGAAAGTAATTGGGGAGGGTGGAGCCAGGTAGAAGAATGGTCTATCCAGTTCGGAAGTAATTGGAAAGGGTTGGGCCGGGAAAGAGAAGGGTCTCGTGGTTTGGTTATTGATGCCTCTTTATTCCTTCCTCTGGAGGAACTTCAAGTGTTGGATTTAAGTCAGCATTCTCTCTTAGGTGAATCTCTCTCTCACAGTAATTTGTTTGTTTTTTCCTTTTCTCTAAATATGTTCAAAATAATTGTTTACTCACCGTGTTTGAACTCTCAGGTGAATCTCTCTCTCTCTGTTATTTGTTTCATTTTTCTTCTTTCAATTATGTTTCTAAGTAATAGTTTGCTTTTGGACAACGAAAAAATGTCAGACTATGGTGCTATAAACTATAAAAGTGAATTAAGTGAATTAATGACAAACACATGATTGCACAAATGATGCAATTCTTAAAATAGTTGATTGCACATATCATGAATTAATTACGAGACTCATTTCCATGGCTATCGAAATTAGAATTAGCTCTATAAGCAATTATTTATCAAATTCCGACTTTTCTTTATCATAAAAGGGGTGGACTTGCTAGAATTTTTCACTCCAACAATTTTGCACTTGTTTGGAAGTGGACCAAAATCTACTTAATATTGAGGAGCTTGTGACTTTCTCTCACGATTCAAAATAAGAAAAAGAAAATCAAGTTTATCATTCTACATATTAATAATTACATTTTTGTAAAGGTTTTGAGTGTTTTACGATAAATAAAAGTCAAATTACGAGTGCCATAAGGTTTGCAAAAAATAAAAAATCACGAAAAGTAGATTGGCAGAGGGGATTAATTTAGAGGGATGAGAAAGGATCTTAAAGGGAGTGTAATGGTAGGACAGAGGGAAAGAAACGGACCGGAAAAAAAAGATTAGATCATATCAAGTGGAATTGTATGTGTAGCTATGGTTTTTTAAATCCCTCATATAAAGGGATTTGGAGGGATTGAGGGACTAATACTTTTATCAAACAATTGTTTTTCTTTCTCACATTTACCTTTGATGTATTACAAATACATCAAATTATATATACATAAAAGTACAGTGATAATCATCATTTATTTTATTCTCTCTCCTGATCATTCCTTTCTCTAGTATCCAAATAATATTATAGCTTATTTCCTTTATTTCCTTTTTCTTCTTTTCTCTTATAATTATTTCCATCTCTTATTTTCTACTTTGGTTACATCTTCCGACATCTATATTTATCTGGATGCATGGTTCCAAAATTCCAAGCCGCTCTAACCATGCATCCAGACATGCAAGAAAATCAGAATACCCTTCAGTGCTTTCCAGGTCAACCTTTAGTCTATTTAGATAGGAAAACTCACACATAAGGCGATTGATTAGATTTATGATCAATACATATACTTAAGAAGAGCAGCAAGAAATTCCATTATAAATCAAGTGATATAATTGAGATGAGATTAAAAGGACAGCGTTTTTTCCTCTCCTTTTTTTGCTAATACACTCCCTATAATGGTGGATGGACCATATTACCCTCGGTGGATCCAACTTGTTTACATATTATATACACACATAAATGATTAAAGTGGGGCCCAATTTTTCCACGCTCTCTGTGTCTCAGATTCTTTCTCTCGTTCTCTTCACTTCATTGCGCTTCTCTTGAATGTATCCAAATTTGAGAAGCCGAAAATAGAATCAAAGCATAGGGGACTTCATGAGTAAACAAGCTCTCTCTCCCCAAGCAGCTTTTCAAATTTTCATCACCACTAGGCGACGTATCGTCATCGCCACCTACCGTTGCTTGCCCCGCTTAACTTGGTCGACGCAGCCCTGCCTCTGTTCGAGCCACACAATGTCGGCGACCTAGCACTTGGCCTCTAAGCTCAACAAGGCCTCCCAAAAGCCCTCCTTGCACCCAACCCCCACCTCTCTCTTCCACTTTCCCGCCATTATGGCAACTCCCTCGCCAGGGTTCAACGGTGGCTGTCGACCTAAAACCCTCAATTGCGGCTGTTGCTGGCCCCTTTTGACCTCAGATCAAGTCGAGCCTTAGATCTCAGATCTAGAGCTCGGTTGACCTCAGATCTAGAATGTGAGGCTCGATTGTGCCGTGATGGCGCTAGCGGAAGTTGGAGGCGAGGGTGTTGACCTAGAGCAGAGGTCTCTATCAACGTCCGCATCTGCCATTAAATCTTTCTAATCTACTCTGGTATACAATGATGTCTTTGGAGAGCTCCCCGATCTCTTTATCCATTCTCAAGATGGAGTGGTTATCATCTTGCAGCCAATTTCTGGGTCATCTTGTCCTCCGTCACCTGGATGATCCTTTCATCTTTGGATGCCACCGCAAGAGAATTGATCCACGGGATGTCGCCGGGAAGCTTCTTCCCAAACTCCGAGAACGCCGTGCCCAAGAATGGCAAATTCAAGACAGTTCCCACCGGCATTGTTTTGTCAGGCTAGCACCTTTATGGTTTCTTTTTTTTTTTTTTGGGTCGAACCTTTATGGTTTCCACCACCCGCCTCTTGTGCACTTCCTCCGGCTCCGCTTTCTCTTAGTCGTCCATTGTATCGACCATACATCCTAAGTTCTTGACATGCTGCTTCACCATCTCTTCGGCTTCAGAATGTCCTCTTTTTCCCCATCTTGCTTCGCTTATGTCGAGTATACTACTTCAATTTCTCTTACTTTTCCAGCATTATTGTTGGTGGTGACGTTATAACGCAAATGACTCACCCTGAACAGACTCCTCCGTCCCTCCCTTCTCCCCACCCCCTCTATGTATATATCTTCTACCATCACACGAGCTCTGCGACCCTTAAGCTACTCCACCCGACTTCCTCCTCTCTCTCTCTCTCTCTCTCTCTCTCTCTCTCTCTCTCTCTCTCTCTCTCTCTCTCTCTCCGGGCGTGTGGCCAAATGGGGCTATGAAGAAAGCCGCAACCCCAAATCCGGGGTTGCTCGAGGCTGGGCCGCTGTTTTGCATGAGGTAGTGACCTCGCGCAAGCAAGCCCAATGTCTGCCATATTTTAACAAATTTTCACCTAGGCTCAATGTCTGCCATATTACAATCGCTTTGCTATTACCTAGACTTTTCGCTAATACCTGAAAAATTTTCTGCTACTCTCCCACATTCTTTATGGGCTCCTTGACCGCTACCGATGTCTTCCAAGTATAAGCTGCACTTGAATTTCTCCATTACCAGGAAGCTTATCAGAACATCAAATCTACTTGCACTTTTATCTATTCTACAAGAATTTCCATATTCAATCTCATCTATCACAGATAAAGCAAAAGCAATATTCATCCACACTTGTCAAGAGATTGAACTCATATCTAGCAGCTACTACATCAATTGGCTCTGTAGGTTCTAACTCAATGCAAGCACCATTTAAGTCGATTATTGCACTAACACCTGCTATCTCAAGAGTTCTCGATGCAACTCCATTTTGAGCTTCACTGTCCATGTTCATATATGCATTACCAATAAAGCTCCTCATCACGAGCATATAGTTATTCTCAAAAAATTGAAGATGATTGGAAATCTGATATCTGAAGATAATTTATTAACTATTGGGTATGCATGGATCTTTCCATAATCAGATTTAAATGGAACTCTACACCTGAAGCGATTGAAGAGGCTATATCTATCTTCTAATTATTTGGAACGAGTCCCCTCATGGTACAAGCAAACTTCAGTGGAGGCCCAAATTTTGTCTTCCACCCAGCTTGAAGGTACGTGTAAGATATAAAACCATGCCTTGATTATATGGTTCAATTTTGAAAACCTTCTGTCAATCACAGTGTGAATCTGAGGTGCTGGATCTTTCGAATAACAAATTAGCCAATGATTCCCTTATGGACATTACGAGGATGACATCTCTTAAGGCCTTATACATCAATGGTTGTGGATTGAATGCTTCAAAGTTTTTGGAAGGTAATTCTCTGAAAATGCTTTTGGTTATCACCTCTTCAAAATAAGATAAGGTGAGATAGTCTTGAACATAAAAGGCATGACTGCACTATATTCGATGTCCTCCAGAGGTCATATTTTGGCCGCACAAATTCTTTAAATTACTAAGCGCCATGGACTTATATTTAGCTAATCACAAAAGCACATATAGCTGTTTGACCTATGCTTGAAGTTGGAAGGATTTAGTTAAATGCCTATGAAAGCCATAAGTAAATGTATGTCATGATTGTGGCATCCTTAAAAGTTAAATCAGTTTCAATTTAGTCTCTGATCTTTGAAGATTGAAGTTTAGTCCCCATGCTTTTACTTTTACATAACTTTTTTTCTCGACCAATCTAAACAATAGTGTGATGCCATAACAGATACAAGGAGTTATTGCTAAAAAGATACAAATAGTCCAAAATAACAATATACTGTACGAGTTCAAAATTTGTCCAAGAAATATAATTATATGTAAAAGTTAATCAGGAATCAAAATCAAACAATATCTTAAGTTTACGGATTAGATCCAAATGGTGGTCAAACTTCTGCATGTGTCATTAGTAGAATTCATGCATTTCACAAATCTTTGATTTTTCATTTGTTGTAAAATTTTGTTTGATTGTCTTGATAGGAAAATATCAAAAATTAAAATTTTTTTCCTTTAAAACGAATAATTTATGAAATTGTTCTTTTAGTATGACAATTTTCATCTTTTACCCAGTTATGATTTTATATTTCTTCCCATTGAACTTGTCTCAAATTCCCGATTACTATATTACATTGATATCAAGTTTTGCAATGGATTTTCCATGCGTCTCTTTCATATATTAAAAGCATATATGCAAATCCAGTTTCTTCAACATTATCACTACCATCACTATGTATGCGATTCATCAATAGTAGTGCCACATTTGTCTTGATATGTTTAGTATATTTTAGCTAGGGGAAACGATTGTCCTATTTAATGGTCGGGTTTGACTTACTACGTATATTACTTGTTTTGACATAAAGTGATCCTTGAATCCATCGTCTGGTGCATCTAACCATTCTCTTAAATGCATGCAAAATATGATAACCAGAGATTATTTCGTAAATGGCTACTAGCTCCTCGTGGGAGTTTAATAGGGTTAGGCGGGAACAGAAGGGCCTTTCTCAAAACTCAAAAGAATAACTAATTGGTACATGAATACTAAAACGTAAAAAAATTAAAGACACCATTTTCTTTTGAAAAAATGTTTTTAAATTATGTTTTTCCATGTATTGCTACCAATAAATGTCATATTTTCTCAATATTTGTTTAAATCAACTAAAAGTGCTATGTTTCTGGAAGAAGATGATGTAGGTATGATTTCTTAAATTATGCCAATCGGACTAGATGTGAAATAAAAGAGGAGCTCACGTTTACTAAATTGTAATATTTATTTCTTTAGTAAAATATCATAAATCAGGAGTTGAAAGATTGATGAGGGGGAAGAAAATGTTTCATAAGTTGTGGAAATATTGCAAAAAAATTAAATTTCAAATGACTTTTCCATTGATAATACTAAGCCGAGAACAAAGTTAATTAAATTCTATGGCATTTTTTCAGTATTTGTGAATTTTGCTTCCAATATTTTGGCTCAAGTTCTGTCTTCCAATCTATTGGATGCATCGATCAATAGACAAATAGAAAAACAAAAACAAACTTAGTTATCTATGCAAAATCGTATCAAAGAAAGGAGGATGAAGATAGAAAGGAAAGCTGGGAACACAGCCCTTTCCTCCGAGGGACCAAAATGCCGTTTTCCTTTAACGGACTCAATTTACTGTATCTCCTTGCACCATTAAAGTTCTTCATTCGAAAAAGAATGGACAAGATTTATGTTGAAAATATACAATAATGTTGATGTCTGATTCTAGTATGCATCCCTTTCATTTGATGAAACGAGTACATTTTGTTTAGTTTAAACAAATCCAGCCATTTATCCATGAAAATATCTGCACCCTATACAAAAAAGCTTCCATCTTCAACCTTTATATTACTTAATTAAATTAAAGTATGAGCTAGAGAGCATAACTCTTTATCAATTATTTAAAATTTTATTTGAATTGTGAGATAAAATGAAAAAGTTGTAGCACAACAAACTAATGCTTATGAACTATGCCATTATCAATATATTTGAAATTGTTTGATACCAAATTAAGTGAAAATTTTAAATTAGCTAAAAATTAAACACGATATTCCACAATAAGATTTAAATTTTAAAATATTTTATTCAGATATGTGTGTGTGTGTGTGTGTGTGTGTGTGTGTATACACACACACACACATACACACGCACATATATTAAGTTTATATTACTATTAATTTTCCACACGCACATATGAATATTAAAAAATAAAAATCAACTGTTGCCAAATTAATAGAAAAGACTACCTATTATTATAAAAAAGTGTATAGAATGAAAATGATATACGTTGTGAGGGTTTTATTACCCGTTTAGCCAAATATCATAAATGAATTACAGTAAGTGCATGATTATCGATGACTCTGTTGGTTAGAACATTACACCCGGTAAAACAAACACTTATATTTGGTATTATTCCTATAACCTTAAGTGGATAAGAACAAACCAAGTTGAATTAAGTATGGATACCGGTTTGATAAAGCACTTTTTCTATATTCAATAAATAAATGATATTAAAAGATCGATAAAACATTACATGACTTGATATCCCATATATAACAAACAAATGCCTTAAAATAATCTTAATTAGATGACGACATATATTTCACATACAAATGAAAATGAGCAAATTAATAATGAACTATCCATTTATATAAACAATTTAGTGAAGAAAAGTTGATTTCAAAGGGCTCCATAACATGATAGTGCATGTATATGAATTATGAAATATAAAGGATAATTACAAAAAATTGTATAACATGATACCTTTAATTGTGACAGAGTTGAATAATATATAGATAGGTTATTACCACCAAAAACCCCAAACTAGTATACTCATGTCACATTTTACCCCAAATTAATTTTTTTGTCATAAAACCTTGTAAACCGGAATAGTGCCACATTTACCCCAAACTAGTATACTAAACAACATTTATCCTAAACTAATTTTTATGTCACAAAAATCTCTAAACTAATATATCAATGCCACATTCACCCCAAATTAGGGCACTGTACCACATTTACCCCTAAAAAATTCTGGTTTTAACACAATTTAAGGTAAATGTGGCATGGGTATAATTGTGATAGGAGTGTACCGGTTTTGGATTTTTTATGACACAAAAATTAGTTTTGCTTAATTGTGACACGGGTGTACCAAATTACGATTTTTGGTAGTATTACCCTATATAGATAGCCTCTTTCTATCCTCCATTCTCGACATTAACTATGATCTCGAGTGTAAGTACAATTTAGTGATGATCCTCATAGTTACAATGTCCACTTTAACAGGCTTATGCAGATTGAGGAACCTTGAAGAGTTAGATATTAGTCGTAATGGATTTTGGGGTCCTCTTCCTTCATGCTTGTGCAATATGACCTCGCTCCGTGTGCTTGATGTTCACGATAACAATTTTAGCGAGGCCATTCCATCATCTCTCTTCTATAATCTCAAGTCACTTGAATATATTGAGCTCTCTGGAAATGCTTTTGAAGGCTTACTTTTTCTTGCTTCCCTGGCTAATAATTCTAACCTTGAGGTATTCCGCCTCATCGACAACCATAAACGACTGGAAGTAAATACAGAGGAGCCCACTTGGTTTCCTTCATTTCAACTGAAGATGTTTGGTTTATCAAACTGTGTGATCAACAAAGACGCAAATGGTCTAATTCCCAGCTTTCTGAAAGAACAGCATGACCTGAGAGGTGTTCAACTCAACCACAATGGAATGACGGGAAATTTTCCAAATTGGCTATTGGACAACAATGTATTTCTAAAACAATTCGAACTCATAGGCAATAATTTGTCAGGTCCATTTCATTTGCCTTCCAATTTGAATCTTCTCAAAGATGTGGTGGTTCGATGTGTCTGCTAATATTATTGAAGGAGAGCTTCCATCTCGAATTGGTTCTATCCTCCCGGATTTGAGATATTTGAACCTATCAAACAACTTATTGCAAGGTAGAATCCCTCCCTCAATTGGCAATATGAAAAAACTGGATGCATTGGATTTGTCGAATAATGGCTTCACAGAGAAATACCAAACATCAAGCTAAAGGTTGTGCATTGCTTTCTACATTGAAACTGTCAAACAACAATTTGCAAGGCCAAATGCTACCAAGGTATACTAACTTGACAAACTTGAGATATTTGCATCTGGATAATAATCTTTTCACAGGAGACATATCACCCGATATATTAAATAGCTCCTCCTTGATCATTTTGGATGCAAGTCATAATTTCCTATCTGGAACACTTCCCAATTGGATTGGAGATATTAGTAGTCATCGCGCTTATCTTGTCGAGTAATTTATTTGAAGGTCCTTTACCCTTGAGCTTTTGCAAGTTGCTGTATTTCGATTATTTGGACCTTTCAAGTAACAAACTTGGGCCAAATATACCCCTTGTGTCAATTTTACACTTACTTTGAGGTTCTTGCATTTAACTAATGACACGCTTTGTTGGGCAGTTTCCTAAGTTTCTTTCTAGAGCTTCAAATATGGTCACATTGGATCTTAGACACAATGCAATTGTCGTGAGATCCCCAAATGGATCGGTTCGCTTCACAAGTTGAAGGTTCTTCTATTGCAAGGAAACAATTTTGAAGGTTCAATCCCTTTTGATCTATGCTATTGAAAAATATGAGCATATTAGATCTCTCCAATAATAATCTTTCTGGAAATATTCATTCTTGTTTGAACGATTTGACGCTCGAAGCTTTGGGAATGCTATGTCTAGATCTTCTTACATGGTAAGATGGGAAGAGGCATGGGAATCACACTACAAGGTCAATTACCGTTTATTGTATCTTCAAAAGAATATGACACATATACTTATACGAATGGATTAGAAGAAGTGAACTTCATGACAAAGAGAAGGTTGGAATCTTATATGGGCAATATTCTAAAACTCATGTCAGGAATGGATCTCTCGCAGAACAATTTGACGGGGTACATTCCTCCGTAATTTGGCTACTTGAGTGAACTTCTCTCATTGAACCTATCACACAATCATTTGACGGGACCAATCCCGAAAAATTTTCCAATTTGAAGAATGTAGAGAGCTTGGACCTCTCCTACAACAACTTAACGGTCCCATCCCTCCACAACTAATAGAGCTTTTACGCTACCTGTCGATTTTAGTGTGGCTCACAATAACTTATCAGGCAAGACACCGATCAAAAAATCAATTTGGAACTTTTGGGGAAGCAAGTTATGAAGGTAATCCTCTTCTTTGTGGACCACCATTAACAAGTTGTCATGGCTCAAATCAGAAACGGGGACACTTTGCCATCTTTTAATTATACCAGGGAGGACGATTCCTGGAGTGAAGCCTTCTTGTGGAGTTTTGCAGGATCATATGTAGTGGCGTTCTTTGGGGTGATTCTTTTTCTCCATCTAAACTTGCACTATCGGTACGTGCTGTTCGGGCTCGTTCGTAAGTTTATCCCATCATTTCCCCAGTAGATAATGTTCTTCTAAGCATTTTGTGATGAAATAATATGATGAACGGTGGAGAACTTTTGTTTAATAGGATTGTAAGCATTTTGAGTCTTGATTATGCATTTTGAATGCTTGACTCCTATAGTGTTTGTATTGTATTCCTTGTAATGCTAATTTGAATATTAGGAGATTTGATCTGGTTGAGAATTCAGAAACGATAGTTTATTTACAACCAAAATCAATCCAGCATTCATAAATATTTGTAAATGTTACACCAAATGTGAATTATCTGATGGCTGCAACCGGCAACATCAAACCAACCAGGTTTTACTGTTTCAAGAATCCTACTAACATAAAGTATTGGGCACTGCAAATTTCTCCAATTTGAGGATAAAGGCATGGATTGTAGCTAGGATGACAGCAATATCCCAATTGCTGAACCACTGGTCTACAACTTGAGCCCCACCTTTGTGATTTACTTGATGAAGAACTTGTCACAATCCTCCCTCATGGCTCCCTTGAGGGGAGTGGGTTTAGTGATATGTCCAACGGGAGCGAGCAGTCCCTCTATTTGAGGTGTTTGCTCTCGCTTCAATGAGACTGCGTTTGGTTGTCTAGATTTTTAATTAGGATAGGACTAAATAAGACAGGATATGAAATCCAAGGAATTTGTTATATCCTATCTACTATTTAGTGAATTACTGTAATAAAGTTGGGTATTTTCATATCTTACGATGTACGTATTTTCAATGAATGTCATATCGGTATAAATGAACCTAAAAATTGCACAAACGGAGATAATAAAAATCTCTCATGACACTCTTATCCATTTCATTTTTATTTGCTTATTTTTTATTATTTTTCCCTCTATTTTATAATTCTTTCCTTTTTTTTTCTTCTTTTTTTTCCCCTTCCATCATTTTCTAATAATTTTTTATTAAATAGTAAACTACACTAATATACCTTAAATATATAATAAATATAAATATTAAATGTATTTATTTATATAGATATGAAATTTATATCATAAGATATAATTTTTTGAATATTTAAATAAAATTAAGAATAAATAAAAACGATGTTATTGTTATTTTGAATTTTTATATTAAAATTTAAATATTATTTATAATCAAATATTATTTTAATTTTATTAATTTAACAAGCCTGTTGTTCGAGAAAAATAAATTTTATATTATGGATACTATAAATTCTATCCACCTTTATTCCACTTCTCTCATGGGATAATTTTATCTAAGCTATATCCCTCCTATATCCGACTTTATTCTTGGCTTGGACATGCATCAAACACAGGATATGATAAAATTTATCCTATGCTAATTTTATCCCGACTACCAAATATAGACTAAGAGTTCTCCAAAATCCTCACGGTGCACACAATGTTGGATGATTCGGTTTTGATTAAACAATGAGATCTTATCTAATTTGGAATCCTCACTAGCCTATTTGAGCCAAATAGGAGAAAAGCTAGAAAATCCCAAGTTAAAAATCCAAGTTCGGTGACTTGATTATACTAACATTTAATTAAGCGTTGTTTTGGTACCTAACTCATTTTAATGCAAAAAACGTGAATTACGCGGTCTTTTCGTTTTAAGTCATTAGGTATGTTCTATTTAAATGTCTTGTGATGGTTTTTGGCTAAAGCATTTTTCAATCAATCATACGAGTCAATAATCATATCAAACCAATCATAATAAAAGACACATGCCAAACGAGATAAAGCACAAAAGAATAGACTATGAAAGCAAAATGCGAAAAAAACATACATGGACTTGTTATGAGCCCACGGTTAAAAAATTCCGCTAGCTAAACTTAAAACCTTATATTACTCAAACACATAAAGAACGACAAAATATAAAGCACAGTAAATGAACATGATATGAGTCGAGCAAAAAAAATACATACCTTTTATCATTTGAGGTCCGGGATATATGAACTCGTGAGCTAGTTTCAAAGTCGGGAGTCAAAATCTAATTCTAGCTAAAGAAAAACTACCTACAAAAAGATAGTCACCAAGCGAAACTCGAAAACGAACAAACAGAAGGCCTGCTGCATGATTTTCAGAACGACGAACCAGAAAAGCCAAATCCGATTATAAGTGTGCCTTTTATGCGTCCACCACCAAAAAACAGTAGAGAACTCGAACGAAGCTGGTTAATTAATGATAATATATGATCTTTCAAAACAACGAACCAGAAAATCCAAATCCAAACTCTCCCGAATGCTCCGATTCGCATTCACCTTCTCTCTCTTGCGAAACAAATCCGGTGTACATAAACTCAAGGCGAGAGGCAAGATGTCAACATGTACAGGAGCAAGCAGGTGTTCAAAGCTCGACGCCAATATAGAGAAGACCCAGATTGGACTGGCCTCATGCATGATGGTTCTCGACCAGCAAGCAACAAATCGGGAATCATATCTTAGAATCGATGCCTCGAATAATAACCATGAAAATCGCACTAGAATACTCTCGGATTGACCGATAACAGAAGCAAATCAATACTGGAAGTCAGTTGGGCAAAACATCGAACACCTGATGAACATGAAATTCGAAGTGCTGGGGACAGAACATTCAACAAACCATCGGTGAGGAGTATAAAGTGAGGCGTTCATTTAAACATTATCAGAGACAAAATCGACGAATCGGTGGACACGTGATAAACGATCATGCACCGAAACATGCTCAGCGGAAGCCAAAACAGAGCATGGAAGAGGGATACGTTGCCAGAGCCGTCACTGGTCGAGATTGATGCTCGCCTGAAGGAAAGAGAACGTAATGGACAATAACGCCGGGACCTAGAACCGTCAGAGGGAGGAATAGACCTAGATTGAATACTTCGGCAGCAGCGATGATTTTGGAAAAAGGAGCGAACGGAGCCTCTTCACGGCGGCAGAAGTGTTGGCGATCTGGCGGCTACCGGTGGTTGTAAGTGACGCTACCGAGAGGGAATGAAGATGCAGAATCTTTTGGAAACCGATTCTGCGAGAGAGAATTGTCTCCCCCAAGCTCCCCTTGTGCCCGTGCTCTGTCCTTTGCGTACGTGCTCTCTCTGTGATGACTGCGTGCGTCTGGTGGCCGGCGATGGACGATCGGCGGTGGCTACCGGTGGCCTCACGGCGATGAAGAGGAATCAACATGAGAAGCTGCCCAACGCCGAGAGAATCGGACTGGCTTATTAATGGGTTTGATCTCTGGGCCGATGCTTCCTCTGATAGGCTTGGTATGGCCTGGGCTGCGCAAATCGAACAAGGCCCTTCCAATTATGACCGAATTGGAGCCTTTTTTTATTAATTGTTATTTAATTTTTTATTATATATTTCTTCTGAAAGGAAATAATTTTTTTTTTCTCTAAGGTATGACCATAGTGGATCTTTCGTATGATTATCTTTCTGGAGAAATTCCATCTTGTTTGAAAAAGTTTGACATTCCAAAGTCATCGGCTACCCAGAAACACATTTGATACTACATTTTGAGATAGAAGAACATTGGCTGCCACACTTGTATAGGAGCAAATTCGCTGCGACACTTAAATACGGCGATGTTTTTGAGTTGCTTGGACAGATGAACTCCAAGAAGTGAAGTTCATCTCACGCATGGATTGGTACTTATATCAAATAACCATTTGAATGATTATTTAATATAAATAAGTTTTGCAGAGTTTTGATTTTTATACTGTTTTAATGCTTATTAGCATAATTATATACATAAGATTGAAAATTGAATCTGTGAAAATAGGTTTTAAGATTAATATACTGTAGCTAAACTCTGTAGAATGGCTTTTCTCTTTTCGCGGGGCTCTTGGACTTTGCACATTCCTTGCATTCACCCACCATTTTATTTACTTTGGACAATATTATCTTAATCACTTACACTACAGTTTTGGCCATTAATGACCATTATAATTAGAAAGCTAAATTCTATATCATATTATATTTTTCCTGCAATAATATACAATTAATTGAAAAAAAAAACTCAACATGGTCTAAGACTGCCGGGGACCTTCCATCTTCAATTCCGTCCCCTCGTTTACAATTTTACATGGCATTTTGTCTTCTTCTTCTTCTTCTTCTGCCTTTTACACGATTCTTTTCCCGTTACAATGACTTTTGATTTTCTCTATAACAGTGACAATTCATTGACTACCATATAACACCCTTTCGTGCTTTAAGAAAATAAAATCATAAGGCACCCACATATATTCAGGGGGATACGCATCTGTGCATCAGTATATTCTTTGAGTGCCGCCTTTCCTTGTTCTATTATGCTATTATATAGTTCATAACTCTAACATAACGTGATGGTCAATTTTACGAAAACTCACTTTGACTTTTCTCATTCTCTTTATAAATAGTCACTTATATAAAAATGCCAAACTACTAATTTGGTTCTCAAAACAAATCTTAAATCTCTTGTCGATTAAATACACAAAGATTCCAAGAGGTTGAGTTCCAAAGCTTATCATTGATGTTTTTTTCCACAAAAAAATCAATGATTTGTAAACATTTTTCTAAAATGGTTCTTTGTATTGGTTAGAATTTTCATCATCAACAATAATCTTTGCCAAAATGATTTCGTTAATAATAAAGTATTTCTCAGTAATTAGTTTTTACAAGCAATAGAAGTGAATGTTTTCAGAGAATTATTTCAAATTAGTGATTTTTCGTGAAGTATGCACATTTAAAATTCTAAGGTTTTCATCAAATTGGTGATTTTTGGTGAGGTTTTCCTTTCATCACTCTCTCTCTCTCTCTCCAAAATATCTTCTCCTTTTTCTCTCTCTAACTAAAGGGTTTATGTATCAACGCCACCATTTTGCGGCCGTCCATGCCGAGGACAAAACGCCGCTAACAGCTGTCAGCAGCAACTCCAACTCATTAATATGGCCTCGCTCGGTTGATTTTGGATGACTTTTATGGACAAGCCCAGCCCATCCAACATCAAAGATCAAAAAGAAAAAAAAAAAAACTACAAAAAATTCCACCTCTCTAGCACTAGGGATGCTTAAGACGATAAATAAAGAATATTAAAAGTTAACAAAATTCAGGAGCCATCAAGTGCTTGAAAACCCGAATCGGCCCGACCAAATTGACCCCCGCCTTCTTAGGCACAAGTTAGGGCCAGGTCCTTGGGCGTATTTTTCTAATTTTGATTTCAGGCTTGTTCAGGTTACAAGTTTAGGGGAGTCAAGATGTCATTAGCAAAAATAAGTGAAGTGGCGAATATAATTGAATGTAATGAAAAATGACATATAAAGATACGCAGATGAGAATGGAGGCAAACCAGAGTCGATGAAAGCATGCTATAAAGTACATTTCAAATTCGGTAATTGCATTCACTCTATTAATATGACACTTTGCAACGGTTATATGTATAAAATATAATTTGCTCATCGTATCTTGCTAATATACTTCCATTAGAAAATGGAATTCGACAGGCCGTGAAATCACTACAAAGCAAAATCCCACATAGGACCAATCTAGTGCTTCCTGGTCCAAAACTGCCATATGGGTTTTGGGAACAAATGAAAAAAAAATTGATTAGGAATAATACAATGAAAGATATCAAGTTTTGAAGCTTTGTGTCGAAGACGTGCACAAAAGTATTACACCAACATTTACATGTATCTCATCTTATGTCTCGTGGAGAGAAGCTCGATCATTTTTGGATGATTTTCATGTATACGAGGATGAGAGAAGAGGCTGATCAAAATCCAATAAATCATTACAAACCATAAAGGACACTGAGAGAGGAGAGGAGGGGGGTCGACAGTGAGTTAAGATGGACATACGTGGGAGTTGTAGATTCACATTAGAAAGTCATTGACATCAATCGATATCTTTGTTGACACCGATTTTTAACTCATTTTCATGTTTTTCCAAAAATCACAAAATTAGGATTAGGAACCTTGGCCAAGCTTAGGAACCTATTTCTAAACCAAAAATAAAATTTTAAAATTTTCTTGAATTTTTCTTTAATTTCTTTTAGTCAAAATAAGGGTGAAAATCAAGAAAAATAGCAAATGGAATCCAAAAATTCCATAAAAATATTCATTAGTCTTCTTTTAAATCCAATTTCATTAATACAGCATCAATTTTAGAAAATTTCAATTTGGAATGTGTTTTTCCCAAAATTGGGTAAAAACAAGCCCAAATTGAATCAAAACTTCAAATAAGTCATTTCCAGTTATTTCTAGGCTATAGTATCTTCACAACAAATGATCCCGAAACCTTAAATTACGTAATGGTTAGTCCAATTGCACAATTTACCAAAGAAATCAAAAAAGCCCCAAAATCCAATTGAAAATTAGGGATTTTTAGCCCAAATTGGGGATCATTATCAATTTGAAATTGTCGAACCATAAGACCATCATTTCTAAAGTTAATCAGTCATGGATAATCCAATTTTGACATCAATTTTGCTCAATCAGGTCATTTAAGTACTGGATTGAATAGAACCCTAGTGACCCGGATTTTAAAATTTGGGAATTTTTGGTTTAATTGTGACAAAAATTAGGGCAAATCTCATATTTTGATGCAAAATGTGCCAAGGAATTCAATTTTGAGATTAAATCTGAAAAATTGGGTCAAAATTAGGCTTAATTTGCGATTTTAGACCAACCCAGCCGTTCTACTTCCTTACCTGACTCACCTAGAACGTGATAAAAACCCAAAAAAATCAACTCATGCCCACCTCTTCGCCAACTTAATCCAGCTAAATGAGCACGTTTTAAACTCCGATTCCAACTAGAGAATCTACGGTTAACATTGGAGATTCAATCCAACCGATTCAAGGTCGATGAATAACAAACTTTGGGCGAGAAAATCTAGCTAGAAAAACTGAAGAAACATTATCAAACGCATGGGAGGTGCTCAGGAAAATTCCAGAGAGAGAAAAGAGAGAGATAGAGAGAGAAAGAGAGAGGACTCCAAAGAGAAGGAGAGGAGTGGAAATCCACTTGATCGATCGAGTGATTAGCGCCCGGTCGATTGAACAGCTGCCAACAAATAGATCAACCAGGAGGATCTCCTCCTTAGGCGATCAATGTAAATCTAGTTGCAAAGCTCTGAAACCGACCTCGACCGGCATATCCAGAGCTACTCCAGCGAAGCCAAAGTCACCGCCTTGAAGCTCAGGTGACGGGGAAGGGCTTGACAATCGCCATTCTGTTCGAAACTCAAAATCAAGCTCAAACGAAGAAGGTAAAGTCAACTCGCACCCACGGTTTAGCAAAAATTCCATATTGTGTGTTTGAGCTTTACCGTGCTTGATCATGTATTTTCTTTATGATTTTGAGTTTCTAGATGTTCAAAAGCTGATTCTGATCATGTTTTACATTGTTTGATTGCATTTTTGATTGAAAAACGTGCATAAACCATCTCGGTTGCCATGGTTGAACCTCGCCGGAGCTTCTTGGACCTCACCAGAGCGTTTCTGTGACCAATCATTGCTCAAGTTAGTGATTTCTACTTTGTTTGATGTCCTTATGTTGATTCAATCACTAGAAAATGGCTAGGGCGGATCGTGTGATTGTCTAAAGGTCATAAAAGCTTGTTTAGTCAGTTTTAAGTTAGGTCTTTTGGAATCGATTTTTATGGCCAATGATACTCCGGTAACAAACTGAGAAGATTAGATAATTAGGGAATGATGATAGGTTGGTGAAGAACTTGAAAAGATGTCAAAAACTCGTCGAAATTAAGCTTGAATCAGCGGCCTCAAAAACTTTTACATTGCCTAATGCCCGTGTTTTCTTTTTAGTGAAAAAAAAAAGGTTGTTTTATGCAATCTTCTTCTACATCAATTGGATAAAGAAGCTCAATTACTTAGTTAACATTAAAGTCCCTAAAAAATATCTTAAAATTGATTCATGTAATATATAAAGAGGTAGTTGCTAAATCACTGTAAGCGCGTAAATCATGGAGCAAGGCTGCTACCTCTCATGCCTTACTCGGCACCCAACTGCCTAGAGTAGGTTAGTGAAACTCTAATTTCTTTTGATTGAAAATAAATGAAAAACCAAGTTACGAATAGGGTGTGGGAAAGTTTGAGCAAAATATTAATGCTACCTAGCAAGAGGGTTACATCATGAAGTTCATCTTGGGAGGACTGCAAAACCACCATTTGAGAATTGAGATTCTCTAATTTTCAAAGAATTGAGATTTATCCAATATGTTAAATTTTCTCACTTAAGAAGTTGATATTTCACCATGTGTCATTAGACAGTCTAGATTTACTCTCAATTTTTGTCATTTTTGCCCCTCCCTTTTCTTTCCTTGGTTTTCTTTTTCCTTTTCCACTTCTGCCTCCGTCCCTCTCTCTCATTGGATCTTGAATTTGGGGTTAACCTCATCAGGAATCATATCTTAGGATCGATGCGTTAAATAATAACCATGAAAATCGCATCGCACTAGAAAAATCTCAGATTGACTAATAACAGAAGCAGCAAATCAATACTGGAAATTCGAAGTGCTTGGGACAGAACATTCAACAAATCGGGGAGGAGTATAAAGTCAGGTGTTCATTTAAAAATTATCAGAGACAAAATCGACGAATCGGTGGACAGGCGATAAACGATCATGCACCGAAACATGCTCAGCTGAAGCCAAAACAGAGCGTGGGAGAGGGATACGTTGCCAGAGCCGTCTCTGGTCGAGATTGATGATCGCCTGAAGGAAAGAGATCGCAATGGACAGTAACGCCGGGACCTAGAGCCGTCAAAGGGAGGAATAGACCTAGATTGAATACTTCGACAGCAGCAATGATTTTGAAAAAGGAGCAAACGGAGCCTCTTCACAGCGGTGTAACTGGTGGCGATCAGGCGGCTACTGGTGGTTGTAAGTGACGCGACTGAGAGGTAAATGAGGATGGAGAATCCAGTGGAAACCGATTCTGCGAGAGAGAATTTTCTCCCCCCGAGCTCCCCTTGTGCCCGTGCTCTGCTCTTTGCGTATGCGCTCTCTGCGATAAACGCGTGCATCTGGTGACCGGCGATGGACGACCGACGGTAGCCATCGGTGGCCTGATCAGGTCTGGCTTAATGGGCTTGTGGGTTTAATGGGTTTGGTCTCTGGGCCGAGGCTTCCTCTGATGGGCTTGGTATGGCTTGGGCTGCTCTTTAATTGGACCCGGCCCTTTCAATTGTGACCTTTTTTATTATTTGTTTTTTTTATTAATATGACTTTACAACGGTTATATATATAAGAACATTGTTTATTCGTCCTATATCTTGATATATAGTTCGATTAGAAAATAGAATTTGACAGGCTATGAAATCACTACAAAGCAAATTTCCCATGTAGGACCAATCTAATTGTCCTTGGTCCAGAAACTGCCATTCGGAATTTGGGAACGAATGAGAAACAAAATTACAATTAATATAATGAAAAGACGTCAAGTTTTGAAGCTTGGTATAAGAGAGGTGCACAAAAGTGTGGCACCAACAATTTCCACATATCTCATCTACTGTCTCGTAGGGGGAAGCTCCGATCATTTTGGGATGATTTTAGGTATGCGTGGATGAGGAAAGTAACACCCAGTTAATTTAATGGGTGAATAACTAAATTATGAGATTCATATTTTTATATTAGAGAAGTTGCTCAAAGAGCAATTGCATATCACTAATACACAAAAACCTTCTATACACGTGTCTATCAATATTCAGATTATTCTTAAAAAAACTCAGCATCGGCCCAATGATAAAAACAAACCTCTCTTATATATAATTAGAGATAGTAGATATTACAAACTTAATATATTTTTCAAACCTTTTTCAGATATATAAGGTAATTTATATACATTGCAAACGTTTTTAACCAATACATAAAAGCACGTTTCTTTAACTTCCATATTTAAAGATTTCATTTAATATTTTTTAACAGTCAACACAAAAACAAACCAAAGAGTTTAGATTAGGGGACTTGATTATGCTAATTTTGCCTAATGCCCGTTAGCTATATGTTTTCTCTTTTAGTAAAACAAAAACGTCGTTTTTATGCAATCTTCTTCTACATCAATTGGATAAAGAAGCTCAATTACTTAGTTAACATTAAAGTCCCTAAAAAATATCTTAAAATTGATTCATGTAATATATAAAGAGGTAGTTGCTAAATCACTGTAGGCATACAATCATGGAGTAAGGCTGCCTCTCATGCCTTACTCGGCACCTAACTGCCTAGAGTAGGTTAGTGAAACTCTAATTTCTTTTGATTGAAAATAAATGAAAAACCAAGTTCTGAATAGGGTGTGGGAAAGTTTGAGCAAAATATTAATGCTACCTACTTAAGAGAGTTACATCATGAAGTTCATCTTGGGAGGGCTGGGAAACCACCGTTTGAGAATTGAGATTCTCTAGTTTTCAAAGAATTGAGATTTATCCAATATGTTAAATTTTCTCACTTAAGAAGTTGATATCTCATCACGTGTCATTAGACAGTCTCGATTTACTCTCAATTTTTGTCATTTTTTGTCCCTTCCTTTTCTTTCCTTGGTTTTCTTTTTCCTTCTCCACTTCTGCCTCCGTCCCTCTCTCTCGTTGGATCTTGAATTTGGGGTTAACATCATTAGATAAAGCTAGTACAGACTTTAGAAAATTGCAATCCGTTTTTCAAATCTGCGTAAGGAAAAGGGTCCTTGCATTGACCAATCTTCGGAGTATTGGCCAAGCTGTTGACCGAGAAAATAAGTAATTAGTCTAGCGTTTTGTCGGGGGTAAAGAGGCAAAATCTCATTCGATGTTAGATTGAGATGGTAAGAGAAATTGAGAGTGACTGGACCTGACTTTCTTTTCCATCATCCTCATATGGCTTCTGCATTAAAGAAACATAAATTTTTGTCCGATGTCTTGCCACTTAGTTTCTATAATGGACATCCCTGTCAAAAAGGTAAGTGAAAACTGACGGGATGCTTGGAAGGAGGGATGCCCTGCTCAATAAATCATTACAAACACAGAAGAAGCTGAGAGGAGAGGAGAGGAGAGGAGGGGTTGATAGTGAGTTAACAAGGAGATACGCAGGAGCCGCAGATCCTTCACGATGGGAAGTTGTTAATATCAATCACTG
The DNA here is from genome assembly GCA_024733475.1 of Syzygium grande. Lineage (NCBI taxonomy): Eukaryota > Viridiplantae > Streptophyta > Magnoliopsida > Myrtales > Myrtaceae > Syzygium > Syzygium grande. Next base: position 279,949 of record JAMXDD010000023.1, on the reverse strand, counting down.
TTTTTAAGATGATCGAATAGTATTTGCCAACAAATTTAGCCCTTGAAGGAAATTGGACGTGAATTTGCAGAAAGTGGAAGGAAAAAGAACTTCCATCATATCTCTCCTTCGAAATGATGACCGAGAAAATTGCAATATGTTTTTTCAAATCCGCGTAAGGAAAAAGGTCTTTGCATTGACCTACCTTCAGAGTATTGGCCAAGTTATTGACCGAGAAAATAAGTAACGAGTCTAGCGTTTTGTCGGGGGTAAAGTGGCAAAATCTCATCCATGTTAGATGGAGATGGAAAGAGAAATTGAGTGACCCAACGGACTTTCTTTTCCATCATCCTCATGTTGCTTTTGCATTAAAGTGATCATGCTAACGAGTAATGGGTAAGTGGAAACTGACGGGGTGCTTGGAAGGAGAGACGCCGGAGTTGCAGATCCTTCACCACGGAAAGTCATTAACATCAACCACGTCTTTAAGATATTTACCAACAAATTTAGCCCTCGAAGGAAATTAGACGTGAATTTGCAAAAAGTGGAAGGAAAAAGAACTTCCATTGCATCTCTCTTTCCATCGACTCAAATTAATGCTTAAAGGAAATTAGACGTGAATTTGCACAAAAAAAGAAAAAATGGAAGGAAAGAAACTTCCAATTCAGCGACTATTGAATGAATAGAAACTTCTTAGTGTTTGGAATTTACGGTGATGAATGGAGTATAATCCAACGATTCTTAAGACGGTGCGTAGACTGAACAACAATTCATATGGGTGATAGATTCCGAGGGCTGGCCGAATGGCGTTTGAGGTGGCCACTTCGATTTTGCCGCGGACTATAGAGGTTACTGATTCTGCTAAGAAAGTGTTCGACGAATTGTCCGAAATAGGAGAAACGAGAGGAACAGCGTTTTTAACCTCGATTACTTGTTATGTCAACAATAAGTAATACACTCTTCTCTGTTCTGATTATATTGAATAATTTAAGCATAAGAGTCATTGTTACGGATAAGGTTCTTCTGCTAGAGTCTGCTTCGCTTAGTCTTCAAATTGCTGGAGATGTGCTCTTGCTTAGTCTTGCACATACTAGAGGCGTTAAGGTATGTAAGGAATTTGTATATCGAAACCAGCCGGTGACTCTATATTGGTTTGTTTTCCAAATATGAAGTCTCCTCCAGTGATAGTGGAGGACCAAGTCCACGAAGGTCATTGCGTGAACAAAAAAAGCTTTGTGCTTAATGCGTCTACACATAATAAATCTCATATCTCTACTTAGTTAAATACATAAAGTTCCCAATTCTATACCCTCAACACTCCTCAAAAGAAATTTAAGCAAAAAAAAAAAAAAAAAAGGGACAAATTATTTATATAACTGGACAAATAGTTGCTACCGTGAAATATGTCTATTAATCTTCAAAAATGAGTTAACCTATGTCACGCCCGGACCCCGCTAAGCCCGTGACATCTCGCTATCGATCGTATTGAACGCGACGTCCCTGCACGTCGCCGACCCAACCCAAACATCAGAGATTAGGCGCGGCGTGGAAACAAATAGAAGCAACCCAACCAATTAATAATGACACGGGGTAACAATAGTACAAAACAATAATTGTAATTCCTACACTTAGCAGATACCTACGACGTCCACAAAAAGACAATCCTTAAGTTAGGCCACAAGAACAGAATCATATTCCTTAAAAGAGACAATGGTTATGCAAACTTAACTCCTCCACAAAAGGGGGAACTCAAAATACAAGATACTTGACCCGTCCTCGATCTCCGAGATACCACAAAGCATCTCCAACACTCACGGTCGCGGATCTGAAATGGTTATATAATAACCGTGAGAACGAGTCTCAATAAGCAACACCCTAAACCCCACGTAGGCCAATGCGTACCTAGACAAGTAATACATGCAATCTAACTCCTGCTCTAACGAATTCACCTCAAAGAGCTTACCTCGCCATTAAACACATGCCGACTCTACACGTCAGTCACACATAGCATTATAATAATAATAATAATAATAATAATCTAATATATCACGATCATTCACACGCCAGCCACAATAGCACTCGATCAATTCAACCAGTCCGATCACCCAATCAATCAATCAATTCAATCAATTCAATCACACTCAGGTCGCATGCGTGGTCGAACAACTTTCCACGACCTCCCAAGTCCTTTCTTTCACTCGGCCCGTGACAGCTGCGCCTTGGGCCCATCTCACAGCCAGCGCCTCTGCGCCTCAGGCCCCATCTCACAGCCCGCGCCTCTGCGCCTCAGGCTCAACCCTCAGATCAAGCCAGGCTCGGTCCCGCGTAACCACACCTCAGGACACTTTTCCTTTCCAATGACCCGCGTAACCTACGCCTCAGGTCTAGTCATGCCTTATTCGCCACACCCGTGTAACCTCGCCTCGGGTTGGCGGCCTTCCGATCGATCCGGGCTTTTCACATGCATATGCATCACAACGCGATTAAATCATTCTTACATGTCGCACCAGCCAAATTCAAGACACACTCGCAACATCTCAATTTGCCAAATTCACAAGTCGTACCAATCAAAATCCGGACATGTTCACCACGTCACAATTCACCAAATCAACGAGTCGTACAAATCCAATTCACATCACAGTCCATCACATTGGCCTACAAATCCATCATTCACGCCCGACCATATCGAACATCAAGCCCACCCACGAATGCCACAACAAGCCAATTATTGACCCACCTACATTAGCCAGTAATATGCATCCAAAACCATCCCAATTCCAAATCACAGGCTCACAATTCCGACATTCAAGCCGGTCACAATCACACGTCAATTTCTCCCACACACGCCACGACAATATTATCAATTAGTCCACCATAATTAGTCAATTAACTAATCCCTACAATTCTCACAATTTAAATCTATCAATTATGCACGTACGAAAATTGCCCACGATCCACGTTTAGCCCCTAAACCGGTACTAATCACGTCCTAAACAAGTCTAAAAATACCCAAAATCCTAAATAAGGATTAGGAGGTCACTTACCTAAGGCTAAGCCCAAAAAATCCCACAACGGCAGCCAAGGGACCCGATCGGAGCGGGCGGGCGACTTAGCACGGGCGCTACCGACCGCCAACACGGGCACGGTGCGGATGGTGTGCCCGGCGACGGTGACAGGGCGCTGGTGGCGGGCGATCAGTCCAGTGCCTGCCGGATGGGCGTGCAAGAGGTGAGAGGGCGAGCCTGAGGGCTGCAAGGCGGGCGACTGCAGCAGGCGGCGGATGGGCAAGAGGAAAGCAGAAACAATGGGCCAAAGAGAAGAAAGAAGGAAGAGGGAGGAGAGAGAAGAAAGAAGAAGAAAAAGAGAAAGAAGGAGAGAGGAGAGAGGAGAGAGAAGAGAGAGAGGGGGGGGGTTGGTCCGCATGGGTCGAGAGCGGGAGGGACGGGCATGGGGGGGGGTGAGGTACCTGCAGAGGGGGGGAGAGAGAGAGAGAGAGGAAAGGAAGAGAGGGGAGGGAGAGAGAGAGAGAGAGACGCCCGGGGAGGGGACGGACGCGGCAGAGGAGAGAGGAGAGAGAAGAGAGAAAAGAGAAAGAGAGAGACTAAATTTTATTTTCGAGCGCGATCCAATGGACACGATTCAAACTAAAAATCGACCTAACGGTTCCGATTCAAATTCGGAAAATGGCCTAACAGTCCACGAAAAATCCCAATAATAATCTAGGGCAAATGGCCAACATAAAATAACCCAAGACACACTACGAGGGAGGTCTACTAGTCCAAATTCGCACCGGTCAAAAATTCACTTTCTCACTATTCCTGATAATTTCGACGTTGGCCACAATAATATCGATACCGTCCAATTTATTTCGTCCCGGAACTCCCGAAAATCGACTGCCAAGTTCAGGGTCTAAATAACGGTCAAATTCGATCGAAAACGATTCTAGCGAAATCTCAAAATTTAAAAACAATACTTGGGTGATCGGTTCCCGAGATTTTACTACAAGCACAATCGACGAATTACACGTTTATTAAATCTCAAAATTGAGTCAAAATCCGGGATGTCACAACCTAATGATAATAACAAACATACGATCTACGAAATTGAGAGATCATGGATATTACTTGGACTTAGCCTTTAGTCAGTTGGACCACATATAAGGGTAAAGATAATTTCGTGTGCCCCCTTTTACTCTTGGTCGACTTCAACTACGAAAATGAAATTTCCGTATATTTGTTTTCAAACTTTCACATACTAAGTAATTCAATTCGGTCGCTTTATTTAATGAGCTCAAACTTGAGACATATTTTCTAAGCCCTAGTTTAATATATCTTACATTGATCAACTAGTCGCAATTTGAAGCCTAGTGAGATATAAAGATGCTGCTCCAGAGACTTGAATAAGTAATGTAAGAACCATAGCAAGTCAAAATTAATGGGGGCTTTAAGCCTTAACATAAAATTCATAATGACTAAATCACAGAAAATGATGTCAGTGCGTTCCTCAATTTAAGAATGTCATAGGGCTCTTGCCTAGCTTTAGAGATTGTATTTATAGGATTAACTCCACTTTTAGCCTATAGACATTTATTTTATTGTGCTGTCCTAAGGGATAAATGCTTCGTAGTGGTACTGATAATGTCAAGAAAAAGTTATTATGGATGTATCATGTCCTCTCAATCCTCTATATGCCAAACCCACCTCATTTAGTAAAAAATGGCACAATTGCCCCTAATCATTTAACTAAAATTTAAAATGGTGGACCATAAACTTATTCACTTTCCTTCTCTTTTTTTTTTTTTCTAGTTCTACATAGGATTCAGTCGTCTGCAATTAAATTATAACATGTCTTCTTTTTTCTAAAAATTTTAAGTGGGTATTGCCATGCATATTAAAAGCACTATTTTTTTCTTTTTGAAGAGAGAATTTTCTAGAAAACCTAGTTCTTTTTCTAGTAGTCAAGCAAATTTATGGATTAATTGTCAAGAAAAATTCCAAAAAAATTGAAACTCAAAAACTTGAAAAAAAATCAAATATCTAGTTTACTTTTATTGTGCATATCACCGCTTTCTTGCCAATTATCTTTTATATTCACATAATAAGCCGATTGAATGAAATAAAAAAGAAAACTCTCTTAAAGGCTTGTCTTAATAAAATTTAGCATAAATAAATTAAAATAACGGTTAAATTTAATTCGTTTTGAATTGACAAAAAGAAGAACAACAAGAAGAAGAGAGCAGAAAGTAAATTCACAGCTTCTCGATTTTGATCATTCAAAAAAGAAAAAAAGAACTTGCGATTGTAGTAATAATCGAGCGTGCTTCAATCAAACACGTGAAGCAGTGAAAGCACTCAAAGGCAATAATATCATTTTTCTTTTTCTTTTTTCTGAAAATTGGACGAAATACGAGGAATTACGTTTGTAGCCCGGAAAGAGCTTTATCGGTTCCTTCATGCCTTACAAAAAAATTGAACCAACCTAGAATTAACACTAAGTCTTTCATCTTCAGTTTAGCTAAAATATTTATCTCAACGGTCGAGCTCGACGAATCTCTTCCCGGCCATCGCTGATAGCTTGATGAAGCTTTCATGGCCATGGTGAAGCTCGACGAAGCTCGATTGGCCATGACCGCGAGCTTGAAAAACCTTGAAAGCCGAGTGCTTCTGGTTGAGCTTGACAAAACTCAAACAGCTATGGCCCATGGCTAGGAGCTCGAAGAAGCTTGAGTCGACATGGCTGAGGTTGACGAATCTCGAGCGGCCATGGCTGTGAGCTCAACGAAACTCCAATGGCCATGGCCGCCAACCTGAAGAAGCCTAGAAGCTGAAGCGGCAATGGTTGCAAGCTGGACGAAACTCAAGTAGCCATGGCCAAAAGCTTGAAGAAGCTTGAGAGTTGGCAGTTATGGCCGAGCTCCACGAAACTCGAGCGACAAGATTTTGCCTTTTTACCCCCCCTGAAATTCTTTTCTTTTTATTTTTTCAATTCTTATCCTTTTTCCTTTTATCCTTTTTTTTATTTTTATTTGAAATCTTGTTATCCTTCTTTCTTTTAAATTTTCGAGTTTTTTTATGTAGCACTTGGTGGAAGCCTTATCAATACCATTTGTCTTAAGAAAGTAATAGAACAAAGGTCATGTTGGCATTTTTCGTTAGTTAATTTGAATGGGGTTAATTGAAAGATTTGATTATATCAATTTAACAAATTTTAAAATTTAATTGTATTTTTTGAAAGTTTAGGAACTCGATTACACTTTCTAGTGCACTTATTCCTATTTGTAGAATAGATTTCCAAAACCTTTTGCACATGGACCGGGAAGATATAAAATCAATGCCTTCGGACTAATAAATCAAGTGATTCAATATAGGAATCACACAATATAATTGATCACATCTATTGAGTGCATGTCCACACAATAAACTAAATAAATTTCCGCATATGCTCCTACGGTCTATCATTATCATTGAACATTCAATTTTCATGAAAAACTTGATTGGTTTATGTCACGATGATTGAATCAGCTATGGTGTCTGCCTACTTCTCTATCATTTTCATGTCCTCAATTGTCAACTAACTTAAAGAATGGTTTGCATACTTTTTCCGTGGAAAATTTCTGGGTCATGACAAGCTTTAATGACTGCGTGGGAGGATAAGATGTGTCGCATCTTTGACTTGAATATGTCCCCGGCAGAAATTAAGGGTCCTCCATCTGTACCGAACATGTGAGTGGGGACTTGGAACGTGTCGATGTTGGAGGAAGTGGAAGCTCAAGTGGACGTTGTTTAAATCTGCCTTAAACAACCCGAATTGGTTTGCTTCTGTTGTGGATTCTTATAACACTAACAAGATATCTGTGCATCATGAGAGCCTAAGACTATGTTTTCTATATCATTCTAAATTATTGACAGTTAATCAATTTTGCATTCATTGATACTTCAAGTTAAATATAAGATATATTGAACATTGATCATTATTGTTTTGATCACGTTATCAAATTGAACGAAGTTGTCTTGTTTTTTCTTCAATGAGCCCAAACAAATACCAGTTTATGTGATAGCTCTTGGCAAAACAACACTTATACTAAAAATTAATAACATCAATTTTTTGTTATTTATCTCTCGTTTTTTAGAAACGATCCTTGGGGAACGCATATTTCCTCTATAACTTTGGTGAAATCACTAGTGACTCATTTTTTGTCGATCTGCTAATAATCATTTTTTTAATCAATTTATAACCTTCATCTTATAGTTTTCATCTCTCTCTGGGAGAAGTTCTGGGTCAAGTCAACGGCGATCATTACGTGTTCCGTGGAATTGGCCGCAGTAGACTATGAGTTTGCTGATGGTTTTTGGGTGGAGTTGGGCCAACCGTAATAATCACTAAAAAGGGAAGACTCCGCCTGTATAAATGAAGTAGATAACCCTCGTAAGTTTGCACATGGTGAAGCAGAAGAAACAGATAAATGCACAAAACACCATTATAGATAAAATATGAAGTGTCTGTTATTGTGTATGTGGACTTGGGTGCTGTTGGTATTGATGGGAAGTGGAAGAAGCAAGGTGTGCTTGGAAGAAGAGAGGAATGCACTGCTCATGATTAAGGCCACCTTCAACCACCCAAATGGGTCTTCTCTTCCATCGTGGCGCGATGGCAACGGTGACTGTTGTGGTTGGGAACACGTGGAGTGTAATAATATCACTTTGCGGGTGACTCGATTATATTTGAACGGAACACGTGGGGAGGAATTTGAAGAGCGTGTTATGGAATTGCCTAGTCTGGTTATTGACGCGTCTTTATTCCTTCTCCTGGAGGAACTTCAAGTGTTGAATTTGAGTTGGAATTCTCTCTCAGGTGAATTTTAAAAAATTTAATTAGTGCCTCCACCGAACATAGACTTTGTTGTGGGATATCACCACATTGAACATTTTTTTAAGAGTATATACTTGTAGATCACATGCCATGTCCATAGCGAAAGGGGACGCTAATAGATTTAAATAAAAACATAAAATAGAAGAAGAAGAACTGCGTCATTTTGTTTAGAATTCTCCATATCAAATCGCTAGACATGACACCTAAGATGGTCGGGTTGGTGATGACCGGACCACTATGTCGGCCATTTCAAGCAAGATTTGGCCTGGAGAACTTGATTGCATTTTCACTCAAAGGTTTAGACTACATTGATTCAATTGAAAAGATTAAGGTTGAATTCAAATTTATATGATAGGTTTAGAACTGAAAAAGTAATTTTTCACCAAACAATTTTTGCATATGGACCCGGAGCATGTGTAATCAAATATTTTTTACTAGTAAATCCAGTGAGTCCTTTGGCCAAAAAAAAATCAAGTGAGTACACATAGGACCCGTACAATGTAACAAATCACATCCATTGAGTAATACGTTTTGGCGTCCACGATTATTATTGAATGTTCAATTTTCACGAAGAATTTGATTGGTTCTATTATAGTGATTGAATCAGATGTGATGCCTGCCTTCTCTATCATTTTCAAGTCCTTCATTCTCAACAGAATTGAAATGGATTGCATACTTTTTCTTGGAAAATTTCTGGGTCACGGCAAAACTTAAGGACCTCAAGGGATGAAAAAGATGCGTCGTATCTTTACAGAAAGTGGAAGGAACAAGAACTCCATCATATCTCTCTTCCCATCACTCAATTTAGACCTTGAAGGAAATTAAACGTGAATTTGCCAAGAAAAAAAGGGACGGAAAAGAAACTTCCAATCATATCTCTCGTCTCTCTTTCCATCAACTCATAGAATGACCGCCAAAGAGGGAAGAATCATTCGGTGACTCTTAAAAGGACAGTAATGCCCAATTAAATTAATGGATGAATTACTAAATTACAAAAATCCAAATTTGTATTAGAGAAATTGCTCTAAAAATAATTGCCCATCATTAACACACCACAACCTTCTATAGACATCTATCAGAATTCAAATTATTTTAGAAAAACTCATTACCAGCCTATTGATATAGAAACTCTCTTATATATAATTATAGATACTATACGTTCCAAACTTAATATATTGCAAACCTTTTTTCAGATATATAAGATGATATATATTGCAAACCTTCTAATCGAGCATTAGACTATGTTTCTTCATCTTCAATATTAAAAGATTACATTTTTTTATCAGTGAACACATATAATTAAATAATTAATTATTATTCAACATTCATATATGAATTAGCAATGGCATCTTTACATATTACATAAATTAATGGATCAGAAGTTTAGAACTACATCAATTTAATTAAAAAGATTAAGGTTGAATTAAAATTTATATGAAAGGATCCAAATAATGTAAAACATCACATTCATTGAGAGCATGTGATTCGAATATCACGCAATAAACAAATAGGTTTTCAAGTACATTTTGGCATCCATGGTTGTTACTGAACATTCCATTTTCACGAGGAACTTCCTTGGTTTTATTTTAGCGATCAAATCAACTGTGATGCCTGCCTTCTTGTCTGTCAATTTCATGTCCTTCATCTCAACATAATTGAAATGGTTTGCATACTTTTTCCAGGAAAACTTCTGGGTCACGGCAAACTTTAAGGACCACACGGCAGAAAAGGATGCATCGCATCTTTACAGCAAGTGGAAGGAACAAAATCTCTTTAGACCTCAAGAGGAAATTAGACGTGAATTTGCCAAAACGAAAAAAAAGGAAGGAAAGAAACTTCCTACCAGTCTCTTTCCATCGACTCATAGAATGACCACCAAAGTGGGGAAGAATCATTCGGTGACTCTTACGAAAATCCAAATTTGTATTAGAGAAATTGCTCTTAAAGTAATTGCACATCACTAATACATGACGACCTTCTATATAGACATCTATCAGTATCCAAATTATTTTAGAAAACACTCGGTATTGGCCTAATGAATAATAAAATCTCATATATATATATATATATGATTATAGATATTATACGTTCCACAAACTAGTATCGTGTACCTAAATCACACAAATATTTGTTACTTAACCCCTACTAGACCTGTTACTCCAAATTGCAGTGCCAAATTTGAAAATGGTTAGAATTCTATGGATAGGGCATGTGACCTACAAGGATATACTCTTCAAAAATGTTCAATGCGGTGATATTCCTCAGGCAACGAAGTCTATGTTCATACAGATTAAACTTTTCAACATTGACTGACAAACCAACAAACTATCATGCCCCAGTAACATGCAATAAAACAATTACAACGAAAATGTAATTTGACCTTTTCTTTTCTTTTCTTTTTCAATCAATTGATTTCCCCAAAATCGGTGAAAAGAGTAGAATCTCTCAGCGATTTATCTTGAGCGGATATGGTAAGGACTCATGTGGTCACAATTCACAACCCGATCGAGATGACCCAATCGGAGTCAACGGAATGATCATCACTCTTCTAACTTAATCAATACAAACTAAAATGGGAACGCAAATAAATAAGATAAGCTCGCAAAAAAAGAAGAAAAAAGAATGGCATCCTTTCGTCTTCAATTGTCCACATTAGATCGTTAGTTGTGACGTATTCGATGGTAGGCTATAACTGAATCGTCGCATCAGCATGTCAAACAAGATTTAGGTGGGAGGACTTCGTTGCATTTTCATTCAAAGGTTTATACCTACATTACTTCAATTGAAAAAAATTAAGATAGATTCAAATCCATGTAGGTGTATGACTATAAATCAAATTTTCACAAAACAACTCTTGTACATGGACCAGGAACATGTAAAATCAAAGCTTTCTAACCAACAGATCAGGTGAGCTTACATATGACCCAAATAATGTAATGAATCACGTCCATTGAGAGCATGTGATTTGAAAACCTCACAATAAACAAAATAAATTTTCACCACAACCACGTTATTATTGAACATTAATTACAAGAGTAACTTGATTGATTTTATTTTAGTGATTGAATCAATTGTGGTGCCTGCCTTCTTCTCTATCATTTTCATGTCCTTTATTCTCAACCGAATTCACATGGTTTGCATACTTTTCCTTGGAAAGTTAATGGGTCACGGCAAGCTCTAAGGACCACACGAGGAGGATAAGACGTGTTGCGTCTTTGAGTTGAAGTGACAAGTGGAAGTCGAAAATCCATCGACAAAGGTAAGAATATCGCGACGGAATCCCATCATTCTTTTGATCCTCGTGAATATGCAGATTTTCAAGATGATGAAATCAACATTTTTCCCGATATGGAGCGCGTCCCGACTCAAGAAAGTTTTAATCCTCCTGGAGAAATATCTACAACAAAGGAAACGGAACGAGAATTTACATCTGACATTTGGAATCACTTCACGAAAACGGAAAGGTTTGATCTTGGTGAAAAAAGGTATGATATAATTTGTAAATATTGTGGGAAAATATATAAATATACAGGTGGACAAGGATATGGAACATTTAAACGACATCTTAGGAGCAAACATCCAACCGAAACGGGAATCGATATCGGGCAACAACAAATTTCCGGGTACGTCAATCCTAACAGTTCCCCTTTATTTCGTTTTAATGACAAAACTTATAAGGAAGAATTAGGCAAATTTATTTCCGTTGAGCATTTAGCATTTAATTTTGGAGAAAGATTTGGTTTTAATGAATTTGTACAAAATGCATGTGCTCCACAAGCAAAACGTGTTCCTAGAAATTCAGTTAAACGAATAATTAAAGATCTTTACAAAAAAGGAAAAAAAGATTTACAAAACTTTTTTATGCAATTTAATGGATGCGTGCATATAGGTAGTGACATTTGGAGTGATCCTTGGCAAAGTCATTCTTACATGGGCATAACATGTCATTGGATAGATGACGAGTGGAGTATTCAAAAAAGAGTCATTGCATTTAGAGTTTTCGATGATAATCATACGGCAAATAATATTTATAGATTAATTAGGCAAATTTTAGAAGAATATTATTTGCTTAACAAAATTTTTTCAATCGGTTTTGATAATGCTGCAGCAAATACCGCTTCAATTGTCGAGTTAGAAAATATTTGTAGACCTGCTTTTGGCGGAAAATTTTTTCACGTTAGATGTGTTTGTCATGTTTTAAATTTATGTGTACAAGATGGTTTGAAAACTCTCGATATTTTTCTTCAACCAATAAAAATGGCGATTCAATTTTTATGGAAACATCCTCAAAAATGAGAGAATGGGGTAAATTTTGTAGAGAAAATGGCAGAAGGCCAAAAAGATTTCCAAAAGATGTTCCGACTCGTTGGAATTCTACTTTCCACTTGCTTACTGAATCTTTAGCATATAAAGATTTATTATGTACATTCATTTCTAATAATGTACCTCAGATTAATTTATACCCACAAGAGTGGGATATTTGCCAAAAAATTTTAGATGTTTTAAAGGTTTTTAATGATGCAACTTATACTTTGTCTGGTGTTTATTATCCTACTACACATTTATTTTTAGTAGAGTGTATTAATATTGTCGGAATTTTTGATGAATGTGAAAATGATGTTCAATTACAACATACTATACTTGCAATGAAAAGGAAGTGGCTACATTATTATATGGAAATTCCCATTATTTATTTAGTTTCTTCTGCTTTTGATCCGTTGCAAAATTGATGGCTTACATGATTTTTTGCGTGTGTATTATCAATGTTTAAATTGTGATGATATAAATGTTACAGCTATAGTACGTAATGTTAAAAAACGTAGTAATAGAATTATATAATGAATTTTATACTAAATATAATTTAGATGATACTTTGGATCTTCTCAATCAACGGAGATGCAAAACGACGGTATGTAAAATTAGTAGAGGGTACCAACTTTTATTACATAGACAAAAAAAAAAAAAAGGAGTTATAGGAAATATTTCTGAATTAGAGAGTTATCTAAACGTTTCATTTGAGATTACCGAATGTGGTAAGGATTTTTAATTTTGGATTGGTGGAAGGGGCACGCAAGCCGATACCCAATCCTTGCTCTTATTGCAAAACAGATTTTTTTTAACCCTTGTTCCACATTTATGGTCGAACAAGCATTTAGTGCCGGAGGTAATATTTTGGAAGAACATCGCTCAAGATTAGATCCGAATCGGTCACAGATGCAAGCTTGTGTTGTGTTGCTGATTGGACGGGCGGCTCAATACCGCAACAAGAGATAGATCGCAATGCTGAATCCGAATTCTTTAACGATGGAGGAGATACTACCACCACCGTACTTTGGAACGGGTAGTGACGATTGAGGGTAAAAGAATTATTGGAGTTGGCAAATATTTCGGGAACCCTTGTTTCTCATATCGGGTACGCCCACATGAGCTTAGGGAAACCCGAGTATAATCCGACGACATGTGACCTCTGATCCCCTGTGCATTGTGCACAGAATGTTTAGGTTTTGGGATCATTTTATTTTTTAGGGCATATATATTTTAAATCGTTTTTTTATAAATGTATTTAATGATAATTTAATGTGTTTAATGATAATTTTTATCCCCAAATTTAATTACAATTTACATTTTAATTACAATTTATATTTAATTTTAATCTTTTTTTTTCGTTTTTTTTTTTTGGTTCTTCCTCATACGGGCCGAGGGTTTTCCGTGAGGGCGCCGAAGGTCGCCGACGGCTGGAGCCCGAGCCTCGCTCGGGCCGCCCAGAGCGACGTCGGGGCTCGCCTGGCCGGGTGAGGCGAGCCTCGCCCGCGCCGGGCGAGGCTCGCCCTCGGCCTGATCTGGCGACCTAACCGGGTTCGGGCGAGCCTCGCCCGTTTCGCGAGGGGCGAGCTGGGGCCTTTGGCAGGCTCGTTCGGTTGGGAACCGGGTTTCCGAATCAAGTTCTGAACCGGAAATTCGGATCGAAACCGAACCGGATGGTTCAGAACGAACGGAACACAGTCGCTCTTTCCTTCGTTATTAGCATTTAATCGAACCGCTGGTTCAACTGAACCGAACTGGAAGGTTCGCCCGTGGCCACCACTACCCACGGCCACGCAGCGGTGTATTCCATAAACCTAGTACCATATATTAAACCGAATTTGGATCATTAAATTTCGTGGAATCGAATAACCGGATTTTGGCCCATTTTTGGGATTTATAAAAGCGAGTATTTCGTCGGTAAACGCTTTATAATAAATTTCACCCGGAACCCATCACTCTCGGTTCTTATTTTTAAAATTAGAAATTTTGCTAGAATCGCACTCGATCGAATTTGGTCGTTATTTATACCCGAACTTGGCAAATGATTCCTGGAGTTTCGGATGAAATAAATTGGGCCAGTGTCGATATTATTGCAGCCAGTGTCGGGAGTTATCGGGGAAAAGTGAGAAAGTTGATTTTTGGACCGGGTCCAAATTTGGATGATAGACCTCCTCGTGGTGTGGTGCAGGTTATTTTATTTTGACCGAGTGCCCTAGATATTGTTGGGATTTATTATGGATTAATTAGGCCTTTTCACGATATTTAATCGGGACCCCGATAGGTCGGTTTTGATTTGGACCGTGTCAAACGGTTCGTAACAAATTTAAGATTTTTGAAATTTTCTCTCTCTTTTTCTCTCTCCTCTCTCTCTCTCTCTCTCTCTCTCTTTTCCCCTCCCCTTCCCCCACCCCCCAGCCCTCCGTCCCTCCCATGCGTTACCCCCTTCTCTCTCTTCCTTTCTCCCTCCTCTCTCTCTCTCTCCCTCTCTCTCTTCCTCTCTCTTTCCCCTCCCCCATTTCAGACACATGCCTCCCCGCCCTCCGCTCCCTCCCTCCCCGCCTTGCATTCATCGGCTAACTTTGACCACACCCCTCCGCCAAATTTTGGTAGCGACTTCCTAAACCCTACTTAGTATTTTGGGTATTAAATTGATCAATTTTTGGGCTAGAAACGGCTAGGGGGCGAGCATTAATTTAGTAGTATGGTGATTTATTTATGCAATTTAAATTAAAGTGAATAGTATGCCTGATTTGTGAAATTATCGTGACCGACTTGAACGTCGGGTTGGTGGATGAGGTGGCGTCTGTGATTTCGGGCTGAATGTTGGGTATGTGTGATTTGATGTGATTGGGCGTGGATTTGATTGAAATAAGTGGCGTGTGGCCTGTTTGTGAGAGGTTAAGCCGGATCGATCGGAGGGCTCGGACTTGGGGGCGTTGACGGCCGTCCGTAAAGGCATGAATGGCCAGGGTGCCAATTGGATTGCGGGCTTGAGACGTGCGGACGGTGGCCCGTTAAAGGTGTGATTGGACCGGGACGTATTTACGTCGGTCATTGGAATTGTATGATTACCGTGGCTTGGGACGTGCGGACGGCGGCCACTGGAATTAATTGGTTAAATAATATGGCTTGGGACGTGCGGACGGCGGCCATTGAGATTGATTGAAATGTGAGGCTTGTGAGCCTGTGAGATTGAATTTGAGGCGCAGTGGCGCGAGTTGTGAGAAAGATGTTCGGACACGCATGTGATTCGGTGTGACTGGATTGGCTGGTTGAGCGTGTGTTTGACCATTGGCTGTTTGAGCGTGTGGACTGATTGGCTGGTTGAGCGTGTGGATGTTGATCGAACTGACTGATGGTGCGTGTGGATGATTGGTTGGATGGGTTGGGTGCTTGTTTGGATTGACTGGCTTCGAGTGGAAGTGTGCGTGCTAGTGATTGTGATGTGGCAGTGATTTGTACGTACATTATTATGTTTGGACTAATATGCAGGGTTGGCACGCAGTTCGAGGCGAGGTAAGCCTTTCGTGTGCAATTGACTGTTATGACTGGTAGTTCGCATGTTAGGCTGGTCTGGGTACGCATTAGCCTAGGTTAGGTTTAGGTTGTTGCTTATTGAGACTCTGTCTCACGGTTATTACATAACCACTTTCAGATCCGCGACCGTGATCGACTCGGAGAAGCTGCCAGAGGATCACAGGGAACGAAGGATAGACCAATCACCCTGTATTTTGAGTACCTTTTTATAGAGAAGATAGGCTTGTCAACCACCGTCCTCTTTTGAAAAATTGTGGTTTGATTTTGGAAGCCGGGTGACCTATTTGTATTATTGAATACTTGTTAATGTTGGTTGTTTATTAAATCTCGATGTCTATTCCTTA
This sequence comes from Syzygium grande, assembly GCA_024733475.1. Taxonomy (NCBI): domain Eukaryota; kingdom Viridiplantae; phylum Streptophyta; class Magnoliopsida; order Myrtales; family Myrtaceae; genus Syzygium; species Syzygium grande. Next base: position 263,915 of record JAMXDD010000023.1, on the reverse strand, counting down.
GTCATGTATTTAATTGTCTGGGTTATTTCTATTTGCTTCCGCGTGTGTTTAATCTCTGATATTTTGGGTTGGGTCGACGACGCATCTGGGACGTCGCATTTAATATTCGACCGTCGAAGGGATGTTGCGGGCCCGTAGGGGTGCGGGCGTGACAGAATCTACTTTTTGTCAATGGTTCAAGAAAATGAAGGGTCCTTCATTTGTATTGTGGACTTACCTTAAACAACCCAATGGTTTTGCTTCTATCTTGGCATGACAGTTAAAAATATTTTTATTTAATGCTAGTAAGGTCTCCGTGCGTTGCACAAACTTAAGATTATGTCTTCTATAGACTGTTAATAAATTTTACATTCATTCATACTTCAAGTTAATTATACGACGTACTGAATGTTGACCAGTATTGTCTTGATTGCTTTATCAAATTGATCATAATTGCCTTATTTTTCCTTCAATGAATCCAAACAAATACCAATATATTTGATATTTATTGGCCAAAACAACACTTGCACTAAGAACAAACAATATCAAACCTTAGTTATTTATATATTTTTTATTGCGAAGTAATTCCTGGGCACTCTTTTTTGGTTGATTTGCTAATAACAAATTTTTATCATTTTATAATCTTAATTTTTTTTTTCTCTTTTGGAGATGTTCTGGGTCAAGTCAACGGCAATAATCACGGGGTCCGTGGAATTGGCCCCCAGCAGACTTTGAGTTTGCCCATGGATTTTTGGGTGGAGGTGGCCCAACCGTGATAATCACTCACAAGGGAAAGACTCCGCATGTATAAATGAAGTGGATAACCCTTGTAAGTTTGCACTTGGTAAAGCAGAAGAAACAGATAACCCACAAAACACCATTATAAAGAAACATGAGGTGTCTTTTATTGTGTTTGTGGTCTTGGGTGTCGTTGGTATTGATGGGAAGTGGAAGAAGCATGGGGTGCTTGGAAGAAGAGAGGAATGCACTCCTCATGATTAAGGCCGCCTTCAACCTCCGGAATACGTGTCAGGGTTGTCTTCCATCATGGCGTAATGGCAATGGTGACTGTTGCGGCTGGGAAGGTGTGGAGTGCGATAACACCACTTCACGAGTAACTCAACTATATCTGAATGGTACACGCTATTGGGAAACAGGAGTGTTCGGCGTCCACGATGAGCCTTGGGTTATTGACGCGTCTTTATTCCTTCCTCTGGAGGAACTTCAAGTGTTGGATTTAGGTCTTACTTCTCTCTCAGGTGCGTGTATCTCTCTCTCTCTCTCTCTCTCTCTCTCTCTCTCTCTCTCTCTCAGTTATCTGTTTTCTTTTTTCTTTTTTCAATTATGTTTCTAAGTAATCATTTACTTTTTGAACAATGAAAAAGATGTCATACTACGGTGCTATAAACTATAAAAGTGAATTGAGTGAATTAATGACAAACACATATCAATGCACAAATGATGCGATTCTTAATGTAGTCGATTGCAGATATAATAAATTAATTACGAGACTCATCTCCATGACGATGATAAGTAGGAAGAACAAAAATAGAATTAGCTCAGTAAGCAATGATTTACCAAATTCTGACTTTTTTTTTATCATAATAGGTAGACTTGTTTGAATTTTTCAACCCAACAATTTTGCACTTGTTTGAAGTGGACAATAATCTTATAATATTTTTATTTGTGACTTCCTCTCAAGATTCAAAACAAGAAAAACGAAATCAAGTTTATATCAATAACATCTTTATAAAGGTTTTGAGTGTTTTATGATGAATAATAGTCAAATTGTGAGAGCCATAAGGATTACAAAAGATAAAAAAAAATTGAAATTAAAATCACGAAAAGTAGATTGGTAGAGGGGATTGATTTAGAGGGAAGAGAAAGGATCTTAAAGGTAGTGTAATGGTTGGATAGAGGAATTATGCCTCACATAAAGGGGCTTGGAGGGATTGAGGGAACTAATACTTTTATCAAACAATTGTTTTTTTTCTTTCCCACATTTAGCTTGGATGTATTTCAAATTATATATACATAAAAGTACAATAAAGTGATAATGCATCATTTATTTTCTTCTCTCTCCTGATCATTCCTTTCTTTAGTGTCCAAATTATATTATGATTTATTTTCTTTATTTCCTGTTTCTTATTTCTCTTATAATTATTTGCATTTCTTTTTTTTCTATTTCCTTACATCTTTCGACATCTCTATTTATCGGGATGCATGGACTCGTGGCCAGTAGGAGAAGGCAAATGGATCCAAAATCCCAAGCCACTCTATCCATGCATCCAGACATACAAGAAAATTAGAATTCCCCTTAGTGCTTTGTAGGTCAACCTTTAGTCTATTTTGATAGGGAATGTCACATTTAGTGTTGCACTAATAACGCGATCCAACACAAATAGACATAAATGGAGGAAGAAAATAGATTACACATTGATCGGATTTAAGAAATTGGATCAATGTGACTTTTACTTGTTTACATACTATATCCACACTCAAATGATTAAAGTGGGGTCCAATTTTTCCACTCTCTCGGTGTCTCGGACTCTCTCTCTCTCTGCTTTGCCGCTCTTCTCTTGAATATATCCAAATTTGAGAAGCCGAAAACAGAACGAAAGCATAGGGAATGAAGCACTGCCAAATGAGTAAACAAGCTCTCTCTCGCCAATCGGCTTCCCAAATTTTCATCACCAGTAGATCACGTGTCGTCATCGCCGCCTACCGTTGCTTGCCCCGCCTCACTTCGTTGACTCAGCCTTGCCTAGTTCGAGCCATACCAAGTCACTGGCGACCCAGCACTTGGCCTCTGAGCTCAACAAGGCCACCCAAGAGCCCTCCTTGCACCCAACCCCCACCTCTCTTCCACTTTCTCACCGTTGCGGCAGCTCCCCTGCCGTGGCTCAACGGCGGCCGTCGACCTAAAAAACCCAATTGCGGCTGGTGCTGGCCCCTTTGACCTTGGATTGACCAAATCCTAGCTCGAGTCGAGCCTTAGATCTCAGATCTAGAGCTCAGTCGACCTCAGATCTGGAATGCGAGGCTCGATTGTGCTAGTAGACTTCGAGCTCAAAGACACTGAGGACACACCGTAATGGCGCTAGCGGAAGTCGGTGGCAAGGGTGTTGACCTAGAGCAGAGGTCTCTATGACTGTCCTCGTATGCCGTTATCTATCCAATCTACTCTGAATTCATTAATGTCTTCGGAGAGCTCCATCTCCTTATCCATTCTCTAGGTGGAGTCGTTACCGCCCTGCAGCCAATTTCCGGGTCTTGTACTCCGACACTTAAGCGACCTTTTCGTCTTCAGATGCCAGCGAGAGAATTGGTCCGCAGGATGTCACTGGGAAGCTTCTTCTAAACTTCATCAATGCCTTGTCCAGGAATGGCAAATTCGGGATGTCGTCGGAGCTGCCACCGGCGTTGTTTCATCAGGCTAGCACCTCTTTGGTTTCCACCACGCCTTTTGTGCACTTCCTCCAGCTCTGCCTTCTCTTTGTCGTCCATTGTATCAACCATACCTCCAAAGTTCTCGACATGCTGCTTTGCTGCCTCTTCGGCTTTCGAATTTCCTCGTTTTCATCATCTTGCTTCGCTTACGTCGAGTATACTACTTTAGTTTCTCTTACTTTTCCGGCATAATTGTTGGCGGTGGCGTTATAACAAAAAAGAAAAAAGGAAAGTGAAAGAAAAAAAAGAAAGGGCCGCAGAGAGCTATGGAATGAGAACAAATCGAGAAATCATCATGCCCCGGGACACGAAATAGGCCCCGTATTTTTAGTGTGGATATAATCTGTATATTAGTGGGACCCATCAGGGATAAAATTGTCAAACATTGTTATAAGGAGCGCCATAGGATAGATAAAGTGGACAAAGCACAGTCCAAATTATGAGTGAGTGATTCTAGATTCCAAGTAAATTTCTTACAAGTTTCACCTAGAACCTAAAATCTATCCTCGGTACAAGTTTCTCATTTTTTTTGGAACCTGAAATCTACTAATCGGAACTTGGAACCTAGAACCCACCATATCACAAGTTCTAGAGTAAGTTCTAAGGTCTAACAGATTCTTTTTTTTTAATTTCATTTTAGTTAAACAAAATCGAAAATCGAATGCAAAGAATACTAAACAAGCTTGTTATTCACCAAAGAGAATACAAAAAGACTAGTTTTCTTAGCATTACGATTCAAATAAATACAATTAAAATGAGAAGTCATTGCATGAATGGATACTAGGGGTGGGAGGTTCCATGTTCCGTACAGGTTCCCATATATAAAACATACTCATGATAATAAGTTCCTCATTTTTTTGATATTTGGAACTTACCCTATCACAAGTTCCAAGTTGATTTCCAGGTCTACCTAGATTCCATCTGTATGATTAATTGAACAATTGCAATAAATCATCACATTTAATAACCACCACTTGCTTCTATTATCTATTGATCATAACTTATATTTAGATACATGAAAAATATAAAACATTAACAAGTCATAAAATGAAAGCTCAGGCTAATGATTTCAGATTATACACCATCATCATCTATGCCATTAAACACCATAGGATCACGTGAAGACATTAACCAAGAAAAAATGCAAAAGACTTGTTTAGGTTTTAGGTTCCGGGTTCCAAGTTCCACCTACCTAGAACTTGGAACTTATTCGTCGAAAAAGGTTTTCCAATTTTTGGAACTTGAAACCCGTCTTTGCATATATTAGAACTGAACCTACAGGTTCTTATTGGTCAAGTTCTCGTGTTCCAAGATAGCACCTGGAGACATACTCACCCCTAGTCTAGATTAAAAATCGTACTTCAATCATTCCAAGACTCTTGATCTATTATCCAGATCAAAATCCTCTATAATAAGTATAATGGTAAGTTTTTTTTTTTTTTTTGGTCGAATAATGGTAAGTTTACTCTCTTGGAATTTTAATACCTCAGCACAAGGACCGTATGATGGTCCAAATTGATTTCCCATTTTATTTTCCTTTTGCTTTTCTTTATTTTTCTTTTTCCCTCATTCCACTTTTCTCCTTCTCCTTTAGTCGGGAAAATTACTAATTCGATTTTGAACTTATTACATGGATGTCAATTTAAAACTAAACTTTTCAATTTTGTCAATATAGTTTTAAACCTTTGCGCAAAATTTCTATGTAGCCCTTTCTACTAATTGCCACCGGAAATTTCTGACGTGGCAATCCAGTTATTTCCGCCATCCTACATGATACGACCAGTGAGTTGAATCGTACAACTCTTGATTAAATGACGTGGTTTTGCATACTTTTTCTAAATTTTCTTTTCTTTCTCTACTCTACTGTTTATCTTCAAACTTAAAGAGCTGAGACCACCGACTTGCTCTGTCTCTGCAACACCACATATCCCCGGAAGATCTCACTAGAATCCTAGCTATCCCAATCGGCAACGAAGAATCCTTTCATTTTTCTTTTTTATATGTGAGTGTTGTTGAGTCTCTGCTCATACAATGTCCCACAAAATGTTGCACTCTATATTTGGTGACTCCCAAATCGGTCGTTTCAAACTCTATGCTTAGTGTTTTCTTCGACCCTTTGGTTTGAGAGTGTGAAACTATTGTTTCAAAACTCCTCGCTTCTCCGCCGAAGAATCTTACTATTTTTAGCTCCGACTTTTTAGCGCCTCAAAAGTTTCTTTTTCTTTCCCCCTTCAGCTAATGAATGTGTCTTGTCCTCCTTCTACATTGTTCTTCATTGTTTCCTCTTCTTTTGTTGAATTCAGCTGTTTAGCAAGTGGTAAAAGTTTGGTACATGGCTTTCTTAACTAACAAATGAACCTTCAGAGAGCTTTGCTTTTCTTATTTTTCTTTTGCTTGTTCTAAATTATGGATCTATAGTTGCTTTCACGTTTTTCCCATTGCCACAAGTTGAGAACAAAAGGTGCCGCAAACGATAAGAATGTTGTCACTACAAAAAAAACATGAATTTTTATGACGGAAATTTTCCGTCGCAAATTTGCGACGAACTTTTATGACGGATTTTTCTAATTCGTCGCAAATTTTGCGACAAAAAATTTTCGTCGCAAATTTGGCGACGGAATTATAAACCGTCGCAAAATTCGTCGCAAATTTGCGACGGAAAATAATCCGTCGCAAATTAGCGACGAAAATAAATCCGTCGCAAAAATTCGTTTACAAATTTGTGACGGAAAGTAAAAAATTCGCCGCGCAAATTAGCGACGACTAATTTTCCGTCGCAAATTTGCGACGAATTTTGCGACGGATTTATTTTCCGTCGCTAATTTGTGCAACGAAATTTACCATTTTGCGACGAAAGTAGAGACGAATTAAACGATTGTCACAAGTTCAAATTCAAAAGAGATTGGACGATTTGCTACACGTCCAATTCTAAGAGAGATTAGATATTACAAATTCAAATTAAATAAGATCTATTATAAACTCAAGATATTAGATAATCTCTTAAAATGTTCTCGTCCCAAATAAGATTTTTTAGATTCGATAGGTGCAAATCTTATCTTCTTTTTTTTCAAGACTTAAATATAGATAACACAGATATCTATTTAGTTGAATACGGCGGTTTCCTCCGCATGTAGCTCTTATATATGCGTAAATATATGGGTAAATATACAGAAAAAAAATTCCGTCGCAAATTTGCGCCGGAAATAAAATCGGAACCAAATTTGCGACGGAATAAAATTGTCAGAAATTAGCAAATTTAGTGACGGAAAAAAAAAAAATTGCCTCTAATTTGCTACGAAAAACAGTCAAAAAAGGATTTAGCCACGGAAAAAAAAATTGTCGCTAATTAGCGACAGATTTAGCGTGAAAAAAATCAAATAAATGTTAGTAATTAAGTAAAATAATAGTTAGTAATAGAAAATTAATTGGTATTAAATCGTAAAATGGGATTAGTAAGTCATGCAAAAAGAAGCATGACTCAATATAAAAATTGGTAAGTTAAAAAACCAAATGGGTAAGCAACTCAAATTAGAGTTGACAATCCAAAACTAATTGGTAACTTAATTGGGCAAAAGTTAATGAGGCACACAAAAAGTTGATTATTTCATGTAATAGAAGGTAAATTCAAAGCTGGTAGAAAATTAGAAATGTATTTTTGTTAGAGATAAGAAAAATCGGTCATTTCAAAATAGAATACCAAATAAATATTGATAAGTAACTCAAATAAAAGAAGGTAACATAAAACTAGTCAAGAACTTGATTGAAAAAAAGTTGGTAATCACTCTAATAAAAGTTAGTAATTTCTAAAAGAGCTAGTAAATTTAAAAAGTTGGAAACCAATGCAAATAAAAGTAGCAACTTAATAAAAACTAGTAAATTTGAGAAAATAACAAATAAATGCTAATAACTCAAATGAGATTTGGTAATCCAAAACTAATTGATTTGATTGGAGAAAATTTACCCAAATCACGCAAAGAAAGCTAGGCTGATAGTTTCATATAATACTCGATAAATTTAACTTATTGGTAAGAAATATAAATAAAAGTTCGTAAACAATGACAGAAGCTTTGCTTGATTAGAGATTAGAGAAGTTGGTGTAGAAAAAAAATGAAAATAAACATTGGTAAGTAACTCTATTAGGAGTTGATAATGCAATATGGTAAACTTGATAGAGGAGAAGTTGGTAATCACTCTAAGGGTACGTTTGTTTTGTGGAAAACTTAATGATAAAGGAAAGTGTTTTTCGGAAAATCATTTTCCATGAATACGCTTAGTTTTCATTTGTATGGTGACATATGATGGAAATCGTTTTTTGATGTTTGGATTTCATTAGAAAATTATTTCAATCTCATGACTTTATTTTAGAAAAAAAAAAAAAGAATTTTTAAATATTTTTATTTAAAAAATAGAATTCTTAATTATTTTTTCTCTTTTTTTATTTTTTTGTAAAAATTTGAATTTTTAATTCTTTTTTTTTAAAGGTCGTAAACTAATTAGCGACGGAAACAAAATCCATCGCTAATTTGCGACGGAAAAAAAAATCCGTCGCAAAAATTAGCGACGGAACGGAAATCCGTCGCAAATTTTTGCGACGGAAAAAAAAATCCGTCGCAAATTTGCGACGGAAACAAAATCCGTCGCAAATTTTTGCGACGAAAAAAAATCCGTCGCAAATTTGCGACGGAAAAAAAAAATCCGTCGCAAATTTTTGCGACGGAAAAAATCCGTCGCAAAAATTTGCGATGGAAAAAAAAATCCGTCGCAAAAATTTGCGACGAAAACGAAATCCGTCGCAAAAAGTTGCGACGGAAAAAAATCCGTTTGCGGCGGAAAACCGACGTCGCAAATTTGCGACGGAAACAAAATGTCGCAAAAATTTGCGACGGAACCCAAAATCCGTCGCAAATTTTGGCGACGGCAAAAAAACTGCGCAAATTTGCGAATTTGGAAACAAAACCGTCGCCAAAATTTTTGCGAAAAAAAAAAATCGAAATCGCGAAATTTGCGGCGGAAACAAAACTCGTCGCAAAAATTTTGCAACGGAAAAAAAATCCGTCCGATTGAAATTTCGGTTCCGCCGCAAATTTTTCGACGGAAAAAAAAATGATTGAAGTCGCAAATTTTAGGAAAAAAAAATCCGTCGCAATTTGCGACGGAAAAAAAAAATCGTCCGCAAAAATTTGTGACGGAATCCCTCAAATCCTCGCCAAAAAAGTTGCGACGGAACCGGCTCTGTCGCAAATTTTTCGCGACGAACGAATCCGTCCCAAAAATTTGCGACGGAACCAAAATTTTGCTTTGCGCGCCCTCACCCCAATTTGCCCGCCCTCACCCCCATTTTCTCTGTCTCTCTCTGCTGTTCCTCATATCCCGTCACCCCTGCTTCCGACGATACGGCCAGCCCGGCTGCGGACGGCGGCGGCGGCGGCGGGAAGTTCGACGACTCGGTTTTCGCGTCGGAGAGCGAGAGGTTGCGGGGAGATCCGCTCTACCCGCTCGATTTTCCGCTGCTGGGTGTACGTCTACGAGATGCCCCGCAAATTCACCGACGATTTGCTCTTGCTGTTTTGGAACACTTACAGGGAGACCTTCAATCTAACCTCCAGTGGAAGCCCCGTGCATCGCCTCATCGAGCAGGTCTTCATCCTCTTTTAGCATTCATACCTCCCGCGCGCAATTAATTCTTTGCTACTTGACATGTTGTTCTTAATTTGATGTTTGCTGCTGGTAAGATGAGGCGTGATGTAAGAAGCTCCTCCCATTCTGCTTTGTCTAGGCGAACCCGTTTGTTTTCCGCTTCGCTAACATTTGGCCATTTGATGAAGAGAAATCACAATGGTTGGCATTAAATCAGGGGGAGCAGTCATGAGGATAGGTAAACGAAGCAGTAGGGCATTAAGAACTTAAAGGAAACTGAAAATGAAACAACAATGAATATTAAAAGAAAACTTATCCCAAAGTGGTTGTTGATCGCCCGAGAGCAAGGTTTAAGTTCATGTTAGTGCTGATTGCGATGAGAGGGACTCAGATACGGCTCTAGTTTCTGCATATTTGAAATGCCCCCTGCCTGTTCGAAGATTTGCCTCTGAGATTTTAGCCTCATTTTAGTTCTACCTTAGTCGAATATACTCTTGCACGATTTAGATGAATTTGTCCAGTTATTAATTGTCTGAGCTGTTTGCTAGCTTAATCCATGCTTGGCCGAAATCTCCACAAATTTGTGATTACTTGATGATTGTTCAAATCCTGGTGGTAAATTTTGTCTCTGGTCTAGATACACTCTTCTTAATCTCTTTGCCATATATAGATTCATATTGGCTAATGCTCGGAATGAACAAAATATGTGCGAATCTTCATTGTGAGTAACTTTGAACAGCTAAAGTTGGTTCATGGAATTTATTTTCTTTGGATTTAACTCTAAGCTCATTGGCCATGTCTTTCTGCTCAACTTACAATGCTTTTATTGATTATTCGATTCCTCTTTGAACCTGGTTGGGAGTTTAAGAAAGTATAGTGAAGTTCTGTTGATAGACATAAGCAGAAGTTGGGGGGATGCATATTAGCTAATGCTTGGAATGATAGTTGATTGGTGAAGAAGGAGAAGTTGTGCCGGCAAATCCGCATTTCTTGGCATGTTTATTTCTGAGTCAAGCTGCGGGATAGGTTCCTTATGGTCATTTTTGTTTTATTCTACTTCAGTTATTGATGGTTATTGTTCACGAATATTTCAGGAATGAAAAGACAAAGCTTCTTTTCTGCACGACAGGAATTCTTCTAAGGAGCATTTCTGTAAGTCGTCTAATCATTAATTCCATATATGTAATGCGTATGGTAAGGAGCTGTGCAGCTAGCTATTATGTGTGCAATCATGTACTTTGGTTGATGAAGCATGTTTTTTAAACAGCCTTTGACACTGCACATTTGTGTACTTGGAGATGTTAAGAAACATGATTGATATGTATTGTGGGTCTCTTTTTTTGACAACTTAAGCTTTTGAATGGCGATTGTTTACCATATGATTGATATGTATAGTGGGCCTCTATATCAACAATGAACTTATATACGTGTGATCTCCCTCTATGGAATATCTTAAGCTTAGTGCAGATGGAGTAATGCATCTGTCCATGATGCAAATCAGAGTTACTAAATTGTTTTGACTTTGTTAGTTATGTTAGAATACTTGTCCTAACCCAGTTAGAACTCAGCCTAGTAGATTTGGAAATTTATCATTGATCTTGTTTAATTGATTTCCTTCTATGTGAGTTTCCTTTCTGCTTGGAAAAGGATTGCTGGGCCAATCTATATGTTGTCCATCAATCCATGCATCTTTCTGTCTATTTTTTTAATTACTCTTTTCACATTTGTGACTATTAATTTTTCTGTCCAATGGTGAATGAGAATTGTAGCACTTTTAGTTGTTCTTTGCACTTAAAACTGTATGATCTGATTTTATTCTCTTAAGTGTGTTCTTCTGAATTTGGAGCTTTGTCATGATGCCTTCTACTCTTCTCCGAGTCGCTATGATGGCAACTTTCATGTTAAATTCCAACCAAAATAGATGTCAATTTAGTTCATTCTGTCGTGCATTCTAAGTTTCGGTTCATTGATTTTCGAGCTTTCCTCCAAAATTATAGGCGATGTAATAATGCAAAAGCAGTTCTCGGCAATGTCACTTCTTTGGAGGAGGTGATGAAGCACTTCATGCAAACCTTATAGGAGAAAGCAGAGTGGGCGCAAGATTGGAAGTATCTTTTCATACATATCGGGGATAAGCTTTGCTTCAGCATCATATGTTCTTGCCCTGGAAAGAATTGCCACCATGAGGTTGCTTAAGCAAGTGCTTTAAAGTGCTCAATATTATTTATTCTCTCATTATGTGTACTATAAAGAAAAATATGTATGTCATTCTTGTGGAAAATGCAGATGAATGTATTTCATTTTCATATTATTATAATATTTTGATGTTATTAAGTGCTTAATCAATGTTAAATATAAATTGTAGGAATTAATTTTGCTATTAATTAGATTTAAAATCAAAGTCATCCCTAAACAATATTAAATCGCAGAGTTCGTCACTAAAGAATTAATAAAAATTCATCGCTAAATAATTAATAAAAATTCGTTGCTATTATTGACCCAAAAAAAAATTACGGACCCAAAAAAGAATTGGCAAATATATTTTTCGTCGCTAAATTTTGCGATGCCAAATTAGCGACAGAATTTTTTTCGTCACAAAATTCGTCGCTAAAACCTCATTTTTTGTAGTGAAATTTTAAGTATTTAATTTGGCGACTAATTTTATATGAATTTTGCGACGAATTTTTTCCGTCAAAATTTAAATTTTAGACTTAAATTTGTGACTAATTTTACATTTAAATTTCCAATTTAATTTTATGACGAATAAAGTTCGTGGCTAATTTATGACGTTGAGGCCAATTTTGCGACGGATTGAGTTCGTTGCAAATTTGCGCGGCAATTTTGCGACGGAGTTGAGTTCGTCGCCGCAAATTTGCGACGAATTTTGCTATGACGGATTTGCGACGGATTTTTCGAAATTTTCGTCGCAAATTCCGTTGCAAAAACAAGTTTTTTGTAGTGTGTTGATTTTAAGGGAGCTCTAGCTCGGAGCTCGTGGTTTCAGCAACCCCGGCCAAGCCCATTTTGCCTCAACTGGCGAAAATCTGCGTGGAGGCGCAACAAACCAAGGGGGAACGGCCACTCCTCCTACATGGCCATTGAGCTTGTAGCCGTTGAGATCTCGACAAACTCAATGGCCATAGGCTGAGCCTCCATGTTCGGAACCACCTTATATAGCTCTCAAGGAAGAAGATGAACAATAGCGCGGAAAAGGAAAGAAAAGAAAAGTGAAACAGAAAAATCAGAAAATATTCAGAATGACATTGTTTCATCAAGAATTGTACATGTTAGATTGCCGATGGTGTCATGTTGGGATGATCGGTTCATGGTCCGGTTTAGTCCCTCCCAGAACCGAGACTGACCAGAGGACTGGTTCCCAATTTGAACCGAGGACCCGGACCGGCTAGTCCTAGGACCGGGGACTAGACCGAACCAATCCAATAAAACTGGTCACTTCTCCAAAACCAGATGCAGCCTCCATACGCATGCAAGAAGAATAAAAGAACCATCTAATTTAAATCAGAACCTAATTAAATAAATAATCCACAAATAATCACTCTTTGGGACGATATTCTTCTCTATGCTACAACTAAAGCAATGCAGTGAGTTTGTATGCCAAGCCTACGAAGATGTTGCAATCAACCAGTTGAGATAAGCGAGGGACGCAACTCACTTACTCAGTCAAGAGAGGGAAAAACCGAAAGAGCGGGCCGTGAGAGGTGAGAGGAAAGACTGAAGGCTAGAGTCGCATGAGAGGAGAAGGAGATTAGGGTTTAGGTTTATGTTCTTTTAAGAAATTAAAAAAAATTAAAAAAATAGGCGGTCCGGTTCCCACCTTGAAATAGGGAACCAGACTGAAAATCACCGATTCCATGGAATCAAACCGACACCCCTTGGAACCACTTAGAACCGGGCCGGTTCTGTCCGGTCCAGACAGTTCCTAGTTTGGTCGGTCCGTCTTACTCATCCCTAGTGCTATGTAGGATGATCATTGATGACTATACATTACTTTAGCAATTGACCAGAAGGATTACATTGGAATTTCATTCAAAGATTTAAGATTATATTGGCAAATTTGAAGAGTATATGATTGATTGGTATCCGTACAATAGGTTTAAGGTTAATTTGGTAATTATCCCCTTTAGTCTCTGTTAGCTCACTCACTTCTTCTCTCATGCACAAACCCACACATGGATAATCATACAAGCCTTGCGACCCTTGAGCCGTCATTGCCCGATTGAGTTCCTCTGCGACGGGGAGGCGGTGACTTCGTGCGAGCAAGACAAAACTAATGCTTATCGCTCGAATGCGAGCCACATGACAATGCCATGTATGTTGCCACGTGATGATCACATATGTAAAGTGAAAAAATATCACGTGGGGAGCACACAATTAACTCAACTTTGCTAGTTAACTAAATATAATAAATATTATTAAAGGTACAAGCTACTGGTTTAATAAATTGGTTTACAATGTCACGTGACAGAGACTTTTTAATGCTTGGATATGTTGGACCAACTGATTTCTGCCTATAAATCAATACTCTTCTTCACGAGTATATAGTTATTCTCGGTATATTGAAGATAATTATCTATTTAATATCTATAAATAATTAATTAACCTTAATATATGCATGGATATTTCTATAATCAGATTTCAAGGGAACGTTACAATTGAAGAATTTGAAGAGGTTATATCTATCTAGCAATTATCTACAACGAGTCCCCTCATTGTACAAGTAAACTTCAACGGAGGCCCAAAATTTGTCTTCCAATCAGCTTGCAGGTATGTGTAAAAATAGAAGACCATGCCTTGATATATAAAATTCGATTTTGAAAACCTTTTATCAATCACAGGTGTGAATCTGAAGCTGCTGAATCTTTTCGGTAACAATTTCATGAATGATGCCCTCACGAACATTATGAGGATAACATCTCTTGTGGCCTTAAACATCAGTTCTTGTGGATTAAATGCTTGAAGTTACTAGAAGGTACTTATGTGAAAATGCTTTCTTTTATCATCTTTTTAAAAATAAGATAAGGTAAGATCCTCTCAAATATAGAAGGCATGACTGCATGCTATTTGACGTCTTCCAGAGATCAAGTCTGGCCGTGCATTTGCTTCAATTAACTTAGCGCCAATGACTTGTATCAAGATAGGTGATATCATATAATTGTTTGACTTATGCTTGAAGTTGAAAATTTTTAGTTGAATGTCTAAGTACACGTATGTCATGCTCAATATCCTAATTGTGGGATCATGTTGCTTAAGAAGATACAAATAGTCCGAAATAACAATATACCAAGGGAGTTCAAATATTCAATAATCTTAACCAAATTAAATGCAAAAGTTAATCAGGAATCAAAATCAAACAATTTAAAGTTTACATATTAAATCACAATGGTGGTCAAATTTCAGGGATTGAAATTGATAGTAAATTCAATAAAAATTGTTAATAAATTCATTCAAGCCATGCAGCTTAAAACATAAAATGGCACTAAAGCTCAAACAAAGCAACCTTAATGGATATACATTTTTAGATTGATTTTTACTTTATTCATTTTGCTTATTAATTCTAAAGGGATAAGTATATTAAAAGTCCTAAAACTTATCACGAAAATGCAATTGAGTCTTAAAACTTTCATAATGTGCAATTAAGTCCTAAAACTTGTTATGAAAGTTAAATTGAGTTCTAAAACTTTCAAAAAAAATGCAACAAGTCCTAAAACTTATCAAATTGGTTCAATCAAGTCTTTCCATTAATTGCACTTTTGAAAGTTTTAGGACTTAATTACACTTTTGAAATTTTTAGGACTTGATTGCACTTTTCGTGACAAATTTTAGGACTTGATCGCATTTTTTAAAAATTTTAGGACTCAATTGTACTTTCATGAAAAGTTTTAGGACTTTTAGTGCACTTCCCTATCCTAAATGTTGCAGATCTTTGACTTTGACCTTTTTAATTTCGAAACACCCGCAACATGGACAACTGAGAAGACATAGTTTCTTGTATTATTTTCAAAGTAAGTTATATTTTAGATTTTGACAGTTTAGTAAAACACAAATTATTTTGTACTGTTCACAAAGCAAAAAAGACGCACATCATCTGTTGTTTAATGGTAATACTTCTTGCTTAAATTACCAGTATAAATGCAAGTACAATAAGCGACTCCAGTTTCCGAAATCTACTAATATGATTCTCAAGTAACACTTGATACTTATGACAAAGGGGTTGCATTTAATAAAAAGTGACTATGCTATCAAAAGGCAAAGTATCCTTGACCGAAGAAATCTCTTTATTTCATAATCCAACTAGCTATGTTGACTGATCTTATACTAAAATCTGATCTTTTTGGTTTTATAATCTCTCTCTTATTTGAATATAATATGTTGAATAAACGGAAAAAAAAAACGATATTCAAGATTGGGCATGTCAACAAACAATATGTTCAGGCGTCACGATTTAATAAGCCCATAGATAGCCTTTACGAATGAGCACCACTAAAAATAAATAAACATTTCACCTATATGACGTTCATTTGGATAAATATATATCTACTAATATATTATTTGTCCCTTAAGCACTATTAAAGCCAGAGCTAAGAGAATGTTCTCTCTTGTTCTCCACACGAAGCACTTCACCATGCCTGCGTGATAGCAATGTAACGAGATACATAACATACATTTGCAACATGGCCCAAATGTGACCAAAAACTATGTATTAGCTTAGTGCTTTTTCATCCCCAAAATTCTCTCTCCTATTAATTTGAATTTCACATAATGGATAAAGAGAGAGTATATTCTTAAGTGACATGGCTAACTTTGAAAGCAACTTATAAATAGTATTTCAAGCAAACAATTTCTAATAGTAGTTAATCACGAAACTTATTCAATTTGGAATTAATTCTAAAACATATCTATTTAAATATATTCTCTAAATCATTTCAAATTTAGCTTATTTTGTCACAAGATTAAAATTTACTTAGTAAATAAGTTTTACCTTTTTGGTTTGTAATTGAAGATTTTATCTCTTATTTGAATAATTTTCACTTAATAAGTAAGCTTTCACTTTCGTTACTATGCTCATCATGTGGCACTTCGCTTCAACTTATAAGTATTGACTTATTAATTTGTCATCAACAAGATTTTGTTTTTATTAAGTTTAAAATTAAAAATAAGTATAAAGAGAAAATACCTTGAAAATCTTTTCCGGGATTTATCTTTTTTGACTTTTATATCTCATTCATTTTAAATTTTAGAAAAAGTAATAGATAATATATCTTGAAATATAAATTTAACCACTTGATGTAAGTTTACTCCACACATGCCACTTCGCTAATATATGTAATTGTCAATTGGCATGAATTGCGTCGAAAGTTTTCCACAAGGGATTCATTCAGGCAATACGTTCTAAACTATCAATTTGTTATTCTTGAGACTTTATATCTTTAGACTAAATATGAAAATCAGAAATAAAGATGAAATATCTTGAAATGACTTATATCATTCCAAGATTATCTTGTTCAACATTTATCTCTCAATGATTTTAAGATTGAAAAAAGTGAACAAACATTAAATATCTTGAACTACATACTTTATTCATGTAATCTAAAATTTGAAAATTAAAATTTTCAAATATGTTATTAAATGATATGGATCATATTAAGACCAATTTTTTTTCCTTAAATATAGCTTATATAAACAACAATTTAAACAGTATAATAAATTAATCATTATATATCTATATTTATTGGTTTTGTACTTGTACGGTTACAACTCCATAATTTTAGGATAACTGGAGTTGAGAAAAAAAAGAAAAATTTCCTTGCATTTCTCATTAAACACACTACGAGGGAGGTCTACTAGTTCAAATTCGCACCCGGTCAAAAATCCACTTTTCACATATTCCCAAGCAATCTCGACGCTGGCCACAATAATATTGACACTTGTCCAATTAAATTCGTCCCGAAACTCCCCGAAATCAATCGCTAAGTTTGGGGTCTAAGTAACATCCAAATTCGATCGAGTGCAATTTTAGCAAAATCTCTATTTTAAAAACAAGAACTCGAGAGTGATCGGTTCTGGGCGAGACTCTATTATAAGCGCATTGACGAATTACACGCTTTATAAATCCCAAAATGGATCAAAATTCGGGACGCCACATCACGC
This sequence comes from Syzygium grande, assembly GCA_024733475.1. Taxonomy (NCBI): domain Eukaryota; kingdom Viridiplantae; phylum Streptophyta; class Magnoliopsida; order Myrtales; family Myrtaceae; genus Syzygium; species Syzygium grande. The sequence goes on along the minus strand of JAMXDD010000023.1, from coordinate 246,680 downwards.
ATGTCAAATCTAAGGCCTGGAGGGTGGAATGGACAAGCAATGAGGTGGCAGTGATGGACAGCAAATCGGGACGACAATATGGATGGTGGTGGAGGGCGGCGGGTTGCGGTGGTGAGTCGTGAGTCCAAATGATGTTTGGGGCCTCCACTGCTGACTTGGCGGGCATGTCACCGAAAGATCACCATGATCTCGCTGCACTAAATGAAGGATACCATCGCATTGTTTTTGAAAAGTAAATAATTAAATTGGAAAAAAATTCAGAAACTATTACAAAAATGGAGCAAAGGTTTAGAGGTTGCCCATGCAATTACGCCATAAATTTGGGAATAATATCAGCTTTAGAGTTTTTTTTTTGGTAAGGATATCAGCTTTAGAGTTCATTTCCAATCCAATTCAAAATTTGTCAAACACGGAAATAATTAATTTAATGTGAAGAACAAAGTGGAAATGAAGCATCGTGGTGATGCGACTCCACACCAAAGCTCCGTCTTACCAATTTTTATGTTTGTATTTTTGGGTATTAGATTGCATGCTCTTTCTATCCTCCATTCTCTGCACAAACCATGAACTTGAGTGTTTTAATCATACAAAGTACAATTTAGTGACGATACTCATAGTTGCAGTGTCCATTTCAACAGGCTTGTGCGGATTGAGGAACCTTGAAGAGTTGGATATCAGTTATAATGAATTTTCGGGTCCTCTTCCTTCATGCTTCAGCAATATGACCTCACTCCGTGCGCTTGATGTTCATTATAACAATTTGGTGAATGATACCCTTGCGGACATTGCGAGGATAACATCTCTTAAGGCCTTAGACATCAGTGATTGTGGACTGAATGCTTCGAAGTTACTGGAAGGTACTTCTCTGAAAATGCTTTCATTTATCACCTTCTGAAGAGAAAATAAGATAAGATTACCTTGAACATAGAAGGCATGACTGCATTATATTCGACGTACTCTGGATCTTATTTTGGCCACACATTTTCTTCAAATAACTTAGCGCCAACGACTTGCATCTAAGTAAATGATATCATATAGTTGTTTGCCTCATGCTTGAAGTGAGAAGGATTTAGTTAAAAGTCTATGGAAGCCATAAATAAACCCATGTCATGCTCAATGTCTTTATTGTGGGGTTATGATGTTGGTGATCCTAAAAATTTGGTCATTTTCAATTTAATCCCTGATCTTTAAAATATTGAATTTAGGCTCCATGATTTTACTTTTGTGAAACTTTTTACTGGCCAATATGAAGAATAGTGTGATAACATAATAGATGCAAGGAGTAATTGCTTAGAAGATAAGAATAGTCAAAATAACAATATACCAGAGGGGTTCAAATGTTGTGCAGGAATCATAATAAAATTAAATGCAAAAGTTAATCGCAAATCAGAATCCAAAAATTCCTTGCAAGTTACATATTAAACCACAATGGTGGTCAAACTTCAGGGATTGCAAGTGTTAATAAATTCAACTAGGCCATGAAAATTATATAAGAAACTGAAAATTCGTATCAGTAAACTAAGATGCATAAAATCAATCAAAGAAAGCATTTCTTATAATGGATAAATTAATTATTTTGAAAAATATTTTTTCCATTAAGATAAACAATGTATAGAATAGAATAAATAATTACAATATTAAAAACTCATTCGGCCTTAAAAAACCTCGGCATCTTTTGCACCAATGTCTATTGCTACCTCCACCCACCGCGGCGCTCATGCCCATCATCACACCACGAAGCTTGGTCGCCATTACCACCGCCAGAAGACCCTGCACGACCTTTGGTGTGAACTACAACGACCTAAGATCTAAAGTGTGTCCTCAATTTTGAGGCCGTGATGCTCAAAATTAAGGTCACGCGTCTCAAATCTAAGGCCCGGAGGTTGGAATGGACAAGCAGCGAGGTGGCAGTGATGGAAGGCAAACTGGGACGATGATGTGGATGGTGGAGGACAACTCCATAATTTTAGGATAACTGGAGTTGAGAAAAAAATAGAAAATTTCCTTGCATTTCTCATTATACTAAAAGTGTTAAGAACCAACATACGGTTGATCACACTAATTCAAAAGTCTTGAACGCCATAAGTGTGCAGATGACGTTTGGGGGAACTTCACTGCTGACTTGGCAGGCTTGTCAGCCAAAGGAGCACGTGATCTCGGGCTGCGCTTAATGGAGGATCCCATTGCATTGTTTTTGAAAAGTACATAATTAAATTGGAAAGAAAAAAAATCAGAAACTGTAGTGAAAATCGAGCAAAGGTTTAGAAGTTGCCCATTCAATTACTTCATAAATCTAGGAATAATATGAACTTTAGAGTTCATTTCAATCCAATTCAAAATTCGTCAAGCTCCGTAAGTAATTAATGTAATGTAAAGAATAGAGGAAATGAAGCATTGTGGTTATGCAACTGCACTCCAAAGCTATATCTTACCAATTTTTTTTTATTGTATTTTTGGATATTAGATTGCGCACTCTTTCTATCCTCCTTTCTCGACACAAACCATGAACTTGAGTGTCTTAATCATACTCATAGTTGCAATGTCCACTTCAACTGGCTTGTGCAGATTGAGAAACATTGAAGAGTTGGATATTAGTCGTAATGGATTTTGGGGCCCTCTTCCTTCATGCTTCTGCAATATGACCTCACTCCGTGTGCTTGATGTTGGATATAACAATTTTAGCGGGGCCATTCCTTCATGTCTCCTCTCTAATCTCAAGTCGCTTGAATATATTGACTTTTCTATGAATGCATTTGAAGGCTCACTTTCGCTTGCTTCCCTGGCCAATAATTCTAACCTTGAGACCTTCCACCTCACCGACAACCGTAATCGTCTAGAAGTAAATACAGAACCCCCCACTTGGTTTCCTTCATTTCAACTGAAGGTGTTTGATTTATCAAACTGTGTACTCAACAAAGACGCAAATGGCGTAATTCCTAGCTTTCTAAAAGAACAACACAACTTGAGAGATGTTGAACTCAGCCATAGTGGAATGACAGGAAATTTCCCAAATTGGCTATTGGACAACAATGTAAATCTTGAGCAGTTACGACTCACAGGCAACAAGTTGTCAGGTGCTTTTCATTTGCCTTCCAATTTGACTCTTGTCAACATGACGCAGTTCGATGTGTCTGCTAATAGTATTGACGGAGAGCTTCCATCTTGGGTTGGTTCTATCCTCCCGAATTTGGGACTTTTGAATTTATCACACAACTTACTAAAAGGTAGAATTCCTTCCTCAATGGGCAATATGAGACAACTAGGTACATTGGACTTGTCGATAATGGCTTCACGAAAAGAAATACCAGAGGCACTTGGGAAAAAATTGTACGTCACTTCATACATTGAAACTGTCATCAATAATTTGCAAGGCCAAATGCTACCAAGGAATTCTAACTTGGCAAGTTTGACTTTTTTTGCATCCGGATAGCAATCGTTCACAGTGACATATCGCCTAGCTTATTGAATAGCCCCTCCTTGCAAATTTTGGATGTTAGCCATAATTCCCTATCTGGAACACTTCCCAATTGGATTGGAGATATTTCATCCTTGTTAATACTTGTGCTGTCAAGTAATTTATTGGGAGGTCCTTTACAGTCAAGCTTCGCAACTTACCTAATCTCATTTTTTTAGACCTTTCAAGTAACAACCTTGGGTCGGATATATCCCGTTGTGTCAACTTTACATCTACAAGCTTCTTGCATTTAGCAAATGATACACTTTCTGGGCATTTTCCTGAGTTCATTGTTGGAGCTTCGTTGATCGTCACATTGGATCTCAGACACAATGCATTGTCAGGTGAGATCCCTAGCTGGATCGGTTCACTTCAAAGGTTGAAGGTTCTTCTATTGCAAGGAAACAAATTTGAAGGCTCAATCCCTCTGAATCTATGTTTGTTGAAAAATATGAGCATATTGGATCTCTCCAATAATAATCTTTCTGGACAAATTCCTTCTTGTTTGACATTGGGAAATGATGGTTCATCTATAGATACATTTGAGCTCTTTAACTCTAGGCCTTTAGAAGTAATAATCTTCATGACAAAGAGTAGGTTGGAATCTTATGAAGGCAAGGTTCTAGAACTCATGTCGGGAATGGATCTCTCATTGAACAATTTGACGGGCTTCATTCCTCCAAAGATTGGCTACTTCAGTGAACTTGAGCATTGAACCTATCGCACAATCATTTGACGGATCGATCCCAAAAAACGCTTTCCCAATTTAAAGAATGTAGAGAGCTTAGATCTATCGTACAACTACTTAACCGGTCCCATCCCTCCACAACTAATAGAGCTTTACGCCCTGTCGATTTTGTAGTGGCTCATAACAACTTGTCGGGCAAGATACCAGATCAAAAGAATCAATTTGGAACTTTTGGTGAAGCAAGTTATGAAGGTAACTCTCTTCTTTGTGGCACACCATTAGCAAGCTGTGATGACTCAGATCAGGAACAAGGGACACCGCCATCTTTTAATCATGTCGGGGAGGATGATTCCTGGAGAGAAGCCTTTTTGTGGAGTTTTGCTGGATCATACGTCGTGGCTTTCCTTGGGATAATTCTTTTTCTCTACTTAAACTCGTACTATCAGCATGTGTTGTTCGAGCTTGTTCGTAAGCTCATCCCATCGTTTCCCCATTAGAGATTGTTCTTCTAAGCTTTTTGTGGTGGAAAAAGAAAATGAAACAGTGAAGAACCTTTGTTTAATAGGATTGTAAGCATTTGAGTATTGATTATGCATTTTGAATGTACTCCAAGAATGTTCGTATTGTGTTCCTTTGACTCACTAATTTGAACATTAGGAGATTTGATTTGGCCGAGAATTGAAAGAGAATAGTTTATTCACCACCAAAAGGAATCCAGCATTGACATATTTTTGTAAGAGACACACGAAACGCGAATTATCTGATGGCTGCAACCAGCAACATCAAACCAACTAGGTAGCATCTCAAGAATCCTGATAACATAAAGGATTGGTGGGCTCAGGGAATCGCTCCAATTTGACGATGAAGGCATAGATTGTAGGACCACTGTTCTATAGCCTGAGCCCCCACCCTGGTGCTATGCTTGATAAAGAACTTGTTGCAATCCTCTCTCGTGGTTCTCTTAATGGGAGCGGGTTTAGCAGTGTGTCGCACGGGAATGAGCGGCTCTCTTTTTGAGGTGCTCGCTCTTGTTCGACATTGGTTCTCTCAAACCCTACCACTCACGTCATTAGATGATTCGGCTTGATTAAGTAATGGTATCATATCTAATTTGGAGTCACCACTAGCCTGTTTGGACCGATAAAGAGTGAAGTGGAACATGTTGCTACGAACTAGAGATCCAAGTTCAGAGACTTGATTGTGCTAACTTCTAATTAACGCTCTCTCGATACCTAAACTCATTTTATTGCGAAAGCATGAATCATGCGCTCTTGTTCATTTTAAGTCGCCAAGCACGTCCTACTAAATGTCCAATAATAGTTATTTGCGAAAGCATCTTTTAATCAATCATATGAGACAAAGATCATATCAAATCAAAATAATAAAAGCCACACGTTGAACTACATAAAAGCACAAAAACAAAGACAACGAAAATAAAATGCGAAAAATAAACCCGATACAAGTCAGATAAAGAATATACGTGACCTTGTTATTTGAGCGGACATGTACACCCTGAGTTAGTTTTGAAGTCCCGAGTCAAAATCTAATTCTAGATAGAGAAAACTACCCACTAAAAGATAATCACTAAGTGAGACTCCAAAAAAGAAAAAAACTAAATTCGATTGTGCATTTGAAGTCGGGCAAGCAATGTCATCAGACCAAAACATCAAAACCAGTGGAATCTTTTACCCGAAGTTCGCACATCAAGAAGACTGATCATGCGGATTTGGTCCACCCAAACAGCCACGAAGAAGATATGCAACCGAAGAGACTTCGACACCTCCAGCATCATTCAACTCCATCACCAATCAAAAAAGATAGCGAATCCCTCAGACAGATCCTTCCTCTTTCAAAACAACGAACGAGAAAATCCAAATCCAAACTCTCTCGAATGCTCCGATTCGCATTCACCTTCTCTCTCTTGCGAAACAAATCCGGTGTACATAAACTCAAGGCAAGAGGCAAGATGTCAACATGTACAGGAGCAAGCAGATGTTCAAAGCTCGACACCAATATAGAGAAGACCCAGATTGGACAGGCCTCATGCATGATGGTTTTCGACCAGCAAGTAACAAATCAGGAATCATATCTTAGGATCGATGCGTCAAATAATAACCATGAAAATCGCACTAGAATACTCTCAGATTGACTAATAACAGAAGAAGCAAATCAGTACTGGATGTCACTTGGGCAAAACATCGAACACCTGATGAACATGAAATTCGAAGTGCTCGGGACAGAACATTTAACAAATCGTCGGTGAGGAGTATAAAGTGAGGTGTTCATTTAAACATTATCAGAGACAAAATCGACGAATCGGTGGACAGGCGATAAACGATCGTGCACCGAAACATGCTCAGCTGAAGCCAAAACAGAGCGTGGGAGAGGGATACGTTGCCAGAGCCGTCTCTGGTCGAGATTGATGATCGCCGGAAGGAAAGAGATCGCAATGGACAGTAACGCCGGGACCTAGAGCCGTCATAGGGAGGAATAGACCTAGATTGAATACTTCGGCAGCAGCGATGATTTTGAAAAAGGAGCGAACGGAGCCTCTTCACGGCGGTGTAACTGGTGGCGATCAGGCGGCTACTGGTGGTTGTGAGTGACGCGACTGAGAGGGAATGAAGATGGAGAATCCACTGGAAACCGATTCTGCGAGAGAGAATTTTCTCCCCCCGAGCTCCCCTTGTGCCCGTGCCCTGCTCTTTGCGTACGCGCTCTCTGCGATGACCGCGTGCGTCTGGTGGCCGGCGATGGACGACCGACAGTAGCTACCGGTGGCCTGAGGGATGATGGGGGATGGGGGAGAATCACCATGACTGTGGATAGCGGATCAGGTCTGGCTTAATGGGCTTGTGGGTTTAATGGGTTTGGTCTCTGGGCCGAGGCTTCCTCTGATGGGCTTGGTATGGCCTGGGCTGCTCTTTAATTGGACCCGGCCCTTTGTTAATTATTTTTTTTTTACTTTTTTATATTTGTTAATTTTTTTTTTTGCCACTATTTTTATATTCTCTTTTGTATATAATGAAAAATACATGTTTGACTTGCCGGATGAATTTAGATTTGCCGACTCATGGCGTCACAGGAGACATGCTAGATGCACTAGCCACTGGATATCCTGCCGAGAATTACCAACTTGACCTTTTTGAAATGTTTGTATCTTGATAACAATGAATTCACTGGGAATTTATTACTCGGCCTACTGAATAGTTCCAAGCTAAAGGATTTTGGATGTTGCTAATAAATTAGGGGGACAACTTTTACAGACAAGCCTAGTCCATTCAACATCAAAGAGAAAAAAAAAAGAAAATTTAAAAAATCCACCTCTCTATCACTAGTGATGCTAAAGATGAAAATTAAAACTTAATAAAATTCAGGAGCCATCAAGAGGTTGAAAGCCTGAATTGGCCCAACTGAACCGACCCCATATTTCTCAAGCACGATTTAGATGGGCTAGTCCTTGGGGCAGATTTTTCTAATTTTGTTTTTGGGCTTGTTTAGGCTACTAGCCTAGGGTAGTCGAGATGCCCTTAGCAAAAATAAGTGAAAAGTAGCAATTATTATTGAATGAAATGAATTATAAAGGAGATACAAAGATACGCAGATGAGAAGGGAGGCCAATGAGAATCGATGTAAGCATGGTATAAAATATATTCCAAATTTAGCAACTACATCATTTCTATTAATATGACTTTGCAACGGTTATATGTATAAGAACATTGTTTATTCGTCCTATATCTTGCTATATAGTTCCATTAGAAAATAGAATTTGACAGGCTATGAAATCACTACAAAGCAAATTTCCCATGTAGGACCAATCTAATGGTCCTTGGTCCAGAAACTGCCATCTGGAATTTGGGAACCAATGAGAAACAAAATTACAATTAATATAATGAAAAGACGTCAAGTTTTGAAGCTTGGTATGAGAGAGGTGCACAAAAGTGTGGCACCAACAATTTCCACGTTTCTCATCTAATGTCTTGTAGGGGGAAGCTCCGATCATTTTGGGAAGATTTTAGGTATGCGTGGATGAGGATAGTAACACCCAGTTAATTTAATGGATGAATAACTAAATTATGAGATTCATATTTTTATATTAGAGAAATTGCTCAAAGAGCAATTGCATATCACTAATACACGAAAACCTTCTATATACGTGTGTATCAATATTCAGATTATTCTTAAAAAAACTCAGCATCGGCCCAATGATAAAAACAAGCCTCTCTTATATATTTAGAGATACTAGGTATTACAAACTTAATATATTTTTCAAACCTTTTTCAGATATATAAGGTAATTTATATATATTGCAAACGTTTTTAACCAATACATAAAAGCACGTTTCTTTAACTTCCATACTTAAAGATTTCATTTAATCTTTTTTTAACAGTCAACACAAATAACAAACCAAAGAGTTCAGATTAGGGGACTTGGTTACGCTAATTTTGCCTAATGCCTGTTAGCTGTATGTTTTCTCTTTTAGTAAAATAAAACATTGTTTTATGCAATCTTCTTCTACATCAATTGGATAAAGAAGCTCAATTACTTAGTTAACATTAAAGTCCCTAAAAAAAATATCTTAAAATTGATTCATGTAGTATATAAAGAGGCAGTTGCTAAATCACTGTAAGTGTACAATCATGGAGTAAGGCTGCCTCTCATGCCTTACTCGGCTCCTAACTGCCTCTAATTTCTTTTGATTGAAAATAAATGAAAAACCAAGTCACAAATAGGGTGTGGGAAAGTTTGAGCAAATTATTAATGCTACCTCGCAAGAGGGTTACATCATGAAGTTCATCTTGGGAGGACTGCAAAACCACCATTTGAGAATTGAGATTCTCTAATTTTCAAAGAATTGAGATTTATCCAATATGTTAAATTTTCTCACTTAACAAGTTGATATCTCACCACGTGTCATTAGACGGTCTAGATTTACTCTCAATTTTTGTCATTTTTTGCCCCTTCCTTTTCTTTCCTTGGTTTTCTTTTTCCTTTTCCACTTCTGCCTCCGTCCCTCTCTCTCATTGGATCTTGAATTTGGGGTTAACATCATCAGATAAAGCTACTCCAGACTTTAGAAAATTGCAATCCGTTTTTTCAAATCTGCGTAAGGAAAAGGGTCCTTGCATTGACCAATCTTCGGAGTATTGGCCAAGTTCTTGACCGAGAAAATAAGTAATTAGTCTAGCGTTTTGTCGGGGGTAAAGAGGCAAAATCTCATTCAATGTTAGATTGAGATGGAAAGAGAAATTGAGAGTGACTGGACCTGACTTTCTTTTCCATCATCCTCATATGGCTTCTGCATTAAAGAAACATAAAATTTTAGTCCAATGTCTTGCCACTTACTTTCTATAATGGACATCCCTGTCAAAAAGGTTAGTGGAAACTGACGGCATGCTTGGATGGAGGGACGCCCTACTCAATAAATCATTACAAACACAGAAGAAGCTGAGAGGAGAGGAGAGGAGGGGCCGATAGTGAGTTAACAAGGAGATACGCAGGAGTCGCAGATCCTTCACGATGGAAAGTCACTAACATCAACCACTGTTTTTAAGATGATCAAATACGGATTATCGAATAGTATTTACCCACAAATTTAGCCCTTGAAGGAAATTAGATGTGAATTTGCAAAAAGTGGAAGGAAAAGAACTTCCATCATATCTCTCCTTCGATATGATGACCGAGAAAATTGCAATGTGTTTTTTTTTTACCCCAAAAAAATCCGCGTAAGGAAAAAGGTCTTTGCATTGACCTACCTTCAGAGTATTGGCCAAGTTATTGACCGAGAAAATAAGTAACGAGTCTAGCGTTTTGTCGGGGGTAAAGTGGCAAAATCTCATCCATGTTAGATGGAGATGGAAAGAGAAATTGAGTGACCCACCCGACTTTCTTTTCCATCATCCTCATGTTGCTTTTGCAGTAAAGTGATTATGCTAACGAGTAATGGGTAAGTGGAAACTGACGGGGTGCTTGGAAGGAGAGACACCGGAGTTGTAGATCCTTCACCGCGGAAAGTCATTAACATCAACCACGTCTTTAAGATATTTACCAACAAATTTAGCCCTCGAAGGAAATTAGACGTGAATTTGCAAAAAGTGGAAGGAAAAAGAACTTCCATTGTATCTCTCTTTCCATCAACTGAAATTAACGCTTAAAGGAAATTAGACGTGAATTTGCACAAAAAAAAAAAAAATGGAAGGAAAGAAACTTCCAATTCAGCGACTATTGAATGAATAGAAACTTCTTTGTGTTTGAAATTTACGGCGATGAATGGAGTATAATCCAGCGATTCCGAAGACGGTGCCAGAGGCTGAACAACAATGCATATGGGTGACAGATTCTGAGGGCTGGCCAAATGGTGTTTGAGGCGGCCACTTCGATTTTGCCGTGGACTATAGAGGTTACTGATTCTGCTAAGAAAGTGTTCGACGAATTGTCCGAAATAGGAGAAACGAGAGTAACATCGCTTCTAACTTCGATTACTTGTTATGTCAACAATAAGCAATACACTCTTCTCTGTTCTGACTATATTGAATAATCTGAGCAGAAGAGTCATTGTTACGAATAAGGTTCTTATGCTAGAATCTGCTTCGCTTAGTCTTCAAATTGCTGGAGACGTGCTCTTGCACATACCGGAGGTGTTAAGGCATGTAAGGAATTTGTATATCGAAACGAGCTGGTGACTCCATATTGGTTTGTTTCCCAGATATGAAGTCTCCTCCAGTGGTAGTGGAGGACCAAGTCCAGGAAGGTCATTGCGTGAACAGAAAGCTTTGTGCATAATGAGTCTACACATAAAAAAATCTCATATCTCTACTCAGTTAAATACATAAAGTTTCCAATTCTATACCCTCAAGACTCCTCAAAAGAACTTTAAGAAAAAAAAAGGACAAATAATTTATATAACTGGACAAACAGTTGGTACCGTGAAATATGTCTAATAATCTTCAGAAAATGAGTTAACCTAATGATAATAACAAACATAAGATCTACGAAATTGAGAGATCATGAATATTACTTGGACTTAGCCTTTAGTCAGTTGGACCAGATATAAGGGTAAAGGTCTTCGATGGCAACGATGGGCTTGCCCTTTCTTGGAGTCTTGTTTTCACGGTCAACACAAGTCCAACTGGACTTTCCACTTTTGACTTCTTTAGCCGACCGCACTAACGGGGAAATATAATTTTGTGTGCCCCTCCCTTGTATTCTTGGCCGACTTCAACTACGGAAAATCAAATTTCCATATATTTGTTTTCGGACTTTCACATACTAAGTAATTCAATTCGGATCATTCATTTAAGGGGCTCAAATTCAAGACATATTTTAATAAATATACCACAACTAGGCCCTAGTTTAATGTATCTTACATTGATCAAGTAGTCTTAATTTAGAGCCTAGTCAGATATAAAGATGCTGCTATAGAGACCGAATAAGTATTCCAAAAACCATAGCAAGTCAAAATTAATGGGCGCTTTGAGCCTTAACATAAAATTCATAGTGACTAAATACATAGAAAATGACGTCAGTGGGTTCCTCAATTTAAGAATGTCATAGGGCTCTCACCTAGCTTTAGAGATTGTATTTATAGGATTGACTCCACTTTTAACCTATAGACATTTATTTTATTTTGCTGTCTCAAGAGATAAATGCTTCATAGTGGTACTGATAATGCCAAGAAAAAGTTATTATGGATGTATTATGTCGTCTCATTCCCCTCTATGCCAAAACCACCTCATTCAGTAAAATGACACAATTGCCCTTAATCATTTAACTAAAATTTAAAATGGTGGACCATAAACTTATTAACTTTCCTTCTCTTTTTTTTTTTTCTTGTTCTACATAGGGTCTAGTCGTCTTCAATTCATGTTTTCTTCTTTCTAAAAATTTTAAGTGGAATTACCATGCATATTAAAAGCACTATTTTCTCTTTTTGAATTTTACCATTGTACGTATTAGCTTTCTCGAAGAGAGAATTTTCTGAAAATCCTAATTCTTTTTCTAGTAGTCAAGCAAATTTATGGATTAATTGTCAAGAAAAATTCTAAAAATAATTTAACATCAACAACTTTTAAAACAATCAAATATTTATAAATAGTTTATTTTTATTGTGCATTTTACCGCTTTCTTGTCAGTTTTCTTTTATATTCACATAATAAGCCGATTGAATGAAATAAAAAAAAGAAACCCTCTTAAAGAATTGTCATAATAAAATCACTATTACATTCCCTAATGTGGATAAAAGATAAAAATTAATTAAAGCACAACTTTGCATAAATAAATTAAAATGACGGTTATATTTAATTCATTTTGAATTGTCAAAAAGAAGAACAACAACAAGAAGAAGGGAGAGCAGGAAGTAAATTCACAGCCTCTACCTATCTTTCAGCCAAATAAAAAAGTCCCAACACCTAGCCCAGCTTCTCGATTTTGATCATTCAAAAAAAAAAATACGTGAAGCAGACTGCAGTGAAAGCACTCAAAGGCAATAATATCATTTTTTTTCTTTTTTTTTTCCTGAAAATTGAGGAAATACGTGGAATTATGTTTGTAGCCCGGAAAGAGCTTTATCGGTTCCTTCGCGCCTCACAAAAAAATCGAACCAACCTAGAATTAACTTGAAGTCTTTTTTTTTTTTTGTTGGTAAGGATGAGGGGGTGGTGTGTTGTTGAGAAGTGTGTGAATTAACTTTAAGTCTTTTTTTTTTTTTTTGGTAAGGTAATTAACTTGAAGTCTTTCATCTTCAATTTAGCTAAAAATTTATCTCATCGGTCGAGCTCAACGAAGCTCTTCGTGGTCATGGCTGCAAGCTCAATGAAGCTTTCACGGCCATGGTGAAACTTTATTGGCCACGACTACGAGCTTGAAAAACCTTGAAAGCCGGAGTGCCCATGGTCGAGCTTGACAAAACTTGAGCAAGCTATGGCCCATGGCTAGGAGCTTGAAGAAGCTTGAGTGGCCATGGCTGTGAGCTCAACGAAACTCCAATGGCCATGGTCGCCAACTTGAAGAAGCCTAGAAGCTGAAGCGACAAGCTCGACAAAACTCAAGTAGCCATGGCCGAAAGCTTGAAGAAGCCTGAGAGTTGGTAGTTATGGCCGAGCTCCACGAAACTCGAGCGACAAGGTTTTGCCTTTTTTTCCCCCTTAAATTCTTATTTTTTTTTTTTTAAATTTTTATCATTTTTCCTTTTATCCTATTTTAATTTTTTTAAAAAATCTTGCTATCCTTTTTTCTATTAAATTTTCAATTTTTTTTTTAGTGTAACGCTTGGTAGAAGCCATATCGACGCCGTTTGTCTTAAAAAAGTAATAGAACAAATTAAGGTCACGTCCACATTTTCCATTAGTTTAATTGGATAGAGTTAATTGAAGGATTTGATTGCACAAATTTAACAAATTTTAAGATTTAATTGTGTATTTTGAAAGTTTAGGGACTCGATTGCACTTTCTAGTGCACTTAGTCCTATTTGTAGATTAGATTTCCAAATACTTTTGCACATGGACCCGGAACATATAAGACTAATAAATCAAGTGATTCGATATAGGACCCACGCAATGTAATGGATCACATCCGTTAAGCGCATGTCCATATGATAAACTAAATAAATTTTCACATACGTTCCTGCAGTCCATCGTTATCATTGAACATTCAATTTCCACGAAAAACTTGATTGATTTTATGTCACGGTGATTGAATCAACTGTGGTGCCTGCCTCTTATCTTTCACTATCGTGTCTTTTTTTTTTTGGTAACCGAGGATCTGCCACCATTCCTCGGGGACGAGTCCGCATAAGTAATCGGGGCGCCTATATCTTTGGGGAGACTAGCTCAAGAACCCACCGCCAGGGGCCCCCCACCTAAATTACAGGAATCGAGCGGATTCGAACCCAGAATCTCTGAGGAGGGAAGGAAAGTGCCCACCAACTTGGCCATGCGTAGGTGGGTTCCACTAGTGGGGTTTTTTTTTGGGTAAGTCCACTAGCGTGTCTTTAATTCTCAATTAACTTGAAAAAGGGTTTGTATACTTTTCCTTGGAAAATTTCTGGGTCATGATAAGCTTTAATGACCGAGTGAGAGGATAAGATGTGTCTCGTCTTTGACTTGAAGAGGTCCCCAGCAGAAAATTAAAGTGTCCTCCATTTGTACTGAACATTTGCATATGGAAGTCATTTAAATCTGCCGTAAAAAAAAGTAATAGAACAATGGTCCAGTCCACATTTTCATTAGTTAAATTAGATAGAATTAATTGAAGAATTTGATTGCACAAATTTAATAAATTTAAAATTTAATTATATATTTTAAAAGTTTAGGGACTCAATTGCACTTTCTAGTGCACTTATTCCTATTTATAGATTAGATTTCCAAATACTTTTGCACATGGACCTGGAACATATAAAATCAATGCCTTCTGATTAATAAATCAATTGATTCAATATAGGACCCATACAATGTAATGGATCACATCCATCGAGCTCATGTCCACACAATAAACTAAATAAATTTCCACATATGTTCTTGCGGTCTATCGTTATCATTGAACATTCAATTTCCACGAAAAATTTGATTGGTTTTATGTCACGGTGATTAAATTAGCTGTGGTGCCTGCCTTCTTCTCTATCATTTTCATGTCCTCAATTGTCAACTAACTTAAAGAATGGTTTGCATACTTTTCCATGGAAAATTTCTGGGTCATGACAAGCTTTAATGACCGCGTGGGAGGATAAGATGTGTCGCATCTTTGACTTGAAGATGTCCCCAGCAGAAAATTAAGGGTCCTCCATCTGTACTGAACATGTGCGTGGGGACTTGGAACGTTTCGATGTTGGAGGGAAGTGGAAGCTCAAGTGGAAGTTGTTTAAATCTGCCTTAAACAACCCGAATGGGTCTGCTTCTGTTGTGGATTCTTATAACACTAACAAGATATCCGTGCATCATAAGAGCTTAAGACTATGTTTTTAATATTATTCTAAATTATTGACAGTTAATTAATTTTGCATTCATTGATACTTCAAGTTAAATATAAGATATATTGAACGTTGATCATTATTGTTTTGATCACGTTATCAAATTGAACGAAGTTGTCTTATTTTTTCTTCAATGAGTCCAAACAAATACCAGTTTATGTGATATCTCTTGGCAAAACAACACTTATACTAAAAATTAATAACATCAATTTTTTGTTATTTATCTCTCGTTTTTTAGAAATGATACTTGGGGAACGCATATTTCCTTCATAACTTTGGTGAAATCACTAGTGGCTTATTTTTTGTCGATCTGCTTATAATCATTTTTTTAATCAATTTATAACATTCATCTTATAATTTTCATCTCTCTTTTGGAGAAGTTCTGGGTCAAGTCAACGGCGATAATTACGTGTTCCGTGGAATTGGCCGCAGTAGACTTTGAGTTTGCCGATGGTTTTTTTTGGTGCAGTTGGCCCAACCGTAATAATCACTCAAAAGGGAAAGACTCCGCATGTATAAATGAAGTAGATGACCCTCGCAAGTTTGCACATGGTGAAGCAGAAGAAACAGATAAACGCACAAAACACCATTATAAACATGAAGTGTCTGTTATTGTGTATGTGGACTTGGGTGCTGTTGGCAATGATGGGAAGTGGAAGAAGCAAGGCGTGCTTGGAAGAAGAGAGGAATGCACTGCTCATGATTAAGGCCGCCTTCAACCACCCAAATGGGTCTTCTCTTCCATCTTGGCGAGACGATGATGGTCACTGTTGCGGCTGGGAACACGTGGAGTGCGATAACACCACTTTGCGGGTGACTCAACTAGATCTGATCGATACATTTGATCATTATAAATTTTGCCATTGGCCTTGGGTTATTGACGCGTCTTTGTTCCTTCCCTGGAGGAACTTCAAGAGTTGGATTTAAGTGAGAATTATCTCTCAGGTGAATATCTCTCCCTCTCAGCTATTTGTTCCTTTTGTCTTTTTTTTTTTCAATTATGTCTCTATGTAATCGTTTACTTACCGTTTCTGAACAATGTAAAAATGTCATACGTGGGTGCTCCAAACAACAAAGTGGATTAAGTGAATTAATGACAAACACATGATTGCACAAATGATGCAATTCTTAAAGTAGTAGATTGCACATGTCATAAAATAATTAGGAAACTCATCTCCACAATCAAGATAGGTGCGAAGAGCGAAAATAGAATCAGCTCAGTGGGCAATGATTTACCAAATGCTGACTTTTCTGCCATCATAAAGAGTCTTGACTTGTTTGCATTTTGCACCCCAACAAAGTTGACTTGAAGGGCACTTGTTTGGAAGTGGACCAAAATCTACTTAATGCTTTTATTTGTGACTTTCTCTCAAGATTCAATATAAGAAAAATAAAATCAAGTTCCATCAGATTATGAAATAACTATATATAATTCTACGTATTAATATTTACATGTTTGGAAATGTTTTGAGCGTTTCATGATAATTAAAAGTCAAATTGCGAGAGTGATAAGGATTGCAAAAATAAAAAAAATGGGAAAAGTAGATTGATAGAGGGGATTAATTTAGAGCGAAGAGAAAGGATCTTAAAGGTAGTGTAGTGTTTGGATAGAGGGAAAGAAAGGGACAGGAAAAGAAAGAGTAGAAGCTATTAGGAGGAATTATGTATAGTCATGTGTCTTTTAAATCCCCATATAAAGGGATTTGGAGGGACTAAGGGGGACCAATACTTTCATCAAACATCATTTTTCTTTCCCACATATACCTTTGATGCATTTCAAATTGTAAATACATAATTAATTATATATAAGTACAATAAAGTGATAATGCATCTTTTCTTTTCTTTTCTCTCTAGATCATTCCTTTTTCTAGTATCCAAACAATAAAATAAGGGTACATTTTCTCAGGTCTACTAGTGCCAGTTAACTACATATGATCAACATTTAAGTTACTTGTTTACTCAATTAGTTTACAAATTCATGTGATAGAAACCTTTTTTTTATGCTCGAATATGTCGAACCAGCTGGTTTCTACTTATATAAACCAATTCTCCTCATCATGAGCATATAGTTATTATCGATAAATTTAAGGTAGTTAGACATATGATATCTATAGAGAATTAATTAACTATCGGATATGCATGAGTCTTTTCTTAACCAGATTTAAATGGAACGCTACACCTGAGGAAATTGAAGAGGCTAGATCTATCTCTACAATTATCTACAACGAATCCCCTCCTTGTACAAGCAAACTTCAATGGAGGCCCAAAATTTGTCTTCCAACCAGCTTGAAGGTACATGTAAAATAGAAGACCATGTCTTGATATATAAAGTTTGATTTTGAGAACCTTTTGTCAATCACAGGTGTGAATCTGGAAACTCTGGATCTTTCTAATAACAATTTGGTGAATGATGCCCTCGCGGACATTGCAAGGATAACATCTCTTAAGGCCTTAGACATCAATTATTGTGGACTGAATGCTTCGAAGTTACTGGAAGGTACTTATGTGAAAATGCTTTCTTTTATCACCTTCCTAAGAGAAAATAAGGTAAGATTTTCTAGAACATAGAAAGCATGGCTGCATTAAATTCGACATCCCCCAGAGGTCAATTTCGGCCGCACATTTTCTTCAAATAACTTAGCGCCAATGACTTGGATCTAAGTAAATGAAGTCATATAGTTGTTTGGCTTAAGCTTGAAGTTGGAAGGATTTAATTAAATGTCTATGGAAGCCATAAATAAACCCATGTCATGCTCAATGCCTTTATTGTGGGATCATGATGTCGGTGATCCTAAAAAGTTTGGTCATTTTCAATTTAATCCCTGATCTTTAAATATTGAAGTTTAGGCTCCATGCTTTTACTTTTGTGAAACTTTCTTACCAACCAATCCAAAGCATGGTGTGATAACATAACAGATGTAAGGAGTTATTGCTTAGAAGATAAAAATAGTCAAAATAACAATATACAAGAGGGGTTCAAATATTGTACCGGAATCATAACCAAATTAAATGCAAAAGTCAATTGGGAATCAAAATCAAACAATACTTAAAGTTTACATCTTAAAACACAATGACGGTCAAACTTCAGGGATTGCAAGTGTTGATAAATTCAACTAAGCCATGAAAATTATTTAAGAAACTGAAAATTCGTATCAATAAACTAAGATGCATAAAATCAATCAAAGAAAGCATTTCTTATAATGGATAAATTAATTAATTTGAAAAAAAATTTCCATTAAGATAAACAATGTATAGAATAGAATAAATATTTTATATTAAAAACTCATTCAACCTTTAAAAACCTTGGCATCTTTTGCACCAATGTCCATTGCTACCTCCTCCCACCGCAAGACTCATGCCCATCATCACACCATGAAGCTCGGTCGCCATTACCACCGCCAAGACCCTGCACGACCTTTGGTGTGAACTACGACGACCTAAGATCTAAAGTGTGTCCTCAATTTTGAGGCCGTGATGCTCAAAATTGAGGTCACGCGTCTCAAATCTAAGGCCCGGAGGGTGGAATGGACAAGCAGCGAGGTGGCAGTGATGGACAGCAAACTGGGATGACAATGTGGATGGTGGTGGAGGGCGGCGGGTTGCGGTGGTGAGTCGTGAGTCCAAATGATGTTTGGGGGGCCTCCACTGCTGACCTGGCAGGCATGTCAACCAAAAGATCACCGTGATCTCGCGCTGCACTAAATGGAGGATCCCATTGCATTGTTTTTGAAAAGTACATAATTAAACTGGAAAAAAAAAATTCATAAACTATAATGAAAATGGAGCCAAGGTTTAGAGGTTGGCCATGCAATTAACCCATAAATTTTAGGAATAATATCAACTTTAGAGTTCATTTCCGATCCAATTCAAAATTTGTCAAACTCCAGAAGTAATTAATTTAATGTGAAGAATAGTGGAAATGAAGCATCGTGGTGATGCGACTCCACTCCAAAGCTCCATCTTACCAATTTTTTTGTTTGCATTTTTGGATATTAGATTGCACACTCTTTTTATCCTCCATTCTCGACACAAACCATGATCTTGAGTGTTTTAATCATACAAAATACAATTTAGTGGCAATACTCATAGTTGCAATGTCCATTTCAACAGGCTTGTGCAGATTGAGAAACCTTGAAGAGTTGGATATCGGTGGTAATGGATTTTGGGGTCCTCTTCCTTCATGCTTCAGCAATATGACCTCACTCCATATTCTTGATGTTCAATATAACAATTTTAGCGGGGCCATTCCTTCGTCTCTCCTCTATAATCTCAAGTCACTTGAATATATTGCGTTATCTGGAAATGCATTTGAAGGCTCACTTTCACTTGCTTCCCTGGCTAATAATTACAACCTTGAGGAATTCCACCTCATGGACAACCATAATAGTTTGGTAGTAAATACAGAAGAGCCCACTTGGTTTCCTTCATTTCAACTGAAGGCGTTTAGTTTATCAAACTGTGTGCTCAACAAAGATGCAAGTGGCGTAATTCCCAGCTTTCTGAAAAAAAACAGTATAACTTGAGCAGTGTTCAACTCAGCCACAATGGAATGACAGGAAATTTCCCAAATTGGCTATTGGACAACAATGTAAACCTAATGCAGTTCATACTCAGAGGCAATAATTTGTCAGGTTCATTTTATCTGCCTTCCAATTTGAATCTTTTCCATTATCAAGTTTCGATGTGTCTGCTAATTTTATTGAAGGAGAGCTTCCATCTCATATTGGTTCTATCCTCTCGAACATTGATTATTTGAATCTGTCAAACAACAATTTGAAAGGTGGAATCCCTTCCTCAATGGGCAATATGGACTGTTGTCCACATTGGACTTGTCGAATAATGGCTTCACGGGAGAAATACCAGAGACATTGGCTAAAAATTGTTCGCAACTTGAGGTATTGAAACTGTCAAGCAACAATTTGCAAGGCCAAATGCTACCGAGGTATTCTAACTTGAAAAGCTTGGAATTTTTGTATTTGGACAACAATCGTTTTACAGGGGACATATCGCCTGGTATATTAAATATCTCCTCCTTGGAAGTTTTAGATGTAAGTAATAATTCCCTATCTGGAACACTTCCCAATTGGATTGGAGATATTCAATACTTGAGTGTGCTTATACTGTCAAGTAATTTATTGGGAGGTCCTTTACCGTTGAGCTTATGCAACTTACGGTATCTCGATCTTTTAGACCTTTCAAGTAACAACCTTGGGCCGAATATACCCCCTGTGTCAATGTTACAGTTATGAGGTTCTTGCATTTAGCAAATGACACACTTGCTGGGCATTTTCCTAAGTTTCTTTTAGGAGCTTCATCGATTGTCACGTTGGATCTGAGAGATAATGTATTGTCAGGTGAGGTCCCTAGCTGGATCGGTTCACTTCGGAACTTGAAGTTTCTTCTACTACAAGGAAACAATTTTGAAGGTTCAATCCCTCTGGATCTATGTCTGTTGAAAAATATGAGCATATTGGATCTTTCCAATAATAATCTTTCTGGAACAATTCCTTCTTGTTTGAAAGATTTGACATTTGGAAACGCTGGTGTATCTACGGAGGCATTTGCTACCTCGTTCCTTCCTATGCATTATGGGGTCGATGACTTTATTGGCAGATTCGGTTTATATTATTCGTATGATGACATATCTGCTTATACAGAGAGATTCGAAGAAGTACACTTCATGACAAAGAGTAGGTTGGAATCTTATAAGGGCAACATTCTAAAACTCATGTCGGGAATGGATCTCTCACAGAACAATTTGATAGGCTTTATTCCTCCAAAGGTCGGCTACTTAAGTGAACTTCGAGCATTGAACTTGTCACACAATCATTTGAAGGGAATGGTCCCGGAAACATTTTCCAAGTTAAAGAACATAGAGAGCTTGGACCTGTCCTTCAACAACTTAACCGGTCCCATCCCTCCACAACTAATAGAGCTTTACATGCTGTCAGATTTTAGTGTGGCTCACAACAACTTGTCAGGCAAGATACCAGATCGAAAAAATCAATTTGGAACTTTTGGTGAAGCAAGTTATGAAGGTAACCCTCTTCTTTGTGGAGCACCATTAACCAGCTGTGATGACTCCGATCAGGAACAGGGGACACAACCACCTTTTAATCATACCAGGGAGGATGACTCTTATAGAGAAGCCTTCTTGTGGAGTTTTGCAGGATCATATGTGGTGGCGTTCCTTGGGGTAGTTCTTTTTCTTTGCCTAAACTCGTACTATCAGTGCGTGCTGTTCGAGCTTGTTCGTAAGCTTATCCCATCATTTCCCCATTAGATATTGTTCTTCTAATTATTTTGTGATTGAAAAATATGATGAAACAGTGGAGAACCTTTATTTAATAGGATTGTAAGCATTTGAGTCTTTATTATGGATTGGGAACGCTTGGCTCCTAGGGTGTTCATATTGTATTCCTTGTCCTGCTAATTTGAATACTAGGAGAATTGATTTGGTTGTCAATTGAGAGAGGATAGTTTACTTCACAACCAAAATGAATCCAACATTAACAAATTCCTGTACATGTTACCCAAGATGTGAAATATCTGATGGTTGCAACCAGCAACATCGAACCAACTGGGTTTTAGCGTATCAAGACAAGATCCTACTAACATAAAGGATTGGGCGCGGGGAATTGCTCCTATTTGACGACAAAGGCATGCATTGTAGGACCACTGCTCTGCAGCTTGAGCCCACCTTAATGCTCACTGCTTGATGAAGTTTTATAGATAAAGAACTAAGCTAAACCAATACTTAATGCAAAATTGCTTAGAGGATTAGTTCGACTCTATTCGTAGAATTTTAAGAGCGACTGCATATGTATCAGGATCAATGATTGTGTTAGCATTTCTTTTCCCATCACCTTGATGTCGTGTTCAAACTAAACCAACATAGAATATTAGTCAAGGGTCAACCTAGTCACACCTTTTATCCAAAAGAAATATGGGTCAAGCTCAATTAATAGCCATCTTAAAAAAAGAGAGAACATAATGCTGAGCTACATATATAACGGATACTGAATCAGGCAATGACGCAATGCAACAGTTCAACATAAAAACGTGAATTGTTCTTTGTTAGTGCTGTGCAGGTGGAGTTCAATGGTGTTGATATTGGCTATTGCAAAATAAGGTGAATCTCGTGGAGTTAAAACTCACTGGCAACAACTTGTCGGGTGCTTTTCATTGGCCATCCAAGTCAAATCTTGTCCATATGTGTTGGTTCGATACATCTGCCTTTAGCATCGAAGGAGCACTTCCATCTCAGATAAATTCCATCCTTCCGAATTTGCAGTACCTAAACCTGTCAAGGAACTCGATAGGAGTTAGAATCTATCCATCTGTAGGTGATATGAAATTGTTGTCGACCTTAGATCTGTCGAATAACAGCTTCCCAGGGGAGATGCCAGAGCCACTGGCCATAGGTTGTGTCTCACTATCTATGCTAAAACTTTAGGCAAGAACTTGCGTGGCCGACCATGAACTACTAACTTAACAAGGTTGAAATATTTGTATTTGGATGACAATCTATTCACTGGGATATATCACTTGGCATTTTGGATAGCTCAGATTTTGGATCTAAGAGATAATTTCTTGTCCAGACCAATACCAAACTAGATTGGAGATATTCAACTTTTGGAATTTCTAATGTTGTCAGGAAACTTACTGGGTGGTCCTTTATTATTGAGCTTTTGCAAATTGAATCCTCTCATTTTTTTTTTATACCTTTGGACTAACAAATTTCGGTCCAATACCCCACCGTGCCAATGTCAGATTTATGAGGTTCTTGCATCAACAAAGAGATGAGGTCACTAGGCTTTTTCCTTAGTTTCTTTCTAGAGCTCTGTCCATCGTTTCTACAAAAAATGCATTGACAGGTGAGATGCTCAACTGGATCAGTTTGCTTTTGAACTTGAAGTTTCTTCTACCGAAAGGAAACCACTTTGAAGGTTCGATTCCTCTAGCTCTTTGTCAGTTGACCAAGATGAGCATACTGGATCTCTCTTATAAAGGCCTTTCTGGAGAAGTTCCTTCTTGTTTGGAAGACTTTCCATTTGGATATGGTGGGGTATCTAATAGCACATTCGATTCTTTGAGTGAAAACGCTAAGTATTGGCAGCTCCACTAGTACGAGGGAAAAACTTGGCTTATCATTTTTCTATGATAGTAGCGGTACAAATGCTTTTGCAGATGAACTAGGAGAAGCGACCTTCATGTGAAAGATTATATTGAAATATTAAAAGGGCAACTTTTTAGAATATCTGTCTAGAGTGGATCTCTCGTACAATAATTGGATGGGCTTTATTCCTATAAAAATTGATTATTTGAGCGAAATATGTGTCTTAGATCCGTTGCATGATCATTCGACCGGATCGATTCCAGAAAAATTCTCCAAATTAAGGAATACAGAGAGCTTGGACCTTTCCTGCAACAAGTTAACAGGTCCGATTCCTCCGCAAGTGAGAGAGCTATACGCACTTTCGCTTTTTAGCTTTGCTCACAACTGGTCAGGCAAGACACTAGACAGAAAGAATCAATTCAACTTTCAATGAAGCAATTTATGAAAGTAACCCTCTTCTCTGTGGACCACCATTAATAAGTTATAAAAGCTCAAATGACAGTCCGTGGACTCTGTCAACTGTTGACATAGGCGGAGATGACGAGTCCTAAAAGGAAGCCCTCTTATGGAGTTTCGCTGGATCATACATGGTGGCGTTAGGCGGGATCGTTGTTTTTCTCTACTTCAACTCCTACTATATCAACGTGTTCAATTTTGTTTGTAAGGATATCCGATTGTTACCTTAGCAGACCTCATGCTTGCAAGCATTTGAACATCTCGAGTCTCCACAATGCATGTTGAACCCTCGGATCGTCATATTGTCTGTCTTTTCCTATAAATTTGGATGTGAAGTATCACCAGATTTTCTTTTGGTTGTGAACTGAAGGAAAGATCAATGTGGTCACAGATACAATAACCATGAAGAATAATAATTCATAGCTATGGCTGTGACTTGTCATCACAGATTGACGAGTGCTTCTCTGATTTTCCTTGAGAATCTCTAAGGTACGCCAGTATATCTAGCCGCATCTTTTTCATGACTCTTTACACTACCATTGAAGTGGCTGATTTTCCCGTCAACAACTGACTTTGCCAATATATCTATCTGATTCTTCTTCGAGAGTAAGCACCATTAAGTGCCAGAATGAAGCTTCGCTGAAGGTGGATATTACATCGTCTGAGTCTTTTTTTTCTTCCTAACAACTGCTCCTTCTTGGACTTCCAAATTCTCCATATCTTGCGCTTCTGTCAACAAACTTTTTAATGGCAGAACTTTGATGGATGCAGAGATTGCAAATGGGCTAAAAGCAAGTTCCACGTCTGCAATTTCTATTTGCTTGCATCTGTTGCTTTTTCCCGAACCCTATTAGGTAGACTCTTAGCAGTTCTATATGTTGTATTGGGTCATAATTTTTTCTTAAAATTCACCACACAAAGAATTCATCACCCTCCTGCTCTAGCTTTTTTTCTGTCGTGTAGATGGCAATACAGCGCTTAACAAACTATTCTCATGTTGGTGGTGGTAGTATTCTTTAGCAAAAAAAAAAAAAGAAAAGTAATAGTGGTCGAACTAAAATTATAGAGCAACTACTCACCAACAGCTCAAAATAAGATGAAAGCAGAAAAGATTATCACCCGAATATGATCACATTGTAAATGAGAAAACTATAACAAATACAATGGGCATTCCTCTTCTTTATAAATGGAGGCATCTCCTCTGTCATGGAACGCCATCTCTCCTTGAGGCTTTTTGACCTGGGCATGTACACAAACTAACATAATAACACGAAACTCCAGCAAATTGCACGCACTTGGTTCAATCGAAATGAATCAAATTTTGACTAATTTTTGCACTGTTACACAGTTCTATCGCACCCAACTCTATCTCGCCACTGTAACAGCAACAGAGTAGTGCCATAATGAGCCAAGGCACCCATGATCACAAAAACGTGAAATTTTTTATGGCTCTGGCCAGCAAGGTCGAACCAACCCGGTTTTAGCCTCTCAGGAATCCTACTAACATAAAACAAAGTACCTGTAATGTAAGACAATGCCATGGCCAACTCATAAGCAAGTGTGATCGGGCGCTGGGGATTGCTCCAATTCACAATACAGGCATGGATCGCAGGAACGATGCCAAAAACCCCATGGACAAGAAGAGCATCACCCGAAACGCCCGGAATTTCCCAGAAGAAAGAGAAGGGGCAAGCAATGTCACGATGGTGAACATCCCCATTGCCCTTGTTCTGCCAAGATAGATCAACTGCCAATGGGACTCTCATTGGAAAATATAGTAGATTGGGGGAAGAATGAGGTGATGATCATGACCGTGATGCCAACATAGTCCATCCGCAGCAGCTGGATGTTCAAGCAGTGTGAGTGGCATGAGAAAAGATGGCAAATGCTGCTCGAGAGGAGACAGAACATGGATCTGCCTAAGAAGACAAAGAATGGCCACCGTGTCACGGCTGGTTGTTGTGAAGCGATCGTCATTTCTTCTTCTGTTATCTAATTCAAGTTGCCCAAAGAATTTGTGCCCTAAAAACTATTTTGTGTTAGATGCTTCTGTAGACTCCAAAAGAGAGTATTCTTTTCATAAGTTGAATAAAACATCGTTGGTGCGCCACTCACCAAAAGCAATTCCTTTGAGTAATAGATATTAGTTCCTTCACTAGTAGAGTTTGACCTGCACAAGTGGATTTGCATATCAAGCCATTGCATAATCTGTGGAAATACTAGTTGGAGTCCAATCCTCAGATCATAACTTATAGAAAATGGTTCAATCCTATCTACCGAAGGGAGAGAGCAAGCCAAAATGGTGAAAGTGACTAGGCAGAGCACTAATTGAATAACTATGTAGCTTGCTTAAGCTGATACTTTCAAATTCAATTTGACCACCAGTGTACTACTCTTCACTGTAAAAGCTATTTGTCACTGATTTCGTTCAGAAATCTTAGCAGCAATCAACTTTTAGAGCATTCTGCAATAGTTTATTACAAGGTCCACCATGTGTGAACTTTTTGTTGACAGACATAGTGCTGCTTACGTGGAAAATGATTGTCCATTGAAGGTGGACTGAATCCATGTTGAATTAAGAGGAACAGAGAGAGATTTTCCAATGGATTGGATCTTTAATTTATGTTTGAAAAGAAAGAAAATTTCTATTAATACTTTGATCCATCGTGTTTACTAATCACAGATGAGCCTTGCTATCCACCTTAATTTTGCACTTGCTGTTTGAGCAAGACTGTCTTGACTGTCAGGCTATACTACTCCTGAAATTTAGCAGCAATGAAAATGACGAGCACGACCCTTGTATATTCCTATGAAACAAACTTTCTGAGTTAAATTTTATGTGCCTACCCTTAATGTCACAAACTCGAGTTTTTCATATGTGGCACTTGCAATTTTGATACAGCACCACAAGAAAATGAAGGTTTCAAATGGCAATTTTGGTTGCCGGTTGCCAATTGCAAGGAAGGTCAGCTAATGAAAATGGCCGATTGCTTGGTATGGTAACAAGCCACAAATATCACAATACTACACTGACTTGTACACACTAAAAGCGCCGTTCAGCTAATAAACTGGTAGGAAAAATTTAAGCGGTTGTGACTGTGATATTCGACAATTTTAAGCTGGTTATGGAGGATTTGATCAAAACAGGGTAACTCAAACATCTTCACCAAATGAGCAATTTAGGAAGCTCTCTAGTGAGTTATAACTTGCACCTTCGAGCCTCATCTTAGATTACACTTGAGACAGTGAAATCGAGCTATGATAGTCAACACAGATCTCAAGCTGCTACTGACAAATTCCTCACTAGAAATTATGGGTTCCATCCGATATTGCCGAGTTGGGACAAGTTGCTAAATACAAACATCGATAAATCAGAACGCACTAAAATGTGCACGCTAGTATAGGATTGAATGAGACAAAACACACCTTGAGAACAGGCCAAGAAGATCCGCAACCTGAGGCACGCCCACGAAATTGGCCACCGTCAATGCCAGAAACACCAGAAACCCAATCAAATGCCTGCTCCCCCATCACACACAGAACGCAGAAGACATCACCACAAATCACAAAAGAGAGAGGGGGAGAGAGAGAGAGATAAAATGAACTCAAGAAGAAAATATTAACAAAGTTGGCCTCGCATGAAAAGACAAATCGAACTAAAAACACCATCATTCATCCTCACGTCCAAACGTTGAGCGTCTCGTCATGCCAACGGAACAAGCTGAGGGCGGCCTCGGGTAGCGGCCAGTTGGCACGGTAGTGGTGGAGGATGAACTCGCTGTCCTTCGTGTACTCCGGCAGCTCCCGGAACGACACCAGCAGGTACCGTGATGCCGACGTAGTCCAACCGCAGCAGCAGCTGGATGTTCAAGCAGTGCGAGCGGCATGAGAAGTAGAATTGTCAGTGAAATCGATGGCCCGTCGTGTCCCCATTGTTGGTCTCCTTCCTCTCCTCCTTCGCTCCATCTGCGTGGCTTTTGCCCTTTTTCTGTGGAGAACTCGCAGAGCAGTAGGCCTTTGCTTTTGTGGATAGGCCGATCGGAGAAGAAGATGAAGAAATCGTTGAGGGCCTTATTCGGCCCAATATCAGCGTCACCTTTGTATCTTCTCTTCTTTATCTTTTCAAGATTAAGATTTAACATTTTTTTTTTTTGTAAAAAAGGATTTTTTAAGCAACTTAATTTGGATATATGTTAAGAAATCGAATAATAAAAATTTAAAAATTTTCAATGCTATTTGTTTTATGTGATGACAATTTTGGAAATCGAAATGTTTTTCGTTAGGATTGAGCACAAAGATCAAGTTTCCTAATTTTTATTCTCCGGACAAAACTACACCCATTTACTCATATTTTTCAGGATAGTGTAAGCCATGCTAAAAATTTTGTTATAATAAGACAGATTTGCTAATGGACGATGACGATTTAGATTTGAAACGGTACCTTAATGAAAATCACAAAATATCTAAATAAAATTATGCCATCAATCGATACCTGCGTTTTAACAAAAATCTCGTATATTTATGATCAAGGTGGAGTGCCAAAAATCCAGAATCCTCTAGCAATGTCTATGAGGCTTCAGTCTACTTGTGGTCGGTAAAGTGCGTGGCCTAGAACGAAAGAAAAAGAAAAAGACCTATGATAAAGCAGAAATTTTTGTATGCACCATTGTTGGCGGTAGAGGCCTATAAGTAGAGAGGGTAGAACAAACCAAAGTCCAAAGCCTCTTCCCATGCATCAAACTTTGTAAATCACTTTCCATTTAACTACTCCCTTAGCTCGTCCCAAACTTCCACCGAGTTCTCCTTAACTAGCCCTTTATCCAAACTACATTAAAGAAATAAATAGACAAAATCTATCAAATCATTTTTTTTTTCATATCACAATTTGTAGAAAATGGTTCAATCCTGTCCGCCGAAGGGGGAGAGAGTAGGCCAAAATGGTAAGAGTGAATGCGCAGAGCACTCTTCACTATAAAAGCTATGGGGTGTTGATGTTGGTAGGAAGTGGAAGCATGGGGTGCTTGGAGAGATAGAGAGAGGAGTGCACCGCTCAAGATCAAAGCCGCTTTCAATTACGCGAGATGGGTCTTCTCTTCCATGGTGGGGCAACGGCAAGGGTGAATGTTGTGGTAGGGAGGGTGTTATGTGTGATGATACCAATTTTCAGGTGACTCGACTATTTATGGACCGCACACAAGATTGGAAATTGGAATTCTCTTGCGCTGTTCATGCCTCCTTATTCCTTCCTCTCGAGGAGCTTCGAGTGTGTTGGATTTGAGTTGGAATGATCTTAACGGTGAATCTCTCTCTCTCTCTACCTACAACACACGAACACAACATCGAATTTCTAGAAGATTTTGTGAGGTACAATAAAATATTGTACATTGTTTTCATGCATTGGTAAAGATTTATTTAATAGATATTTTTTATCAACTAGTGTCATCTAATGACTGATAGTTAATGATGTTCTACTATAATATTGTAAAATGAAATGTCTAGAATTTTAGTGAAAACTTTCCATAAAACTTTAAAAAATTGTCAATCGGAAGTCATCTAACTTTTGCTTTGTAATTTCACTAAAAATTTTAAAAAATATTTTCTATATTGAGTTTTTAACAAAGGGTCGTGCTTGGGTAAGATCAACCAAAATAACCCGAGCAAGTTAATTTCTTCTTATCTAATTGTAACATACCATTTCAAGAAGCTTTAAACGAAGAAGAAAATGTGCAGGAAATAGTAATTGGGTTGTGTTTTATGTTGAAAAATTAATCGAACATACTAAAGACACAAAGTTTTTTAAAATACAAATGTTTCACCCTATCCTAGTTATTTAAAATAGAAAAAAAAAGAATATTGAAAATGATAGAGATTGGGCTTGGGAAACTTTGAATCTACAATAAATGGAAATTACGAAAGGTGGATTCTACTATCGAAAATATTTTCTTTTCTTTTCAAGACAAGGGAATCGTATTCACTAGCCTTCATTTACACGTATATCGTCCCAATCAAAATTGCACAATTTTCGTGTCAAGTTTCTTTCTCTCTTTTCACATTGTTGTAACATACGATTTGAAAAAGGTTTTCAAGTGAAGAAGCATGAGCCGGATATCCGTGATTAATTCATATCAATGAAATTAATCTGTCAAGCGTCTCTCAAAAATCATTTTAAACACGTTCTCAGAAATTCCGTAGATATTCGGCAGACAATGGCCACGACGCCTCCTGTGTCACGCCCGGACCTCACCGAGCCCGCGACATCCCCACCACGGTTGATCATGTGAACGCGACGTCCCAGGACACGTCGCCCGACCCAAACAATTACGCAAACGGAAGCATATAAAATCACCCGGACAATAAAAACATGACTAAGGAATAGACATCAAAATTTAATAAACACCCAAACATTTTAAAGCCTTCAATATTACAAATGATGACCCGGCTTCCAAAATCAACCACAATTTTCAAGAGAGGCGGTGGTTAACAAACCTATCTTCTCTACAAAAAGGTACTCAAAATACAGGGTAATTGATCTATCCTTCAATCCCTGTAGTACGCCGGCGGTCTCTCCGAATCCATCACGGTCGCGGATCTGAAAGTGGTTATGTAATAACCGTGAGACAGTCTCAATAAGCAACAACCTAAACCTAACCTAGGCTAATGCGTGCCGCAGACCAGTCTAACATACGAACTACCAAATAATACAATCAATTTCGTATGAGAGGCTTACCTCGCCTCGATCCACGTGCCAATCCTGTATATTAGTTCAAGCATAATAATGCAAGAATAAATCACGGCCACATCACGATCACCAGCACACACACTTCCACTCGAAATCAGTCAATCCAAACAAGCACCCAACCCATCCAACCAATCATCCACGCGCACCATCACTCAATTCGATCAACATCCACACGCTCAACCAATCAATCCAGTCACACACTCAATCACCAATCCAATCACACGCTCAGCCAGCCAATTCAATCACACGCTCAACCAGCCAATTCAGTCACACGCTCAACCAGCCAATCTAATCACCGCTCAACCAGCCAATCCAATCACACAATCAACCAGCTAATCCAATCACACAATCCGCATTGCATTGGTCGAACATCTTTCCCACGACCCGCGCCACTGCGCCTCAGGCCCAATCTCACAGCCCGCGTAAACACGCCTCAGGCTCATTTTCACTGCCCGCGTAAACACGCCTCAGGCCCAACTTTCTTTCAATGACCCGCGTAAACACGCCTCAGGTCCAACCTTCCTTTCACAGCCAGCGTAAACACGCCTCGGGCTCAACTTTCTTTCCAATGACCCACGTAAACCACGCCTCGGGTCAATCATGCCTTTAGCAGACCCACCCGTCAACCGTTTCAAGCCCGCATTCCAATCGGCCCACCGGACAATCAAACCTTCACACGGACCGCCGTCAACCGTCCCAAGTTCGTAGCCCTCCGATCGATCGGGGCTTAAAATCGATGTGCAATCACCGCCATTCAATTCAATCAATTTCCGCCAAACAACTCACATTCACAACTCGGTCAATTCACACTTCGCCACTCCAATTCCACAAAACCCGACGTTCAAGTCGGTCCGCGCCTGATATCCACACAAGCACTCCACTTTTAAACAATCTAATTTAACTCAATTAGAACACAACATAATCTAATTTAATCATAAAGTAATTAAATTAGAAGAGAGGGAGAGAGAGAGAGAGGGACAGGTCCCAGGGGGGGGAGGGACGCATCACGAGGGGGGAGAGAGCGGCATGGGAGGGAGCGGGGGAGGGAAGGCGTAAGGCACGGCAACACGGGCAGCGAAATTGGGAGGGGGAAGAGAGAGAGAGAGAGAGAGAAGGGGGAAATAACGAGAGAGATGGGGGGGGAATCGGCAGAGAGGAGAGAAAAAGAGAGGAAAAGAAAGCAAATTCAAATTTTAAGAGAATCAAGGACACGGTCCGAACTAAAAAATCGACCTATCATCCCGATTAAATTCGGGAAAAGGCCTAATGGTCCACAATAAATTCCTCGGCTAATATTCCGGGGTATATGGCTAAAATAAAATAACCCAAATCACTCTACGAGGGAGGTCTACCAATCCAAATTCGCACCGATCAAAAATCCACTTTTCCACTATTCTTGATAATTTTGACCGCCATAATAATATCAACACCATCCAATTTATTTCATTCCGAAACTCCCGGAAATCGACCGCCAAGTTCGGGGTATAAATAACGGCCAAATTCGATCGAGTGCGATTCTAGCAAAATTCTATTTTAAAAATAAGAACCGAGGTGATCGGTTCTCGGCGAAATTTCATTATAAAGCGCCGCGAATTACACGTTTTATAATTCCCAAAAATGGGCCAAAATCCGGACTGTTATATCCCCGAGCCTTCTTCCCATCGTCTCTCCTCCGCCCGAAATCTGCGCGACCTACTCTCGGGCCGAGAAGCGGAGCAAGTGCATTTTACGGGATGCAAAGCCTCGCCGTCAGATCGATCAAAACCACTCCGAATAGCCAAAGGCGCCATCTCTTCGTCAGAACGGGTCTCGACCGTCATGGTGGCAACTTCGGCTCCCTCCTCTGTGTTTGGAATTTATGGCAATGGATGGGTATTGACAATGGTGCTGAACAATGCATATGGGTGACGGATTCCGAGGGCCTGCCGAATGGTGTTCCAGGCAGTCACTTCGATTTTCCTGCGAACTATTGAGGTTACTGATTATGCTCCGAAAGTATTCGACGAATTGTCCAAGAGAGAGGAGAGAAACAAGAGTAACGCTGCTCTAACTTTTGATTACTTGTTATGTCAACAATAAGCAATACTCTTCTCTGTTCTAACTATACTGAATAATCTGAGCAGAAGCGTCATTGTCACGGGTCCTCGCCAAAATTTTCTTCTCAAGCAGGTGAGGTTCTCCCACGAGATTCTGCTTCGCTGAACTCTTCAAATTGCTGGAGACGCGCTCTTGCACATACCAGAGAAGTGTTAAGGCATACAATGAATTGGAAATTCCTTAGGCGTTTGTTTCATATTGGTTTTGTTTCACAGATATGAAGTCTCTTCCATTGGGGTTGAACCTCTTACTCTTTCCCCTGCTCCAATCTTTATGTCTCCCAACATCTGGTAGTGGAGGACCAAGTCCAGGAAGGTCATTGCATGAACAGAAAGTTTTGCGCATAATGAATCTACACATAATAAATCTCACATCTCTTGTCAGTTAAATGCACAAAGTTTCCAATTCTATACCCTCAAACTGCCTCAAAAGAAATTTAAGCAAGATAAAAAAAAAGGACAAATAAATTGTGTTGCTGGACAAACAATTGGTACCGTAGATTATGTTTATTAATCTTTACAAAATGAGTTCACCTAATAATAACAACGAACATACGATGTATGAAACTGAGAGATCATGGGTATTACTTGGACTTAGCCTTTAGTAGGTTTGACCACATATAAGGGTGAAGGTCTTGGTGGCCAAAATGAGATAACGAAGCTAACCGTGACATCATTAATAATAATGAAAGAGGTTGAGTTTGAAGCTTATTATTGATTTTTTTTTTCACAAAAAATCATTGATACATTTTTCTAATTTTTTTTTTTTGTGTTGGCTAGAAAAATTAGTTAACGGAATATATTTTCATCATCAAATCTTTTCCTAAACGTTTGATTAATGATAAAAGTTTTTCTAATTAATTCATTTTTGCAAGCGATAGATGTGAGTATTTTTAGAAATATTTCAAATTGGTGATTTTTCATGAAATAAACTCATGTCAAAGTTAAATGGTTTTATCTATTTCCTTTTTTTCTATCATTTTCTTTCCTTTCGCTCAGGATTTTTCTTTTCATCACTCTCTCTCCAAATATCTTCTCTTTTTCCCTCTCTAACTTAAGGTTTTATGTATCAGCGCCTCGTCATTGGCTTTCGTGCACCATTTTGTGTCCATTACATGCGGGCATGAAAGATACACATCTAGAAATTAAAGGTTTTTATCTTCTTCTTTTTTACCTTTTCTTCTCCTTTCACTGAGGGTCTTTCCTTTGATCTCTCTCTGTCTCCAGTATATCTTCTCCTTTTTCTCTCTAACTAAAAGATTTAGGTATCAGCACCACGTCATCAGCTTCGCACGCCATATTGTGGATCGTGCGTGCGGCTCACGAAAAGCTGCTAACAGAGGTCGGCAGCGGCTCCAACTCCTTGATATGATAGGGTCTCGCTCAATCCATTATGGGCTCTTGGTAGGAGAACAACTTTTACGGACAAGCCCAGCCCATTCAACAAAAATAAAAAAAATAAAAAATCCACCTCTCCAGCACTATTGATGCTAAAGATGAGAAATAAAAATTAATAAAATTCCAGAGCTGTCGAGAGCTTAAAAACCCGAATCGACCCGACCGAGCCAACCCCCATCTCTCAGGCACGAGGTAGACGGTGCCGGTCCTTGGGGCATAATTTGCTAATTTTGTTTTCGGGCTTGTTCAAGCTACTAGCCTAGGGGAGTCGAGATGCCATTAGCAAAAATAAGTGAAGTGGCAACCATCTGGAATTTGGGTACCCCCCTTAAATCAGCAATTAATCCTCTTATCTGAGCGGTGGTCCTGCAGGGAGCAAATGAGAAACGAAATTACGATTAATACAATGAAAGATGTCAAGTTTTGAAGCTTGGTATCAGAGACATGCACAAAAGTATGGCACCGACAATTTCCACGTATCTCATCTGATGTCTTGTGTGCAGAAGCTCCGATCATTTTGGGTTGAATTACTAAATTACGAAATTCGAGAAATTGCTTAAAGAGTAATTGCACATCACTAATGCACGAAAGCCTTCTATATACCTATCGATCAATATTCAAATTATTTTGAAAAAAAACTCAGCATGGCCTAATGATAAAAACAAACCTCTCTTATGTATAATTATACATACTAGATATATAAAAACTTAATATATTTTGTGACATTCAATTTCGCCCATTTTTGGAATTTATAAAATGTGCAATTCGTTAGTGTGCTTATAGTAAAATATCGCCTGAACCCATCACTCTTGATTATTTTATTTTTTTTAAAATTAAAGATTTCACTAGAAATGCACTTTCGATCGAATTTGGCGTTATTTAGAACCCAAATTTTGGTGTCGAATTTCTCGGAGTCTTGGGACGAATTTAATTGATTTGCGTCGATATTATTGTGCTTGACCTAAAGATTGCCGGAATATATGAAAAGTGGATTTTTGATCGGGTGCGAATCGGACTAGTAAATCTCCATTGGAGTAGTTTGATTTAATTAATTTGACCTTTATCTCTTATTATATTCTAGGATTAATTTAGATCGATAAATCATTTTCGATTTTAAATATGGGCCGTTGGATTACAATAATTATTTGAATGAACGTTTGTTTTTCTCTATCTCTCTTTTCTCTCCCTCCTTCCCTCTTTCTTTCTCTCTCCTCCCCTCTACCGCGCCCACGATGGCCCCCCCTTGCGTCTGACACCACTAGCCCCCATCATTTTCTCCCTTCTTCTTTTTCTTTTCTTTTTTTCTTTTTCTATTCTTTTCTTCTCTTCTTCTTCTCCTTGACTTTGCCCCAAACCAGCTGCTTTGCTTCTTGCTTCTACTCACCTTCTTTGCTTTCGCTCGACCACGCCTTGCCCGGCCCAGCCCGGCCCGCCCGCCCGCCACCACCACCACCGCCACCGCCACCCCTCGGTCGTTTCCCCTCCGCCATGAGCTCTCTCCCTTACATTCCCAAATCTAAGCTTCTCGACCTCTTTTGGCGTGTCTTCCATCAGCGTCGCCGTCCGTTACACTGCCTCCTCACCCCGTCCGTAGGTGTTCTCGTCCACCGGGCCGGCCAATCGTTCCAAGCCGACCGTCCCAGTCAATCCTTTCCTTTCTCTCTCTCTCTCTCCCTCGGCTCGGGCGAGGAATCACGGCTTACGTGTCGGCCTGTGCCAGCCCTTGAAGTGAGCCGTCGGCCAAGTGTCACCTGCAGCCGGCCACTTAGGCCGCCGCCCCACCCGCTGGCGGCCACAGGCACACGCCTGATTACAGCCGCCGCTTCCCTCCCTGATTCTGCCCTCCCCGCCCCTATTCCGTCCGCCGCCATGGGCCGCGGCTCAAACGCCGGAGTCGGCTGCCATTCCGCGAGGCCCGCTCTCCCTTGCCACCACCGCTGCTGCCGCCTCACCGGACCTCCTTGCCCGCCCGGGCGGGCCGAGAGAGCCTCGCCAATCGCCCATGCCGCCCGCCGTTCGACGACTTCCCACTGCCCACCTTGTTTTCTTGCTCAAGTCGAGGTAAGCGACTCCCTAAACCTCTCTTAGGACATTGGGTATTCTGTTTAGTCTGGTTAAGGGCTGTTTAGGGGAGTTTAATGGCTGATTGGGGACTGTTTGAGTCGGATCTAGGGGCTGGATTAGTGGCTGCCTTTGTCTGGTTCGTAGGTTTGAGTGTCGGCTTTAATATGTTGAAATGGCGGACTGAATGCGATGATTTGTGTGCTGCCATGGGGCTGCTCCATAGCTGAAATGATGTTCCTCTAGTGGCGAGTTTTGAAGCCGAGGGATGTCGAATTAAGGAGAAAATGGGGACTGATTTATGGTGATTCATGATGGATTATGGCGGGTCTCGATGGCTGGTTTGATGGAGTGACATCGATCGGGTCATCAAGTGAAATGTGTGTTAAATCGTGTTGAAATGGCGAGCTATGTTGCGGTTGAGCGTTGCTGGAGGTGTGGGCTGATTTAGTGCCCAAATTACGTATGTTGCTTGTTGTTTTGATGGTTGGATCGTAGTGGGATGAGGAAGTGATGTTGGTTAGGGTATTGGATGAAATACGGATTAGAATGTGTCGTAGTGACGAGTTGTGTCGTGGGGAATTATTGTTGGATTAGTAGGTTGATTTGACACTCGATTGGTGTATAATCTTCGTTGTTTCTATGGCTGGTTGTTGTTGCCTTGAGATGACCGATTGCGAGTGTGCATTTGTGACTTTAATTGTTAGAATCTCAGTTGTTTGATGTGCTAAGCGTGGCTGATTTTGTGGCGGGTTACGGCTGAAATTGTGATTGAACTTATGGCTTGTTTGATGGTGGAATCTATGTCAAGAGTATTGGTTGTTCGTGTGTGATTCAATGCTCGATTGGCGGTGGTTCGCATTGGTCATTTGTGGCTGGGTTGACACAAATTATGTGAGCTTGAATTGCAGTGATAGATATGGTGCTTGTGCTAGCTTGACGTATAGTTGGCACTTGGTTCGATTGAATTGTATGGCGTGTGTGTTTGCTTGAAAAAGCCCGGATTGATCGGAGGATTGCCAACCTGAGGCGTGGTTACGCGGGTGTGGCGAGAAAGGCAAGAAAGGACCTGATGAGTCGTTGGAGGATGTTGAGCCTGAGGCGTGTTTACGCGGGCTATGGAAGGAAGGTTGGACCTGAGGCGTGTTTACGCGGGTCATTGGAAAGAAAGTTGAGCCTCGATGTTCGTTTACGTACGCTGTGAGAATGAGCCCGAGGCGTGTTTACGCCGGGCTATAAGAACGGGCCCCGAGGCGTGTTGACGCTGGCAAAGGAGAAAGGACCCGAGGGGTATTGACCCGAGTTGTGAGAAAGTTAGATGAATGCGCATGTGAAATGTGTTTGGGTTGAATTTGGTGAATGCACGTGTGTATGGTGCTCGAATGATTGTGATATGTGCTTGGGGCTATTTTTTTTATGCGTTATAGTGACATGATTTATGTGCAGAGTTGGCGTAGGAATTGAGGCGAGGTAAGTACGTTATATGATTTCTAATATGTCATTAGTTAGATTGCATGTTGATACTCGTTTGGGTGCGCATTGGTCTATGTGGGGTTTAGGGGGTCTGCTTATTGAGATTTATCTCATTCCGTTGTTAAACATTTTCAGGTTTTGAGTGACGAATAGTCGTCACCGCGATTTGGAGGCCGGGGTGGTATTGAACACCGATGCTTCACCCTGTTTGGATGCCCCTTGTTAATAATGAAGTTAGGCTACCTAACCACCACCCCATTTTGATGATCGTGGATTTGAAGTTAGTAGCCGGGGGTTGATGTTGTGTATTGTGAATGCTGTAGGTAATTGCCAAGCTTGTTATGCGATATTGATTTGTGCAAATATTATCCTTTGGTCATTATGTATTGTCTGGGTTATTCCTATTTTGCTTCCACTTGCCTTTATCGTTGGTTGTTTCGTTTGGGTTGGCGACGTCGTCCCCTGGACGTTATGCTTCATTACGACCATCGAAGGGATGTCGCGAGTCCGTCGGGGTTCGTATGTGATATATTTTGCATACCTTTTCCAGATATATGATGATTTATATATATTGCAAACATTTTTAACCAACACATAGGAGCATGTTTCTTTAACTTCGATATTTAAAGATTTCATTTTATTTATATTTGAATAGTCAACACATATAATTAAGTAATTAGTTAATGTTCAACATAAAAAATTTCCTACTTAATGGCTTGAACCTTCATTTCAAGCATGATTGTACACTTACTGTGATTTAACAACGGCCTCTTTATATATTACATGAATCATTTTTAAGTTATACTTTTTAGGAACTTCAATTTAAATAAGTAATTAAATATGTAAGAAAGCCTCTTTATCTAATTAATAAGATGTTAGTTATATTATAGGAAGTCTATAAAACAGAGCATCAAAATTTGGCTTCCGTCCCTTTAATCTCCATGGACTTCCATATGTGCCTTTTAATTTGGAAACACAAGAGGAAAACCGACATTACTTATAGATTTATGCAATTTCAACCTCTTTTCATCATCGTCTGAAGTTCTGATCACCTCGACATAATCATTTTTCGTTAATAATGCTTATTCGGACCTGTTCCGCTGAACGTGTTCAAATCCTAAATAATATCTTCATGAAGTAGTTTATGTTGAGGATAGGGGTACGGCTCTAATACCAATTGTTGAGCATAGAAGCGTGGCTTTGATACCACTTGTTGCGGTGCAGAAGAGAGGTGGTGACAACACGAGGAAATTGTAATAGCCAACACTTGTTGAAGTCGTTTATGTCAACATGCTGACCATACAAAACCAGCATAAGAGCAACGGAGGGCCGCCCTAATGAGCCCCAGTTTTTGAGCTCACTGCTGTACCCCTTGGTTGGCCATGGAGATCATAACCTCCATCAAATCGCTCGCGCGGAGGTCGCAGGCCTCCTACAACTGCAGAAATGCGCGTGCCAGCAAATTGATGGGGGTGCGAGCAGCGGAAGTACAGCGGCGGTAGCAGCGGAAGTAGCCATGTTGAGGGGCTCTTTGGAGCCGGAGCTGTTGTGGCTGGATTATACGATTTTCTCGAACTCAACATTTTAAGCTCAAAACGATGATCTGAAATCCTAATTTGCGAACTCGGTTTGGGCAAGATCCCGGCCATCCAATTTGCGAACTCAATTTAGGGCTAAATTCTTTCCGTCTCTTTGTTACCTGAAAAGGATTAGCCAATACCCTGCTTATTTTCAAAAAATCACATGACGTCGGTTTGGCTCAGCCAGCATGTCCATTGTACTCGGTCGTTAGCCATACTAGAGGCAGCACAGTTTTGTCAAAAAGGCAACAGTAGATAATTTTTGTTCTCCGGGTGAAAATTTATGTTTTCCTTGGAAGTTTTTGAAAAGTGAGATTATTTATGGTCCCCGATGTATAAGTCTGCGGATAATTTCGTTCAGTTAGTAAATTGTCCGTGCTTCTTTTGGATGGTTTGAGAAGTGGAATTATTTTTTCCTGAGGCTAAAAATGCGGGTTTATTTTCTTGTTCTCATTGGGCCCTTTTTCGCCTTAACCGCTCAAGTCATTCACAAAATTCTGTAGCTGCTTATCCTATTTCTATTTGAATGACGTTAGCTCATTGCTTGTAAAATATTCTTGCATAGGGATTGGTACCTGGACCTGGAAGAGAGATCGTTGAGCAATAACATGTATGTACCAGTTTTCTTGCAATAACAAATCAGTAATCACATTTTAGGGTCGATACATCAAAGAATAACCATGGCACGAGAATGCTCTCAGATTGACTAACAACAGAAGCAAATCAATACTGGAAGTCACTTGGGCAAAACATCGAACGCCTGACGAACATGAAGCTCGAGTGCACGGCACAGAATATTCAACAAATCGGTGAGGCGTATAAAGTGAGGTTTTCATTTAAACATTATCAGAGACAAATCGACGAATCGGAGGACAGGCGTGCACTGCATGCTCGGTTGAAGCCAAAACAGAGCATAGAAGAGGGATACGTTGCCAGAGCCGTCGCTGGTCGAGATTGACGATCGCCTGAAGGAGAGAGATCGTAATGGACGGTAACGCCGGGACCTAGAATCATCAAAGGATATTGGATACTTCGGCAGCAGCGATGACTCTGAAAAAAGGAGCGAACAGAACCTCCTCACGGCGGCGGAACTGGTGGCGATTAGGCAGCTACCGGTGATTGTGAGTGACGCTACCGAGAGGGAATGAAGATGGAGAATCCACTGGAAACCGATTCTGCGAGAGAGAATTTTCCCCCGAGCTCCCCTTGTGCCTGTGCTCTGTCCTTGCAGATGTGCTCTCCGTGATTTCTGCGTGCGTCTGGTGGCCGGCGATGGACGATCGGGCGGTGGCTACCGGCGGCCTGAAGGCGATGGAGGGGAACGACCGTGAACCGCGAGAGGGGTAGTGGATCGGGTCTGGGCTGCGCAAATTGGACCCGGCCGTTTCAATTGTGACCGAGTTGGAGCCTTTCTTATTATTTTCTTTCTCTTTTTTACTGTTTGTTTTTTTTTCCTTACTATTTCTTATGTCTCTCCCTTTCTTTTTATAACAAAAATACATGTTTGACTTGCCAGCAAAAATTCAGTTGTCAACAGCTATCACGAAACATAATGAAAGGTACAATACAAACTTCTGTGGGCGACATGAAGATATTATGGACTTTAGATTTGGCGACTCATAGCTTCCTAGGAAATATGCTTGATCTAGATGCACTAGCCACTAGATATCCTGCCGAGAATTACCAACTTGACTGGTCTGAAATGTTTGTATCCGGACAACAATGAATTCGCGCGAAATTTATTGCCCAATCTACTGAATAGTTCCAAGCATAAGGATTTTGGATTTAAGTAATAAATTAGGGGGACAACTTTTACGGACAAGCCCGACCCATTCAAAATCAAATATAAAAAAAACAAAGAAATTAAAAAAATCCACCTCTCCAGCACCAGTGATGCTAAAGATGAAATTAAAAATTAATAAAATTCAGGAGCTACCAAGAGGTTGAAAACCCGAATTGGCCAAGCCAAATTGACCCCGCATTTCCTACGCACAATTTAGACGAGTGAGTCCCTCAGGCGTTCTTTTATAATTTTGTTGTCGAGCTTGTTTAGGCTACTAGCTTAAGGGAGTCGAGATGCCATTAGCAAAAATAAGTGAATTAGCAATTATGATTGAATGAAGTGAATTATAAAGGAGTTACAAGGATACGCAGATGAAAAGGGAGGCCAATGAGAATCAATGAAAGCATGGTGCAAAATATATTCCAAATTTGGCAATTGCATTATTTCTATTAATATGATACTTTGCAACGGTTATACGTATAAGAACATTGTTTATTCATCCTACATCTTGCTATATACTTCCATTAGAAAATAGAATTTGATAGGCTATGAAATCACCATAATGCAAATTTCCACGTAGGACCAATCTAACGGTCTTGATCCAGAAACTGCCATATAGAATTTGGGAACAAATGAAAAACAAAATTACGATTACTGTAATAAAATACGTCAAGTTTTGAAGGTTGATATGGGAGACATGCACAAAGGCATGGCACCAACAACTACCACGTATTTCATCTGATGTTTCGTGGGGAGAAGCTCGATCATTTGGGGATGTTGTTCGAGTATGCGTGGATGAGAGAGAGAGAGAGTGAGTTGTGAGAAGAGGCTGATCAAATCCAAACAAATAATTACAAGCACAGAGGAAGCTGAGAGGAGAGGAGAGGAGGGGTCGGTAGTGAGTTAACATGGAGATTGGAGACCTGTGGGAGTTGCAGATTCTTCACAATGGAAAGTCATTAACATCGACTGTGGTATTTACAAGCAAATTTAGACCTTGAAGCAAATTAGATGTGGATTTACAAAAAGTGGAAGAAAAAAGAACTTCCATCATATCTCTCTTGCCATCAACTCACTTTAACCTTGAAAGGAAATTAGTCATGAATTTACCACAAAAAAAAAAGGAAGGAAAGAAACTTCCAATTCATTGACTATCAATGGATGACTTACTAAATTATGAAAATACAATTATAATATAGATATGTTAAATTATTTTACTGTGTTTCAGAAATTTGACTCGAGTATTTTGATCTAGTCGTTAACATTACCTGATAAAGTTATTCCACATTTAAGAAAATTCCAATAAGTTTTTCAAATCCACGTAGGGACAAGGGTCCAGGCCACCCTTGCATTGACCGACTTTCGGAATATTGGCCAAGTGCTTTATGAAAAAAAAAGTAATTAGTCTAGCGTTTTGTCGGGGCAAAGAGGCAAAATTTCATCTAAGATAGAGATGGAAAGAGAAATTGAGGGACTGGACCCAACTTTCTTTTCCATCATCCTCATATTGCTTTTTTTGGATTAAAGAAACATAAAGTTTAGTCACGGTCTTCCCACTTACTTTCTATAGTGGACATCCCGGTCAAAAAGGCAAGTGGAAACTGACGGGGGTGCTTGGAAGGAGAGACGCGGGGGGCTGCAGATCCTGCACCATGGAAAGTCATTAACATCAACCACTGTCTTTAAGACATTTACCAACTAATCTAGCACTTGAAGGAAACTAGACGTGAAATTTGCAAAAAGTGGAAGGAAAAAGAACTTCCATCATAAAAATAAATGGAAGGAAATTAACCCT
Source organism: Syzygium grande (assembly GCA_024733475.1). NCBI lineage: Eukaryota > Viridiplantae > Streptophyta > Magnoliopsida > Myrtales > Myrtaceae > Syzygium > Syzygium grande. The sequence goes on along the minus strand of JAMXDD010000023.1, from coordinate 204,075 downwards.
TAAAGGGAATTAGACGTGAATTTGCATAAAAATAAATGGAAGGAAAGAAACTTCCAATTCAATGACTATTGAATGAATAGAAACTTCTTTGTGTTTGGAATTTACGGCAATGAACGGAGAATAATCCAGCGATTCCAAAGATGGTGCCAGATTTAGCTCCATTGGAGAAAGGCGAAGGTGCGGCTGAACAACAATGCATATGGGTGATGGATTTGAGGGCCTACCGAATGGTGTTCGTGACGGCCACTTTGATTTTTCCACGAACTATTGAGGTTATTGATTTTGCTAAGAAAGTGTTCGACGAATTGTCCGAGAGAGGAGAAACGAGAGCAACAGCACTTCTAACTTCAATTACTTGTTATGCCAACAATAACCAATACACTCTTCTCTGTTTTCACCATATTGAATAATCTGAGCAGAAGAGTCATTGTTACGGATGAGGTTCTTCTATTAGAATCTGCTTTGCTGAGTCTTCAAATTGCTAGAGACGTGCTCTTGCACGTACCAGAAGTGTTAAGGCATATATGGAATTTGTATATCAAAACCAGCTGGTGACTCCGTATTGGTTTGTTTCACAGATATGAAGTCTCCTCCATTGGTAGTGGAGGACCAAGTCTAAGAAGGTCATTGCGTGAACAGAAAGCTTTGTGCATAATGAGTCTACACATGATAAATCTCATATCTCTACTCAGTTAAATACATAAAGTTCCCAATTCTATACCCTCAAGACTCCTCAAAAGAAATTTAAGCAAAAAAAAAAGGACAAATAATTTATATAACTGGACAAACAGTTGGTACCGTGAAATATGTCTATTAATCTTCAGAAAATGAGTTAACCTAATAATAATAACAAACATACGATCTACAAAATTGAGAGATCATGGATATTACTTGGACTTAACCTTTAGTCAGTTGGACCATATATAAGGGCAAAGGTCTTCGATGGCAACGATGGGTTTGCCCTTTCTTGGAGTCTTGTTTTCACGTTCAACATAAGTCCAACTGGACTTTCCACTTTTGACTTCTTTAGCCCACCGCACTAACGAGGAAATATAATTTTGTGTGTCCCTCCCTCGTATTCTTGGCCGACTTCAACTACGGAAAATCAAATTTCCATATATTCGTTTTCAAACTTTCACGTACCGAGTAATTCAATTCGGGTCATTCATTCAATGAGCTCAAACTCGAGATATATTTTAATAAATACACCACAACTAGGCCCTAGTTTAATGTATCTTACATTGATCAAGTAGTCTTGATTTAGAGCCTAGTGAGATATAAAGATGCTGCTCCGGAGACCGAATAAGTACTCCAAAAACCATAGCAAGTCAAAATTAATGGGCGCTTTGAGCCTTAACATAAAATTCATAATGACTAAATACACAGAAAATGACGTCAGTGGGTTCCTCAATTTAAGAATGTCATAGGGCTCTCACCTAGCTTTAGAGATTGTATTTATAGGATTGACTCCACTTTTAACCTATAGACATTTATTTTATTTTGCTGTCTCAAGAGATAAATGCTTCATAGTGGTACTGATAATGTCAAGAAAAAGTCATTATGGATGTATCATGTCCTGTCAATCCCCTCTATGCCAAAACCACCTCATTTAGTCAAATGACACAATTGCCCTTATTCATTTAACTATAATGTAAAATGGTGGACCATAAACTTATTCACTTTCCTTCTCTTTTTTTTTTTTCTAGTTCTACATAGGGTCTAGTCGTCTTCAATTCATGTTTTCTTCTTTCTAAAAATTTTAAGTGGAATTACCTTGCATATTAAAAGCACTATTTTCGTTTTTGAATTTTACCATTGTACGTATTAGCTTTCTCGAAGAGAGAATTTTCTGAAAAACCTAATTATTTTTCTAGTAGTTAAGCAAATTTATGGATTAATTGTCAAGAAAAATTCTAAAAATAATTTAACATCAACAACTTTTAAAACAATCAAATATTTATAAATAGTTTATTTTTATTGTGCATTTTACCGCTTTCTTGTCAGTTTTCTTTTATATTCACATAATAAGCCGATTGAATGAAATAAAAAAAAAAACTCTTTAAAAAATTGTCATAATAAAATCACTAATACATTCCCTAATGTGGATAAAAGATAAAAATTAATTAAAGCACAACTTTGCATAAATAAATTAAAATGACGGTTATATTTAATTCGTTTTGAATTGTCAAAAAGAAGAACAACAACAAGAAGAAGGGAGAGCAGGAAGTAAATTCACAGCCTCTACCTATCTTTCAGCCAAATAAAAAAGTCCCAACACCTAGCCCAGCTTCTCGATTTTGATCATTCAAAAAAAAAAAATAAAAAATAAAAAATAAAAAATACGTGAAGCAGACTGCAGTGAAAGCACTCAAAGGCAATACTATCATTTTTCTTTTTCTTTTTTCCTAAAAATTGAGGAAATACGTGGAATTACATTTGTAGCCCGAAAAGAGCTTTATCAGTTCCTTTGGGCCTTACAAAAAATTGAACCAACCTAGAATTAACTTGAAGTCTTTTTTTTTTTTTTTTTTTGTAAGGATGAGGGGGGGTGTGTTGTTGAGAAGTGTGTGAATTAACTTGAAGTCTTTTTTTGGTAAGGAATTAACATCTTCAGTTTTTTAAAAAAATTATCTCATCGGTCGAGCTCAATAAGCTCTTCGTGGTCATGGCTGCAAGCTCAATGAAGCTTTCACGGCCATGGTGAAGCTTGATTGGCCATGACTGCGAGCTTGAAAAACCTTGAAAGCCGGAGTGCCCATGGTTGAGCTTGACAAAACTTGAGCAAGCTATGGCCCATGGCTAGGAGCTTGAAGAAGCTTGAGTGGCCATGGCTGTGAGCTCAACGAAACTCCAATGGCCATGGCCCCCCACTTGAAGAAGCCTAGAAGCTGAAAGCTTCACGAAACTCAAGCGACAAGCTCGACGAAACTCAAGTAGCCATGGCCGAAAGCTTGAAGAAGCCTAAGAGTTGGTAGTTATGGCCGAGCTCCACAAAACTCGAGCAACAAGGTTTTACCTTTTTTGCCCCCCTAAATTCTTATTTTTTTATTTTTAAATTTTTATCATTTTTCCATTTATCCTATTTTAATTTTTTTAAAAAATCTTGCTATCCTTTTTTTCTATTAAATTTTCAATTTTTTTTTTAATGTAACGCTTGGTAGAAGCCATATCGACGCTCGTTTGTCTTAAAAAAAAAATAGAACAAAGGTCACGTCCACATTTTCCGTTAGTTAAATTAGATAGAGTTAATTGAAGGATTTGATTGCACAAATTTAACAAATTTTAAGATTTAATTATGTATTTTGAAAGTTTAGGGACTCGATTGCACTTTTTAGTGCACTTAGTTCTATTTTTAGATTAGATTTCCAAATACTTTTGCACATGGACTTGGAACATATAAAACTAATAAATCAAGTGATTTTATAGGACCCAACAATGTAACGGATCACATCCATTAAGCGCATGTCCATATGATAAGCTAAATAAATTTTCACATATGTTCCGTGCAGTCCAATTAGTTATCATTGAACATTCAATTTCCACGAAAACTTGATTGATTTTATGTCACGGTGATTGAATCAGCTATGGTGCCTGCCTTCTTATCTTTCACTATCGTGTCTTTTTTTTTTTTGGTGGACCGAACATATAAAACCATTCCTGATTCGAGATAGGACCCACGCAATGTAATCTCAGGCATCCATTAAGCGGGGGAGTCTATAATAAACTAAATAAATTTTCACATACGTTCCTGCAATCCATCATTATCATTGAACATTCAATTTCCAAAAAACTTGATTGGAGGGAAGGAAAGTGATTGAATCAACTGTGGCCATGCCTTCTTATCTTCCACTATTGTGTCTTTAATTCTCAATTAACTTGAAAAAGGGTTTGTATACTTTTCCTTGGAAAATTTTCTGGGTCATGACAAAGCTTTGATGACCGCGTTAGAGGATAAGATGTCTCATCTTTGACTTCAAGAGGTCCCCAGCAGAAAATTAAAGTGTCCTCCATTTGTACTGAACATTTGCATGTGGAAGTCATTTAAATCTGCCTTAAAAAAGTAATAGAACAATGGTCCCGTCCACATTTTTCATTAGTTAAATTAGATAGAATTAATTGAAGGATTTGATTTCACAAATTTAACAAATTTAAAATTTAATTATATATTTTAAAAGTTTAGGGACTCAATTGCACTTTCTAGTGCACTTATTCCTATTTATAGATTAGATTTCCAAATACTTTTGCACATGGACCCGGAACATATAAAATCAATGCCTTCTGATTAATAAATCAAGTGATTCAATAGAGGACCCACACAATGTAACGGATCACATCCATCGAGCGCATGTCCACACAATAAACTAAATAAATTTCCACATACGTTCCTACGGTCCATCGTTATCATTGAACATTCAATTTCCACGAAAAACTTGATTGGTTTTATGTCACGGTGATTGAATTAGCTGTGGTGCCTGCCTTCTTCTCTATCATTTTCATGTCCTCAATTGTCAACTAACTTAAAGAATGGTTTGCATACTTTTCCATGGAAAATTTCTGGGTCATGACAAGCTTTAATGACCGCGTGGGAGGATAAGATGTGTCGCATCTTTGACTTGAAGATGTCCCCAGCAGAAAATTAAGGGTCCTCCATCTGTACTGAACATGTGCGTGGGGACTTGGAACGTTTCGATGTTGGAGGGAAGTGGAAGCTCAAGTGGAAGTTGTTTAAATCTGCCTTTAACAACCCGAATGGGTCTGCTTCTGTTGTGGATTCTTATAACACTAACAAGATATCCGTGCATCATAAGAGCTTAAGACTATGTTTTTAATATTATTCTAAATTATTGACAGTTAATTAATTTTGCAATCATTGATACTTCAAGTTAAATATAAGATATATTGAATGTTGATCATTATTGTTTTGATCACGTTATCAAATTGAATGAAGTTGTCTTATTTTTTTTCTTCAATGAGTCCAAACAAATACCAGTTTATGTGATATCTCTTGGCAAAACAACACTTATACTAAAAATTAATAACATCAATTTTTTGTTATTTATCTCTCGTTTTTTAGAAATGATACTTGGGGAACGCATATTTCCTTCATAACTTTGGTGAAATCACTAGTGGCTTATTTTTTGTCGATCTGCTTATAATCATTTTTTTAATCAATTTATAACATTCATCTTATAATTTTCATCTCTCTTTTGGAGAAGTTCTGGGTCAAGTCAACGGCGATAATTACGTGTTCCGTGGAATTGGCCGCAGTAGACTTTGAGTTTGCCGATGGTTTTTTGGTGCAGTTGGCCCAATCGTAATAATCACTCAAAAGGAAAAGACTCCGCATGTATAAATGAAGTAGATGACCCTCGCAAGTTTGCACATGGTGAAGCAGAAGAAACAGATAAACGCACAAAACACCATTATAAACATGAAGTGTCTGTTATTGTGTATGTGGACTTGGGTGCTGTTGGTATTGATGGGAAGTGGAAGAAGCAAGGGGTGCTTGGAAGAAGAGAGGAATGCACTGCTCATGATTAAGGCCGCCTTCAACCACCCAAATGGGTCTTCTCTTCCGTCGTGGCGCGATGGCAATGGTGACTGTTGCGGCTGGGAACGCGTGGAGTGCGATAATACCACTTCGCGAGTGACTGGACTATATCTGAACTGGACACGCCCAAATGAATTTGGAGAGCAATTTTTGGGAATTGCCTAGGCTGGTTATTGACGCGTCTTTATTCCTTCCCCTGGAGGAACTTCAAGTGTTGGATTTAAGTGGGAATTCTCTCTCAGGTGAATATCTCTCTCTCTCAGCTATTTGTTCCTTTTGTCTTTTTACAATTATGTCTCTATGTAATCGTTTACTCACCGTTTCTGAATAATGTAAAAATGTCATACGTGGGTGCTCCAAACAACAAAGTGGATTAAGTGAATTAATGACAAACACATGATTGCACAAATGATGCAATTCTTAAAGTAGTAGATTGCACATGTCATAAAATAATTACGCAACTCATCTCCACAATCAGGATAGGTACGAAGAGCGAAAATAGAATCAGCTCAGTAGGCAATGATTTATCAAATGCCGACTTTTCTGCCATCATAAAGAGTCTGACTTGTTTGCATTTTGCACCCCAACAAAGTTGACTTGAAGGGCACTTGTTTGGAAGTGGACTAAAATCTACTTAATACTTTTATTTGTGACTTTCTCTCAAGATTCAATATAAGAAAAAAGAAAATCAAGTTCCATCAGATTATGAAAGAACTATATATTATTCTACGTATTAATATTTACATGTTTGGAAATGTTTTGAGCGTTTCATGGTAATTAAAAGTCAAATTGCGAGAGTGATAAGGTTTGCAAAAAATAAAAATTAAAATTGAAAATCAGGAAAAGTAGATTGATAGAGGGGATTAATTTAGAGGGAAGAGAAAGGACCTTAAAGGTAGTGTAGTGTTTGGATAGAGGGAAAGAAAGGGATAGGAAAAGAAAGAGTAGAAAATATTAGGAGGAATTATGTATAGTCATGTGTCTTTTAAATCCCTCATATAAAGGGATTTGGAGGGACTAAGGGGGACCAATACTTTTATCATACATCATTTTTCTTTCCCAAATATACCTTCGATGCATTTCAAATTGTAAATACATAATTATATATATATATATATATATATATAAAAAAGTACAATAAAGTGATAATGCATCATTTCTTTTCTTTTCTCTCTAGATCATTCCTTTTTCTAGTATCCAAACAATAAAATGAGGGTACATTTTCTCAGCTCTACTAGTGTTAGTTAACTACGTATGATCAACATTGTTAAGAGTATAAGTTACTTGTTTATTAAATTGGTTTACAAATTCATGTGATAGAGACCTTTTTTATGCTTTGAATATGTCGAACCAACTGGTTTCTGCTTATAAACCAATTCTCCTCGTCATGAGCATATAGTTATTATCGATAAATTTAAGGTAGTTAGACATCTGATATCTACAGAGAATTAATTAACTATTGGATATGCATGAGTCTTTTCTTAACCAGATTTAAAGGGAACGCTACACCTGAGAAAATTGAAGAGGCTAGATCTATCTGACAATTATCTACAACAAGTCCCCTCATTATACAAGCAAACTTCAGTGGAGGCCCAAAATTTGTCTTCCAACCAGCTTGAAGGTACATGTAAAATAGAAGACCATGCCTTGATATATAAAGTTCGATTTTGAGAACCTTTTGTCAATCACAGGTGTGAATCTGGAGGTGCTGGATCTTTCTTTTAACAATTTGGTGAATGATGCCCTCGCGGACATTGCGAGGATAACATCTCTTAAGGCCTTAGACATCAGTTTTTGTGGACTGAATGCTTCGAAGTTATTGGAAGGTACTTCTCTGAAAATGCTTTCATTTATCACCTTCTTAGGAGAAAATAAGATAAGATTGTCTTGAACATAGAAGGCATGACTGCATTATATTCGACGTCCACTGGATCATATTTTGGCCACACATTTTCTTCAAATAACTTAGCGCCAACGACTTGCATCTAAGTAAATGATATCATATAGTTGTTTGACTTATGCTTGAAGTGGGAAGGATTTAGTTAAATGTCTATGGAAGCCATAAATAAACCCATGTCATGCTCAATGCCTTTATTGTGGGATCATGATGTCGGTGATCCTAAAAAGTTTGGTTATTTTCAGTTTAATCCCCGATCTTTAAATATTGAAGTTTAGGCTCCAATCTTTTACTTTTGTGAAACTTTCTTGCCAACCAATCTAAAGAATAGTGTGATAACATAACAGATGCAAGGAGTTATTGCTTAGAAGATAAAAATAGTCAAAATAACAATATACCAGAGGGGTTCAAATATTGTGCAGGAATCATAATAAAATTAAATGGAAAAATTAATCGGGAATCAAAATCCAAAAAATCCTTACAGTTTACATATTAAAGCACAATGGTGGTCAAACTTCAGGGATTGCAAGTGTTAATAAATTCAACTAGGCCATGAAAATTATATAAGAAACTGAAAATTCGTATCAGTAAACTAAGATGCATAAAATCAATCAAAGAAAGCATTTCTTATAATGGATAAATTAATTTATTTGAAAAATGTTTTTTTTCCATTAAGGAAAACAATGTATAGATTAGAATAAATAATTATAATATTAAAACCTCATTTGGCCTTAAAAAACCTCAGCATCTTTAGCACCACTGTCCATTGCTGCCTTCTCCCCCACTACGGTGCTCATGCCCATCATCACACCACGAAGCTCGGCCATCATTACCACAGCTAGAAGACCCCGCACGACCTTCGGTATGAGCACCGATGACCTCAGATCTGAAGAAGTGTGGCCTCAAATTTGAGGCCGTGATGATCAGAACGGAGGTCACGCGCCTCAAATCTAGGGCCCGGAAGGTGGAATGGACAGGTAGCGAGGTGGCGTGATGGACAGCAAACCGGGACGACAATGCGGATGGTGGTGGAGGACGGTGGGTTGCGGTGGTGAGTTGCAAGTCCAAATGATGTTTGGGGGCCTCCAATGCTGACTTGGCAGGCATGTCTACCAAAAGATCACAATGATCTCGCGCTGCACTAAATGGAGGTTCCTATTGCATTGTTTTTGAACACTACATAATTAAACTGGAAAAAAAAAATTCAGAAACTATAACGAAAATGGAGCCAAGGTTTAGAGGTTGCTCATGCAATCAACCCATAAATTTTAGGAATAGTATCAACTTTAGAGTTCATTTCAATCCAATTCAAAATTTGTCAAACTCAGAAATAATTAATTTAATGTGAAGAATAGTGGAAATGAAGCATTGTGATGATGTGACTCCACTCCAAAGCTCCATCTTACCAATTTTTTTTTGTTTGTATTTTTGGATATTAGATTGCACGCTCTTTCTATCCTCCATTCTCGATACAAACCATGAACTTGAGTGTTTTATTTAGTGACGGCACTCATAGTTCCAGTGTCCACTTGAACAGGGTTGTGCGGATTGATGAACCTTGAAGAGTTAGATATCGGTGGTAATGGATTTTGGGGTCCTCTTCCTTCATGCTTCTGCAATAAGACCTCATTCCGCGCTTTGATGTTCAAGATAACCATTTTAGCGGGGCCATTCCTTTCGCCTCTCCTTTATAATCTCAAGTCACTTGAATTTATTGACTTTTCAGGAAATGCATTTGAAGGCTCACTTTTGCTTGCTTGCCTGGCTAATAATTCTAACCTTGAGGAGTTCCACCTCATGGACAACCATAATCGTCTGGAAGTAGATACAGAAGAACCCACTTGGTTTCCTTCATTTCAACTTAAGGTGTTTAGTTTATCAAACTGTGTGCTCAACAAAGACGCAAGTGGCGTAATTCCCAGCTTTCTGAAAGAACAGCATGAATTGACACAAGTTCAACTAAGCCACAATGGAATGACAGGAGATTTCCCAAATTGGCTATTGGACAACAATGTAAAGCTAGAACTGTTCGTACTCGAGAGGCAACAATTTGTCAGGTTCATTTTATCTGCCTTCCAATTTGAATCTTGTCAGCTTATGGAATTTCGATGTGTCTGCTAATTTTATTGAAGGAGAGCTTCCATCTCATATTGGTTCTATCCTCCCGAACATTGGCTATTTTAATCTGTCAAACAACAATTTGAAAGGTGGAATCCCTTCCTCAATGGGCAATATGCACTCGTTGTCCACATTGGACTTGTCGAATAATGGCTTCACGGGAGAAATACCAGAGACATTGGCTAAAAATTGTTCAGAACTTATGGTATTGAAACTGTCAAGCAACAATTTGCAAGGCCAAATGCTACCAAGGTATTCTAACTTGACACGCTTAGAAGTTTTGTATTTGGACGGCAATCGTTTTATAGGGGACATATCGCCTGGTATATTAAATATCTCCTCCTTGCAAGTTTTAGATGTAAGTAATAATTCCCTATCTGGAACACTTCCCAATTGGATTGGAGATATTCAATACTTGAGAGTGCTTATACTGTCAAGTAATTTATTGGGAGGTCCTTTACCGTTGAGCTTATGCAACTTATGGTATCTCGATCTTTTAGACCTTTCAAGTAACAACCTTGGGCCGAATATACCCCCTTGTGTCAATGTTACAGTTATGAGGTTCTTGCATTTAGCAAATGACATGCTTGTTGGGCATTTTCCTAAGTTTCTTTCAGGAGCTTCATCGATTGTCACGTTGGATCTGAGAGATAATGTATTGTCAGGTGAGGTCCCCAGCTGGATCGGTTCACTTCGGAACTTGAAGTTTCTTCTACTACGAGGAAACAATTTTGAAGGTTCAATCCCTCTGGATCTATGTCTGTTGAAAAATATGAGCATATTGGATCTTTCCAATAATAATCTTTCTGGAACAATTCCTTCTTGTTTGAGAGATTTGACATTTGGAAACGTTAGGGGTATCTATGGAGGCATTTGCTATCTCGTTCCTTCATATGCATTACGGGGCCTCATACTATAATAGCAGATTCGGTTTATATTATTCGCCTGATTACATATCTGCTTATACATAGAGATTCAAGAAGTACACTTCATGACAAAGAGTCGGTTAGAATCTTATAAGGGCAACATTCTGAAACTCATGTCGGGAATAGATCTCTCGCAAAACAATTTGACTGGCTTTATTCCTCCGAAGGTCGGCTACTTAAGTGAACTTCGAGCATTGAACTTGTCACACAATCATTTGAAGGAAATGGTCCCGAAAACATTTTCCAATTTGAAGAACATAGAGAGCTTGGACCTGTCCTTCAACAACTTAATCGGTCCCATCCCTCCACAACTAATAGAGCTTTACATGCTGTCAGATTTTAGTGTGGCTCACAACAACTTGTCGGGCAAGATACCAGATCGAAAAAAAAATCAATTTGGAACTTTTGGTGAAGCAAGTTATGAAGGTAACCCTTTTCTTTGTGGAGCACCATTAACCAGCTGTGATGACTCCAATAAGGAACAAGGGACACAACCACCTTTTAATCATACCAGGGAGGATGACTCTTATAAAGAAGCCTTCTTGTGGAGTTTTGCAGGATCATATGTGGTGGCGTTCCTTGGGGTAGTTCTTTTTCTTTACCTAAACTTGTACTATCGATTGCATGTTGTTCGAGCTTGTTCGTAAGCTTATCCCATCATTTCCCCATTAGATATTGTTCTTCTAATTATTTTGTGATTGAAAAATATGATGAAACAAATGGAGAACCTTTATTTAATAGGATTGTAAGCATTTGAGTCTTTATTATGGATTGGGAACGCTTGGCTTCTTGGGTGTTCATGTATTCCTTGTCCTGCTAATTTGAATACTAGGAGGATAGATTTGCTTCACAATTGAAAAATCATATTGTATTCCTTGTCTTGCTAATTTGAATACTAGGAGAATTGATTTGGTTGTCAATGCACCTTGGGCCCACCTTTATGATCACTGTTTGATGAAGAATTATCTTAAGTGAACTAAGCATTATCAACACTTAATGCAAAATTGCTTGGAGGATAAGTTCGACTCTATTGGCAGAAATTTAAGAGCAACTTTCTTCTTCATATATATCAGGATCAATGATTGCGCCGAAGTTTCTTTTACCATCACCTTGATGCTGTGTTCAAACCAAACCAACATAGAATATTAGTCAAGGGTCAACCTAGTCACACCTTTTATCCAAAAGAAATATGGGTCAAGCTCAATTAATAGCCATCTTAAAAAACAGAGAACATAATGCTGAGCGACATATATAACGGATACTGAATCAGGCAATGACGCAATGCAACAGTTCAACAAAAAAAAAAAACATGAGGTGCTCTTTGCTAGTGCTGTGCATGTGGAGTTCAGTGGTGTTGAGATTGGTTATTGCAAAATAAGGTGAATCTCGTCGAGTTAAAACTCAACTGGCAACAATTTGCGGGTGTTTTCATTAGCCATGTTAGTCAAATCTTGTGAATATGTGTTGGTTCAATGCATTTGCCAATAGGATCGGGAGCACTTCCATCTTAGATTGATTCCATCCTTTCGATTTGCAGTACCTAAACCTGTCAAGGAACTGACAAGAATCTATCCATCATTGATATGAAATTGTTGTCAACATTAGATCTGTCAAATAACAGCTTCCCGGCATCCACTGGCCATAGGTTGTGTCACACTATCTATACTAAAACGGTCAAGCGAGAAGTTGCGTGGCAATGCTACTTTATTAACTTTATAAGGTTGAAATATTTGTATCTGGATGACAATCAATTCATTGGGATATATCACTTGGCATCCGGATTTTGGATTTAAGCAATAATTTCTTGTCAACCAATACCAAACTAGATTGGAGATATTCAACTTTTGGAATTTCTAACGTTGTCGAAAACTTATGGGTGGTCTTTTATTATTGAGCTTTTGCAAATTGAATCCTCTCGTTTTTTATACCTTTGGACTAACAAATTTCGGTCCAAATATACCCTACCGTGCCAATATTACATTTATGAGGTTCTTGCATCTACAAAGAGTTGAGCTCACTAGGCTTTTTCCTTAGTTTCTTCCTAGAGCTTATTCCATCGCCTCTACGAAGAATGCATTGACAGGTGAGATGATCAACTGGATCTGTTTCTTCTACCGAAAGGAAACCACTTTTAAGGTTGACCAAGATAAGCATACTGGATCTCTCTTGTATAGACCTTTCTAGAGAAGTTCCTTCTTGTTTTTAAGATTTTCAATTTGAATTGGTGGGGTATCTAATAGCACATTCGATACTTTGAGTGAAAACGTTGAGTATGGCAGCGCTACTAGTACAAGGGAAAACTTGGCTTATAATTTTTCTATGATGGTAGCGGTACAGATGCTTTTTCGGATGAACTAGGAGAAAGTGACCTTCGTGTCGGAGAATAGATTGAAATATTAAAAGTGCAACTTTCTAGAATTTCTGCCTGGAATAGATTTCTTGCACAATAATTTGATGGGCTTTATTCCACTAAAATCGATTATTTGAACGAAATATATGTCTTATATCTGTCGCATAATCATTCGACGAGATCAATTCTAGAAAAATTCTCCAATTAAAGGAATATAGAGAGCTTGGACCTTTCCTTCAACAAGTTAACTGGTCTGATTCCTCCGCAAGTGAGAGAGCTATACGCACTTTCACTTTTTAGCTTTGCTCACAACAACTTGTTAGGCAAGACAACAGACAGAAAAAATCAATTCAACTTTCGATCATGCAATTTATGAAAGTAACCCTCTTCTCTATGGACCACCGTTAATAAGTTATAAAAGCTCAAATGACAGTCCGTGGGTGGACTCATCAACTGTTGACATAGGCAAAGATGATGAGTCCTGAAAAGAAGCCTTCTTATGGAGTTTCGCCGGATCATACGTGGTGGCTTTTGGTGGGGTCGTTATTTTTCTACTTCAACTCCTATCTCAACGTGTTAAATTTTGTTTGCAAGGATATCCAATTGTTTCCTTAGCGAGCTCGTGCTTGCAAGCATTTGAACATCTCGAGTCTCCACTATGCATGTTGAACCCTTGGATCTGTCATGATTGTTGAGGAAAACTCCTACTGATTTTAAAGTTGACAAAACCTTCCACAACAATTGTAAATCTGATACTTATTCTGAACTATTTTTTCAGGATTATATACATGTTCTGAAACTCAGAAGAATGTTTTTAGACTTTACAATCTATAATTTCTTTGAAGACCCACAAATCCAAAGTTCTGAGATTCAGACTCAAGTCATTGAAATTTTTCAGAAGCAAGAAGTATAAGCTGAAATTTTTCAGAAGCAAAAGCGTAAACTGAGATTTTTCAGAAGTAGATGAATATGCTAAAATTTTCAGACGCAGATGCGATAGATGAAAATTTTCAGAACCAGATTTAAGATGCAGTAATTCTTGAAAGTAAAACTCGAACGAAGAATAACAGCTAGTGATCTGGCATGGATTTCACAGAAGGAAAGTTTTGATTAGTTCAATCTTAATCAAATTGATTGACAAATCAAATACTACGACAAGAATGCATTACAACGGACAAAACTCTACTTATGAAAACCAAGATTCTGATTGTATGGGCGATCGTAATCAGCGGGATTCGAAATGTCATCCAACGGCTACTCAATCCTTATTTTACAAATCTGTCCAAGGTAAAGATTGGAAGATGATCCTCAGCAGGCTGTCCAACGGCTAGTTTGGAAGTAGAGGAGTATTTAAGGAGAACGTGAGCAGTAGAAGGAATAGAGATTAAAGAATCAATAAGTCCAAAGTCCGAGTTTATTCCAATCTGTCCTCTTGTCATTCGAACTTAAGATCAAGATCTTGAGGATTACTTTGTAAAGAGTGATTGTGTGAGATAGAGAGTCCTATCATATACAATAGTTAAAGACTCAAAGTCTGTAAATTCCTCTTGATTAATTAGTGAAATCCAGCCGGTAGGCTGTAAGCATAGGAGAGTGGACGTAGGCTTGGTATAAGCCGAACCACTATAAACTTGTGTGCAGTTTCTCTTCTCCCTCTCTTTATTTTTCATTATGCATATATGAACGTTTCTCATATGATCCGACTAGATTCTGAATATTATCTGATTCTTCTGCTATCTATTTTATTTCCGCATAATCTGATAAAAATTGTTTAAGATCACCTATTCACCCCCCTCTAGGTGATCCTTGCTGGCCATTTCAATTGGTATCGGAGCAGGTTGCTCATTTTATCGAAGTGTTTTTACTTCGAGCTAACGATCTGCATGGCTAGCTATGGTGCTCTAGGTCTCATTGAAGGACGGAGCAATAACAGACCACCATATTTTGATGGCAAGGAATACAGCATCGGGAAAAACAAAATGAAGGCATTCATCAAATCAATTGATCATATGCAATGGGATGTCATCACTAGAGGAGTCAACTCAAAGTCTTCATATTCAAAAGAAAAAGCAAATGCAAGCAAATCAAATGAGATCCTCCTTTATCTCAAACCGAGATATCCAAAAGAGAGACTTTAGATTCAAAAGCAATTTACTCTCTCTATTGTGCATTATCTCCTATTGAGTATGAGAAAATTGCTGCTTGTAAATCTGCAAAAGAGATCTATGATACTCTTTACGTTACATATGAAGGAACGGATCGGGCCAAGGAAACTCAAATCAATATTTTGCTTGGTCAATATGAATCTTTCAAAATGAAGTCTGGAGAATTAATTGCTGATTTTTATGACAGGTTTCTTCGATATAGTAAATGGTTTAGCCTATCAAGAACAACCAGTTCCAGATGCATTGAAAGTCAACAAACTTTTGAGAGGATTGATGGATCGGTGGGATAACATCAAGACATCTCTTCGTGAGACTCAAAGGATCAAGCCTTTAACAGTGAATGAGTTAATTGGAACTCTCAATCATATGAGACTAAGAAACGGAATGAGGAGAATCAAACCAGAGGTAGTAAGTCAATTGCATTGAAAACTAACGTTGATTTTGATGCAGATTTTGAAGATGAAGATGTTGATGATGAAGAACTAGCTCTCTTCATAAAGAAGTACAAGAAAATGAAAATCGAGGAAGAAATCTCAAGGGAAGAAGCCTTTTGAGAATAAGAGGTCTATCGATGAGACAGAAAAAATCAAAGGAAATAGTATGCTTTCACTATAGGAAACGTGGACATATCAAGCCTAACTGTCCTCTTCTGAAAAAGAAGATAAAATTTGAGAAAGCAAAGAAGGCCTTAAAGGCTGAAACCTGAGTCACACAGAGTGTGAAGACAAAGGATGAAGATATCTGTCGATGGCAAAGTCGGACTCGGACTCGGATTCCGATTCGATCCTAAAGTTGAAATTGAGGTAAAACCTTCTCCAAATGTCTATTGAAGTGTCAAATTATATTGACGAATTGTGCTTTGAATTGAAGATTGCTCTTAAAAGGATCTCTTCCTTGAAGAAGGAAAATTCTTCACTTGACAACAGGATGTTTCTCAAAAAAAAGGATAGATTTCCTTCAAAAAGAATTCCATCGGATCAAGGAAAGTCGAGATTTTTTTTTTCCAAAGAAAATGATGTTTTGAAAAAGGAAGTTTCAAAATTACTTCCAAATTCTCAAAAGGTTTAGAAACCTTGAAGCATATCCTTTCCATTCAAATTCCTTACTATAACAAATCTGGTCTTGGATTTATTAAGGAAAGTGATAGCAATTGATTTTCCAAAAGTCAAGGAGAGATTAAGACAAAGACCTCCTCAACAAGTTTATAAAAACCATTTTAAAAAGAATTTTGTAAAACTTGTTGGTCGAAAGTACACTCGGTGCTCAAAATGTGGAGATCCATAACATTTTGAGAATGAATGTCCTAAGGTCCGGGGACCCGTTCAAGAGATTTTGTTAAGACAGCCTTTACTAATACTCAAGGACCCAAATAAATTTGGTTACCAAAGAAAACTTGAGATGCTGTGATTTTTGCAGGTAACCACAAAGAGAAAAAGAAAGTGGTACCTAGACAGTGGATGCTCTAGACATATGACAGGAGATCCAAGCATATTTGCTGATCTACAAAGTCTGAATGGTGGAAAAGTTTCCTTTGGAGGAAATACCGGAGGACAAATCATTGGCAAAAGAACAGTTGATATTGGAGGACTAAGAATCAATGATGTTTCATTGGTAAAAGGACTCAACTACAATTTGATTAGCATAAGCCAGCTTTGTGATACAGGTTTTTGGAATCAACTTTCAAGAAGATACATGCTCAAGAACAAGCAAAGACTCTTCTCAAACTTTCACAGGAAGAAGACATGGCAATATTTATCTTCTGGATGTTAATCCAAACTCCACTCATTGCTTAATTTCAATCAAAGAGGATAAAGATCTGTGGCACAAAAGGTTGGGACATATCGAAGATGAAACAAATCTCAAAAATCTCAAACAAGAAACTAGTTCGAGGTTTACCAGATTTGAAATACAGAAAAGAAAAATTATGCAATGCCTGCATGTTAGGAAAACAAGTAAGAAGTTCTTTTAAATCTATACATCATGTTTCTCTTGATCGTGCCTACAGATTTCTTCAGTATGGATTTGTTTGGTCCAACCAGAACACAAAGTATTGGTGGTAAGAAATATTGTTTAGTTATTGTTGATGACTTTACAAGATTTACTTGGGTATTCTTTCTTGCACATAAAAATGAAGCATTTTCGTATTTTACAAAATTTGCAAAAAGAGTTCAAAATGAAAAGGGCTATACCATTTCCGCATTAAAATTGATCATGGGGAGAATTTGAAAATCAAAGTTTTTCAAAATTTTGTGAGGAAAATGGCTTTCAACATAATGTTTCTACTCCATACACACCAGAACAAAATGGTGTTGTGGAAAGGAAAAATCGTTCCTTACAAGAAATGGCAAGAACCTTGTTGATTGAAAGCAAGATTCTTTTTCATTTTTGGGCAGATGCAGTTTCCACAGCATGTTATATTATTAACAGAGCTTTTCTCGGACCCATTCTTGAGAAAACCCCCATGAGCTTTATAAAGGTAGAAAGCCCAAAGATTTCATACTTTCGAGTGTTTGGTTGTAAATGCTTTATTATCAAAAACTCAAATGATCGCCCGGAAAGTTTGATGATAGAGCAGATGAAGGATTCCTACTTGGATATTCTACTACAAGCAAGGCATACAAGTATTCAACAAAAATTCTCGGATCGTGGAAGAAACAATGAATGTAAGGTTTAAAGAAAACATTCAGACTCACAAAGTTGAATCTGAATCACCTCCCACATTCAAGTATCTTGGGAAGGTCATCTAAAATCTCAAAAGGTCAAGATTCTGTGGAAAAAGGAAAAGAAGACAATATACAGACTCAACCAGAAAATTTAGAGTCCGGATATTCGAAAGGAAAGATTTGACAAGAACTGGAAACATAAGTCCAGTCATCCGAAAAACCTCATCATTGGAGATATAGAAGATGGAATAAAGACCAGATCCAAACAAAAAAAAAACATCAAAGACTTAGCATTGATATCTGAAATAGAGCCAAAAGATGTTGAAGAAGTTTTATCGGATGAAAGCTGGATAGAAGCTATGCAAGAGGAACTTCAGTAGCTCGTAATCAATGAAGTATGGGAGCTTGTGTCAAGACCCAAAAACCATCCAAGAATTGAAACAAAATGGGTGTTCGAAATAAACCGGATGACAAAGGAAAGGTTACAAGAAACAAGGCAAGACTGGTTGCAAAAGGCTATTCTCAAGAAGAAGGCATTGATTATGATGAAACATATGCACCAGTTGCAAGATGGACGTGAAAAGTGCTTTCCTGAATGGATACATTAAAGAAGAAGTATATGTGGAACAACCACCTGGTTTTGAAGAACCAAGAAAGACTGATTATGTTTACAGACTCAAAAAGGCCCTTTACGGTCTGAAACAGGCACCCAGAGCTTGGTACGAAAGGTTAAGTAATTTCCTTCTGCAAAATGATTTCACAAAAGGTAACGTAGATACAACTCTATTTGTTAAAAAGAAAGGGTAAGGATTTTCTGATTGTTCAAATCTATGTTGATGATATTATCTTTGGATCTTCTAATGAATTACTACGCAAGGAATTCTCCAAGAATATGAAGAACGAGTTCGAGATGAGCATGATGGGAGAACCGACATTCTTTCTTGGCTTACAAGTGAAACAAATGAAAGATGGTACTTTCATTTGCCAAGAAAAGTATGCCAAAGAGATAGTCAAAAAGTTCGGTCTGCAAAATGGGAAGAAAATGAGACACTCCAATGTCTTCTTCATCCAAATTGCACAAGGATGAATTTGGTAAAAAGGTTGATCAAAAAGTATATAGAAGCATGATAGGTTCTCTATTATATCTTCTTGCATCTAGACCGACATACTTTTTAGTGTCTCAGATGTGTGTGCGAGATTTCGGTCGGATCCAAAGGAATCGCATCTTTCTGCGGTAAAAAGGATAGTCAAATACATTGGAACTTATCCTATGCTAGGTCTTTGGTATTCCAAAGATTCAAATTTTACTCTTACCGATTATTCAGATGTCGACTTAGCTGGATGTAAAGTAGACAGGAAAAGTACTACGGTGTATGCCAACCGCTTGGAAATATGCTAGTATCCCGGTATTCAAAGAAGCGTAATACAACAGCACTTTCAACAGCGGAAGGCGAATCGTAGTCTTGGGAAGTTGCTGTGCATAGATTCTGTGGATGAAGCAGCGATTCTGCGAGATTTTGTTGTTGAAGACTCAAATGTTGCAATCGGATGTGATAATACCGATGCCATTAATCTTACTAAGAATCCGTTCTTCATTCTCAAGCCAAGCATATTGAGATCAAACATCATTTCATTAGAGATCATGTTCAAAATGGTGATGTGAATGTTCAATTTATTGATTCTAAGAATCAATTAGCTGATATATTCACAAAACCCTTGATAAATCTTCTTTTCAATTTATAAGAAACAAACTGTGCATTACTAATCCTTTTTAAGTGTTTGATGACAGAAATGTTTTTTAGACTCAAGTGATCTCGGTCTGAACATTTCCCAAACTCTCAAGAACGGTACGTATAGGTTTAAATTTTGGCGAGAATATTTTTGGCGGGACATTTCACATTTATTATATTTGGAAGCAAATCAGGTGCGTATCTAAACTTATCTGATTAATTGAGCATAAAATATTATCCGATAGTATTACGATCGTTTATGCTTGGAAAATCCATTTCCTTCCTATTTACTTTGGTTTATATTTTACTTTCTAAAAATATTTTTTTAACTCGTCCTTCACCCTTATAAACCTTTTTCGTCTCTTTCCAAAAACCTCATCAAGACGATCTTCTTCTCAAACCTTTTCGATACTCGTAGACCCTCCTCGTCTTCCTCCTCCAAAAGATCAAATCTTTCTATCCCGAAGCAATCAAAATGCCTTTAAAGAGAAGATCTTCACGATCTTGAATCAAGAGTCCAAATCTTCTGCACCACCGTAGTTCATGGAGATCTCGCACCGCAGTCGGAACAGCTTGAAGAACCTACTCAAGCAACTCCTCCTCCTCGCTCGCCTTCTACAAAATCAACGGATGACAGAGATTTCCGCTTCAAGAATATCAAACTCATCTAACAGAATTATCAAAGGCTGAAGAGAGGAAATGCTTCCTTTGAGACTCTGCTCAAATGTCTCAAAGACAATCATATTCGATCCGAAACTCATCCGGTTCAAGAGTATTCTAAGCTTTCACTTGACCGATCACACCCCATCAAAGACAACCCCAAAGGTGACTCCTTCCGAAAAGGAAAAGAGAAGGTTAGAGAAACATCCACTATTTTGCAAAATCAGAAGCCCTAAAACTTCTTCAAAGTTTGTTGTTCCTCAAGATGACGCCGGTTTTTCGAGCTTTTGAAATGAAAGTGGGCATAGCATCCGAATGCCGTGGAGAGATGGATTGTTTAGAAGTCTTGAACACCATACATGTTATAAGCTTTTACTCGCCGAGGTATTATGAATCACGTAATCGTGGACTTCACATGTTTAGAAAAGGCTGATGTTCGGTCAAACATCCGCTCGAAAGACTAGGAATTTATGAGTTTTGCCTTGATCCCATCTCCGCGGTATTCGAGTTGACAGCTTATTTTTACTCCAATCTTTCAATTTTGTCACCAAAGCGGCTCCAGTTCACCGTTGGTGACAAGAAGTTTGACATTAAGGCTGACTTGTTGGCAAAGATAATTGGAGCGAAATACTCTAAATTCATTCCATTGGAAGTAGGCTATGAAGAGGCTTCCAAGGTAGCTTCCTGAAAAACCTAATTTTGCTCGAATCCAAGAAGCATCTTACATATTCTGACTTGTCAAGAAGATCCATCATTCTACACAAGATTATCATAAACTATTTGAAGTCAAGGCAGCTTCCAAGACCGACCGCCCAAATCAAAATTAAGCTCATCCGGGCTCTTTTGAAAGGTCAACCTTTTTCCTTACCTCATGTCATCATATTTCACATGTACGGGACAATCGCAAAAGGACAAGGGACAGCTACCATATGGTGCATTAATCTCATGTATCTTTATGTTCCTCAAAATATCAATTCCTGCTTGAATTGAAGCGAGCAAAGGTCTCCTATATATTTATTGTAGAGAAAATGCTCTTCAAGATGAAACAATTTGATGATATGAGGGAAAAGTTCAAGGAAAAGAGGTTGAGGCTATTTCGATGGTAAGTCAAATATCGAAAAAACAGAGAGCGTAAAAAGGGGGTCGAAGCAAGAAAAAATCTCCATCCCACCGAAGGTGTACAAGAAAAGAAAAATCCTTCTCGCAAGATGAAAGTGATGAAGCAAAAGAAGAACACCTTAATACATGACATGCTAATGTTTCAGAACCAACTTTCACAGATCATGTCTCTGAAGAACAAGCACTGCTCAGGGGAGATTCCACCGAAGCAACTCGGGGGTTCGAACAAATGCAAGCGAGACAATGTCCAAGAATAGTCTTCTCTCGATCGAAACATCCTCACACTTCTGCTTGAAATTAAAGACAAATAGATCGGTGACCGGAACAAGAAGTCAAGCATCCGCAGAAAATGGTTAAGAAAAACTCCCACAATCAACGACTTCAAGCAAATGTAGTCAAAGCGAGAATCGAGGAGGCCATTACTCAATGCTCATCCAACATAGAAAAAGCAATGGGTCAATGTAGTTCAAAGATTGAGGAGGCTGTCTCTATCTTGGAAAATTTTCAACCGATCCGAACACCTTCTAAAAATAGCCTGCTCAAAATTTTTCTCCCAAGTTTTATCTATTGGTCTCAGAAACTCATTAACATTATTTGTTTTACACTGGTTACTCTCTTTAATATTTATGCCCTATATTCTCTATATTTATCTTTTTGCTGATGACAAAAAGGGGAGAATTTTTATGCAGATTTTATGCGGGCTATAGACACCGGAAGCAAAAGAAGCACATATTTCAACAGAGATTGATCTTTCAATTTGTGATTAATGCGCTGAATATGATTGCTTACTTCAAATTTATTTCAAATTTATTCAATCTGCAGGAAAGTTTTGTCACCATCAAAAGGGGAAGATTGTTGAGGAAAACTCTTACTGATTTTGAAGTTGACAAAACCTTCCACAACAATTGTAAATCGATACTTATTCTCGAACCATTTTTTCAGGATTATATACATGTTCTAGAAACTCGTAAGATGTTTTTCGGACTTTACAATCTATAATTTCTTTGAAGACCCACAAATCCAAAGTTCGAGATTCGGACTCAAGTCACTGAAATTTTGCAGAAGCAAAAAGTATAAGCTGAAATTTTTCAGAAGCAAAAGCGTAAACCGAGATTTTTCGTATGTATAAATATGCTGAAATTTTTAGACGCAGATGTAGTAGATGAAAATTTTCAGAACCAGATTTAAGATGCAGTAATTCTTGAAAGTAAAACTCGAATCGAAGAATAACAGCTAGTGATCCGGCATGGATTTCACAGAAGGAAAGTTTTGATTAGTTCAATCTGAATCAAATTGATTGACAAATCAAATACTACGACAAGAATGCATTACAACGGACAAAACTTTACTTATGGAAACCAAGATTCTGATTGTATGGGCGATCGTAATCAGCGGGATTCGAGAATCATCATCTAACGGCTACTCAATCCTTATTTTACAAATCTATCCAAGGTGAAGATTGGAAGATGATCCTCAAAGAGGCTGTCCAACGGCTAGTTTGGAAGTAGAGGAGTATTTAAGGAGAACGTGAGCAGCAGAAGGAATAGAGACTAAAGAATCAACAAGTCCAAAGTCTGAGTTTACTCCAATCTGTCCTCTTGTCATTCTGAACTTAAGATCAAGATCTTGAGGATTACTTTGTAAAGAGTGATTGTGTGAGATAGAAAGTCCTATCATACACAATAGTTCTGAGACTCAAAGTCTGTAAATTTCTCTTGATTACATAGTGAAATCCAGCCGGTAGGCTGTAAGCGTGGGAGAGTGGACGTAGGCTTGATATAAGCCGAACCACTATAAACCTGTGTGCAGTTTCTCTTCTCCCTCTCTCTTATTTTTCATTATGCATATCTGAACGTTTCTCATATGATCTGACTTGATTCTGAATATTATACAGATTCTTCTGCTATCTGTTTTATTTCCGCATAATCTGATAAAAATTGTTTAAGATCACCTATTCACCCCCTCTAGGGTGATCCTTGCTGGCCATTTCAATGTTGTCTGTCTTTTCCTTTAAATTTGGATGTGAAGTATCACCAGATTTTCTTTTTGGTTGTGAACTGAAGGAAAGATCACTATGGTCATAGATATAATAACCATGAAGAATAATAATTCATAGCTATGGCTATGACTTGTCATCACAGATTGACGAGTGCTTCTCTGATTTTCCTTGAGAATATCTAAGGTACGCTAGTTTATCTAACCGCCTTCTTTTTCATGACTCTTTACACTACCATTGAAGTGGCTGATTTTTCCGAAGCCAGATCAGCCGTCGACTGACTTTGCCAATACTTATCTGATTCTTCTTCGAGAGTACGCAGCATTACTGCCAGAATGAAGCTTCGCTGAAGGTGGATATTACATCGTCTGAGAGTCTTTTTTCCTTCCTAGCAACGCCTCCTTCTCGGACTTCCAAATTCTTCATGTCTCGCGCTTCTTTCAACAAACTTTTTAATGGCAGAACTTTGATGGATGCAGAGATTGCAAATGGGCTAAAAAGCAAGTTCTACGTCTGCAATTTCTATTTGCATACATCTGTTGCTTCTTACCGAAACCTATTAGGTAGACTCTTAGCAGTTCTATATGTTGTATCGGGTCATAATTTATCTTCTTAAAATTCACCACACAAAAGAATTCACCATCCTCCTGCGCTAGCTTTTTTCTGTCGTACAGAGGACGATGTAGCGCTTAAAAACTTTTCTCATGGTGGTGGTGGCAGTATTCTTTAGCCAAAAAAAAAAGTAATAGTGGTCTAACCAAAATTATAGAGCAACTACTCACAAACAACTCAGAATAAGATGAAAGCAAAAAAGATTATCACCCGAATATGATCACATTGTAAATCAAATCATCCATGGAAAATGAGAAAAATATAACAAATACAATGAGCATTCCACTTCCTTATAAGTGGAGGCATCTCCTCTGTCATGGAACGCCATCTCTCCTTGAGGCTTTCTGATTTGGGGTGTACACACACTGATAACATAATAACATGAAACTCCTTCAAATCGCTTGCACTCGGTTCAATCGAAATGAATCGAGTTTTGACTAATTTTTTTTACTGTTACACAGTTCTGTAGCACCCAATTCTATCTCACCAGTGTAAGAGCAACAGAGTTGTCACGCCCCAAACCCTACGACGCCGGACATCCCTACCATGGTCGATTCGTTTTATGACACCCCAGGACGTATCATAGACCCAACACCCAAACGACAGAGAATAAAGTACAGCGGAAATAATAAACACCGAATAATAATTCACATAACCAGGGATAGCCGCACAACCATCAATATAAATAAATACACACTTGCATTGTCGTGGAGAACCTTTACAATATTCATATACAGCATGAACCTCAAAAATCAAAAGCGGGTCAAGCCCACTACCGACAAAAAGGGCTAAGTGGCTCGTGGATTCAGTCTACTACTAATGGCGGGCGCTGGTCAAAAGATACTGCCCTACCCGTTCTAAGGTGAATATTAAGCCTTACGGTGCCTAGTCTAGGTCGGAATCGGGAAGACTCAAGATGAAGAGCTGTCGGGCATCTCCTCTTCGGACCCCGATGAGTCCGACTGCCTCGACCTCGGCCCCCTCCTCCTCTAAAGCCATATCCTCCCCGCTCGGCTCGTCCATCTCGTACTTCTTTGGAACTCCATCGAACTCATACACTCCTCGGATGAGGAACCAAGATCCGTCACCTCACCATCGGGCATCGGGGATATCTCGTGCCCATCCCAAAGAACGGAACATCAAAAGTCGGAGAGGACCATGCTCTCCGAAGCTGTCCCGGAAACACCATGCCACATACTCATGGGTCTGGTAATGCGTCGCCCCCACCTCTACCCAAATAATAGAAGAATACCTAACATACGATTCCCCGTTCCCTACGGGGTGTATCGTCCTCGTCCGCTCTACCAGGAGCGGAATCCCAAAACGAACCGGAATCTCGGACATCTTAACGCTGGGGGTCTGAAAATGTGGTTTTAAACAACAATGAGAATAAATCTCAGCGAGTAATTCCCTAAACCTAAACTAGGCTAACGTGCACCTCCTGACAAGCGCTAACAACACATAATACACACATAACTGACTTAGGCTCTTAGGCCTAAATCTAATCTTACTTGACCCTGCAGGTTAGGCATTTAAAGCAATAGTAGTCACGCAACAGAATTTAATGACGGCACATATGCTGCTGCGTTTCTATATCACGATGCATGTTATGCATACGCTAATACTAAAGACTCATGCTCATGCCTCATCAATGCATTATCGCATACTTGCATACTAGCATTCAGCCATTTATCAATTTCTCCTCCGACCAGCGTTAAATGCATCAGGTCTACACTTGAGATCGATCTCAGCCCATGCAGCTCATGACACCCCAGCGTAAAACGCGCCGGGCCGGTCATCTTTCGGTAATCCAGGCATCGTCCCGCGTAACACGCCTCGGGCGGGTTCACTACCCGCGTAAAAACGCATCGGGGTTTATTGTGATCACACATTCCGCAGGCACCAATTTTTTTTGAACCACAGGTAAAACGCATTAGGGCATTTTAGGTGATCACAATGCACGTGTCATTCGGGCACATTCGTACATGCACATGCCGTGCCAATGCTTGAGATGCATACTCATGGCTATCACGTTCACACTTGGGCATCCACATGCGCAATTTATGATGTAACATGTTCAACTTGCACTGCGCATATTCAATTTCATAAATCGACATGCTCGATCGGACAATCAATTCAAATCAACCATAGTATCAAATTGACACACAACCCGTGCACAAATTCACACAACCGGGTCAACAAAAACTCGTGCATCGTAGGGCCCACCAAGCTAATCCATTCCTAGTCCCGCTAGACATGTGACATGACATCATCGAATGAACCACAAATAAGGCTCAATTAGTCAGTTAATTACACAAATCGATCATTCCCAAAGAAATTGCATGACTAAACCCCAAATTGACCGTTTCGCCCAAATCAAATCCCATAGTGGGCAGTCACTATACCGCAATTGTCTAGACCATTAATTATTCTCAAACCACTCCAATTGACTCTCCAAAATATCATCCAGAACAGCCACCATAAGAATAAATGTGAGGCGCCGCACAATAGTCCACAATTGAAATCGAACCGAGCCGAACTCGGGCCATTTCGATCCACTAATTTCCAGCCAATGAACAGCACCTCTCGGGCCACTAAACCTAGATAAAATGATCACGCTACACCACTAAATCAACCCCGACATCGCCCTTAACAATCTCCACAATTTAACCCCTAATTTGCCCTAATTAATCCCTAAAACCTGTCTAAAAATGCAACTTATCCTGATTAGGGTTTAGAGTCAAACCACCGCATCCTAAGCTTGAAACGGGCCGGACACGCCGACGAGGGAGGGCTGGGCACTGGCTTGGCAAGCCAAGCACGCCCGACGCTCGGGCACCACCCACCACAACCACGATTGAGTTATCCCGACCAACACAAAGGGCTGCAAGTGGCTGGGCAAGGTCGCCAGGACTAGTTTGCAAGGAAGGAGGGCGGCGATTTACATGCAGGGAAGGCGCAAGAAGAAGCCTTTATCAGGAGGGCTTGGGAAGAAGAAGAACAGAAAGGGGAAGTTGTGGCGGCTAAGGGACAACAGGTGGGAGGTGACCGAGGGGGGACGGGCCGGGTGGCAAAAGGCGGGCGACGGGAACCGAAACGGCAAAGACGCGGCAGCGGGCGAGGCTGAGTCCAAAAAACAAGGAAGGCTTTTGGGGGAAAGAGAGAGATGAGGGGAGGAAAGGGAACGGGTCGGAGCGGTGGTCAGGTGGTCGATGGACGGGCGGGCAAGGCTTTATTGGCGGTGGATCATGGGAGAATACGGCGAGGCGGAGGGCGACCGAGCGCGACGGGCCGAGGGGTGCAAGAGGGAAGGAGAGGGAGAGGAGGACGGGTTGGGGCGGTTGGCGAATCGGCGGCGCGGCATGAGCTGGTACGGGCGACGGGCGCGGCACGCCAAGACGGGCGAGGGGAGGACTACGCGCTGGCATGCCGGGAGTAGACGACCCGCAAAACCAGTCGGGAAGGCGAGAGGAAGAAGAAGAAGAAGAAAAAGAAAAAGAAAAGAAAGAAGAGGAGAGAGAGAGAGCAGACGGGAGTTGGTCTCGCAGAGGCATAGGGGATGGGACGAGGGCGGGGAAACGTGGCGCAAAAAAAAAAGAGAGAGAGAGAGAGAGAGGAGTGAGAGAGAGAGAGAGAGAAAGAGAAAGAGGGAGGAAATGATTAAAAAAATCATTCAAATATTAAATGCGACCCGATGGCCCAAATTCAAAACCGAAAATTATCTATCGATCCAAAATAGGCCTCGCATATAAAAAGGGACAAAGGCCAAATTAATTAAACCAAATTTTAACGAAGGAGGTCTACTAGTCCAAATTCGTACCTGGTCAAAAACTCCCATTTTTCCATTATTCCCGACAATCTCAACATTGGCTACAATAATATTGATACCGTCCGATTTATTTCGGTCCTAAAACTCTCGAAAATCAACTGCCAAATTTAGGGTCTAAATAACGATAAAAATTCGATTGAGTGCGATTCTAGCGAAATCTCTAATTTAAAATAATAACTGATAGTGATTAGTTTTTCGGCGAGATTTTACTATAAGCACACTAACAAATCACGCATTTTATAAATCCTAAAAATGGGCGAAATTGGGGATGTCATAAGAGTAGCGCCATAATAAGCCAAGGCACCCATGATCAAAAAAACGTGAAATATCTTATGGCTGTGACCAGCAACGTTGAACAAACCCGGTTTTAGTCTCTCAGGAATCCTACTGACATAAAACAAAGTACCTGTAATGTAAGACAGTGCCATGGCCAACTCATAAGCAAGCGTGATCGGGCGTTGGGGATCGCTCCAATTCACAATATAGGCATGAATTGCACGAACGATGCCCAAAAACCCCATGGATAGCATCGCCCGAAATGCTTGGAATTTCTGAGAAGAAAGAGAAGGGCAAGCAGTGTCACGACAGTGAACATCCCCATTGCTGTTATTCCACTAATGTAGATCAGTTGCCAATGGGGCTCGCACCGGAAAATATAGTAGATTGGGGGGAAGAATGAGGTGATGATCATGACCGTGATGCCGACGTAGTCCATCCGCAGCAGCTGGATGTTCAAGCAGTGTGAGTGGCATGAGAAAAGGTGGCAAATGCTGCTTGAGAGGAGGCAGAACATGGATCCGCCTAAGAAGACAAAGAACGGCCACTGTGTTGCAGCTGGTTGGAGTGGAGCTATCTTCAAATCTTCTTCTGTTATCTGATTCAAGTTCACCAAAGAATTTGTACCCTGAAAACTATATTGTGTTAGATACATCTGTAGACTTCTAAAGAGATTACTCTTTTTAAGTAAGTCGAATGAAACATTGTTGGCACGCCACTCACTAAAAGCAATTCCGTTGAGTAAGAGATATTATTTCCTGCACTAGTAGAGTTTGACCTACACAAGTGGGTTTGCATATCAAGCCATTACATAATCTATGGTATACTCGTCGGAGTCCAATCTTCATATCATAATTTATAGAAAATGGTTCAATCCTGTCTGCCGAAGGAGAGAATAGGTCAAAACGGTGAAAGTGAATGGGCAGAGCACTAACTGAATAACTATCAAGCCTGCTTAAGCTGATACTTTCAAATTCAATTTGACAATCAATGTACTACTCTTCACTATAAAAGCTATTTACCATTATGATTTCATTTAGAAAATCTTATCAGCAATCAACATTCAGAGCATTCTGCAATAGTTTATTACAAGGTCCACCGTGTGTGAACTTTTTCTAGACACACACAATGCTACTTGCGTGGAAAATGATTATCCATTGATGGTTTGACTAAATGCATGTTGTATTACCAGGAACAGAGAGATTTTCCGATGGGTTCGATCTTTTATTTCTTTCTGAAAAGAACGGAAATTTCTATTAATACTTTGATCCATCATGATAAGTAATCGCTGATGACCCTTGTTATCCATCTTAATTTTGCACTTGCTATTTGAGCAAGACTGTCTTGACTGGCAAGCTACTACTCCTGAAATTTAAGCAGCAATGAAAATGACGAGCACGACCCTTGTATATTCCTATGAAACAAAATTTCTGAGTTTAAATTTTATTTTATGTGCCCGCCCTTAATGTCACAAACACAAGTTATTCTTCTGTGGCACCTGCGATTTCGATACAGCACCACAAGAAAATGGAGGTTTTAAATGGCAATTTTGGTTGCCGGTTGTCGGTTGCAAGAAGGGTTGGCTAATGAACATGGCCGATTGCTTAGTATGGTAACAAGCCATGAATACCACAATACTACATTGACTTGTACGTACTAAAAGCGTCGTTCTGCTAATAAGCAGGTAGAAAAATCTAAGCATTGTGACTTGAAATTCGATGATTTTAAGCTGGTTCTGGAGGATTTGATCAAAACAGGGTAATTCAAAACATCTTCACTAAATGAGCAATTTAGCAAGCTCTCTAGTGAGTTATAACTTGCACCTACGAGCCTCATCTTAGATTACACTTCAGACAGTAAAAAAACGAGCTATGATAGTCAACACAGATCGAGCTACTGCTGACAAATACCTCACTAGAAATTATGGGTTCCATCCAATATCGTCGAGTTGGGACGAGTTGCTAAATGGAAATATCGATAGATCAGAACAAACTAAAATGTGCATGCTAGTATAGGGCTGAATAATACAAAACACACCTTGGGAATAGGCCGAGAAGATCAGCAACCTTAGGCACGTCCACAAAATTGGCCACCGTCAATCCCAGAAACACCAGAAACCCAATCAAATACCTGCTCCTCCATCACACAGAGGACGCAAAAGAGATCACCACAAATCACAAAGAAAAAAAAAAAGAGATAAAAATGAACCGAAGAAGAAAATATGAGCAAAGATGGCCTCGCATGAAAAAAAACAAATCGAACTAAAAACACATCATCAGTCATCCTCACGTCCAAACGTTGAGCGTCTCGTTGTGCCAGCGGACCAAGCTGAGGGCGGCCTCGAGGAGGGGCCGGTTGGCGTAGTAGTGGCGGAGGATGAACTCATTGTCGTTCATGTACTCCGGCAGCTCCCGGAACGACACCAGAGCGTACCGTGATGCCGACGTAGTCCATCCGCAGCAGCAGGTGGACGTTCAAGCAGTGGGAGCGGCATGAGAAGTAGAATCGTCGGTGAAATGGATGGCCCATCGTCTCCCCCATATTGCCATCACTCCTTTTCCCCTTCTCCATCTCCTCCTCCTCCTCTTTCGCTGGTGGTCTCGCTGTGGCTTTGTCCTTTCTATGGAGAACTAAAGAGGAGGCCTTGGTTTTATTGATAGGCCAAACGGAGAAGATGATGACGAAATCGTTAAGGCCATTATTTTCTAAGTTATTTAGTATCTTTTTATTTTGCGAAAAAGGTTTTCATTAGCGAGTTATATTAGGTATTTGTTAAGAAATCAAATAACAGAAATTTAAAAATTTTCAACGCTATGCATGTTATGTGGTGACGATATTTTGAAATTCGAAATATCTTTCGCTAGAATTGACAAAAAAAATCGAGGTTCTTAACTTTTACTATCAAGATAAAACTCTATCAATTTATTTATATATTTCACAACAATATTAGTCAATACTAAAAATTTTATAATAAGACAGATACGCTAACCAATGATACACGATTTAGATTTGAACCGGTACCTTAATGAAAATCATGAGATAACTGGCCCTTTATCCAAACTACATAAAATAAATAGACAAAATCTATCAAATCTTCAGATAATAATTTTGTAGAAGATGGTTCAACCCTGTCGGCCGAAGAGAGAGAGTAGGCCAAATTGGTAAAAGCGAACGGGCAGAGCACTCTTCACTACGAAAGCCTTCGATCATATTCGTGAATGTCTCTTTTGAGCCTTTCTTCGATCGTCTCTCCTCCGTCCGAAATCTGTGCCATCCGACCTCCTCCTCTCTTGGAGCCGAGAAAGCCAGAGCAAGCGCATTTTGCAGGAGGGCAAAGCCTCTCCCCCTCCACCCTCAGATCGTTCAACGCCGCTCCGGAGAGCCAGAGTCACCATCTCTCCGTGCAGAACTGCTCCGGCTCGCTTCTCTGTGTTTGGAATTTACGGCAATGAACGGACTATAATCCGAAGACAGGTGCCAGATTTAGCTCCACTGAAGAAGGCGAAGGCGACGCTGAACAATGCACCTGGGTGACGGATTCCGAGGCCCTGCCGAATGGTGTTCGAGGCGGTCACTTCGATTTTGCCGCGTAATACTGAGGTTACCGATTCTGC
The DNA here is from genome assembly GCA_024733475.1 of Syzygium grande. Taxonomy (NCBI): domain Eukaryota; kingdom Viridiplantae; phylum Streptophyta; class Magnoliopsida; order Myrtales; family Myrtaceae; genus Syzygium; species Syzygium grande. The sequence continues at coordinate 172,569 of JAMXDD010000023.1, read as the reverse complement.
TCAGAAAGTGTTCGGCGAATTGTCCGAGAGAGGGAAATGAGAGTAACAGCTCTCTAACTTCGATTACTTGTTACGTCAACAGCAAGCAATACTCTCCTCGGTTCGACTCTATTGAATAACCTCAGCAGAAGGGTCATTGTCGCTGGTCCTCGCCAAAATTTTTCTTCTCAAGCGGATGAGGTTCTCCCGCGAGATTCTGTTGGCTGAACTCTTCAAATTGCTGGAGACGTGCTCTTGCACAGACCAGAGAGGTGTTTAAGGCATACAGGGTATTTGAAATTCCAACTGGAGTTACTGAGACTCCATAATGTCAAGAGGCTGGTTCTTGTGTATCAAAACCAGGGCAATTGAGTTGGATATCAGGACATACGGTGACTCCATATTGGTTTTATTTCACAAATACGAAAGTCTCCTCCATCGGAAGACATTTTTCCTTAGGGGTTGAGCCTCTTACTCTTTCTCCTTCTCCGATCTTTATGCATCCCGACATCTGGTAGTGGAAGAACCCAGTCCAGGAAGGTCATTGCATGAACAGAAAGTTTTGAGCATAATGAGTCTTCACATCTCGTCAGTTAAATACGCAAAGTTTCCCAAGATAGACGTCGACGGGTCCTTCGAAGCTGGTGGTTCGGAAGGATCGGTCGCGGGAAGCCGATTCAAGCCCAGGCTTTGATGTACTTCGGATATATCTGACGAGAAGAGGACACGTACTTGGAGTCAGATAACTTTGCTCTGGTCGACGCTCTGCCGGAAGACGATCACGTGCCGTGGGAGGTGGAAGCCCTACTTGTCTTGGGCCCATTGTGGAAGAATGGCGAATCAAGTAGCTGATTGGGTAGCCAAAAGCCCAACGTTTGAATACCCTTTCTAGTTAGCCCAACCCCCAGTCCCCATGGCACTTGTTGTGTTTTGATGTCCTTCTTTGGGCTTTGTCCAGAAGCACTAGTGATAAATAAAAGTGGTGTTTCTGACCAAAAAAAATTACACAAAGTTTCCAATTCTATACCCTTAGACCACCTCAAAAGAAATTTAAGCAAGAAAAAAGGGGGGACAAATAAATTGTATGACTAGCAGACAATTGGTACCGTAAATTATGTTTATTAATCTTTAGAAAATAAGTTAACCTAATAATAATAACAAAGATAAGATCACGGATATTACTTGGAGTTAGCCTTTTGTAGGTTTGACCACATGTTAAGGGAGGATGGCGAAAATGAGATAATGGAGCTAACAGTGACATCAGTAATAAAAATGAAAGAGGTCGAGTTATGAAGCTTATTATTGATTTTTTCAAGAAAAATCAATGATTTGTGATCATATTTCTAAAATTAGTTATTTGTATTGGTTAGAAAAACTAGTTATCGGAACATATTTTCATCATCAACAATAATTTATGCCTAAACGTTTTATTAATGACAAAAGTATTTCTCATTAATTCATTTTTTGCAAGCGATAAAAGTAAATATTTTTAGAAATATTTCAAACTGGTGATTTTCTGTGAAGGGAGAACAAGTACAGTTACAGGAGGCAAAGCCTCATCGTTAGACCTATTATGACCATTCCAGAGAACTAGAGGCGCCATCTCTTCGTGCATAACGGGCCTCTGGTTGTCATGGCAGCTGCTTGACTCACTTCTTTGTGTTTGGAATTTCTGACGACAGTGGACGGAGTATTGAAGGCGGTGCCAGATCTAGCTCCACTGAAGAAAGGTCAAGGCAAGGCTAAACAATGCATATGGGTGACGGATTCAGTGCTTGCGGATGGTGTTCGAGGTGGGCACTTCATTTTTCTGCGAACTATTAAGGTTCCTGATTTTGCTCAGAAAGTATTCGGCGAATTGTCCGAGAGAGGAGAAACAAAAGTAACGACACTCTAACTTTTTTTTTTTTTTTGGTAAAGAGGACACTCTAACTTTTGATTACTTGTTATGTCAACAATAAGCAATACTCTTCTCTATTCGACTCTATTGAATAATATGAACAGAAGGGTCAGTGTCACGAGTCCTCGCCAAAATTTTCTTCTCAAGCGGATGAGGTTCTCTCGTGAGATTCTGCTTCGCTGAACTCTTCAAATTGATGGAGACACGCTCTTGCACATACAGTGTTAAGGTATACAATGAATTGGAAATTCCTTAGGCGTTTGTTTCATATTGGTTTTGTTTCACATATATGAAGTCTCTTCCACTGGGGTTGAATCTCTTATGCTTTCCCCTGCTCCAATCTTTATGTCTCCCAACATCCGGTAGTGGAGGACCAAGACCTGGAAGGTCGTTGCATGAACAGAAAGTTTTGCGCATAATGAATCTACACATAATAAATCTCACATCTCTTGTCAGTTAAATGCACAAAGTTTCCAATTCTATATCCTCAAATCGCCTCAAAAAGAAATTTAAGCAAGATAAAAAGGGACAAACAAATTGTATTACTAGACAAACAATTGATACCGTAAATTATGTTTGTTAATCTTTAGAAAATGAGTTCACCTAATAATAACAACAAACATACGATCTCTTAAACTGAGAGATCACAAATATTACTTGGACTTAGCCTTTAGTAGGTTCGACCACATATAAGGGTAAAGGTCTTGGTAGCCAAAATGAGATAACAAAGGTAATAGAGACATTAGTAATAATAATGAAAGAGGTTGAGTTCCCAACCTTATTATTGATTTTTCTTTTCACGAAAAATCATTGATACGTTTTTTTCTAATTTATTTTTATTTGTGTTTGTTAGAAAAACTAGTTAACGGAATATATTTTCATCATTAAATCTTTGCCTAAATGTCTTATCAATGATAAAAAAAAATTCTAATTAATTCATTTTTGCAAGTGATAGACGTGAGTATTTTTAGAAATATTTCAAATTGGTGATTTTCCATGAAATAAAATCATGTAAAAATTAAATGGTTTTATCTATTTCCTTTTTTTCTATCATTTTCTTTCCCTTCGCTCAGGATTTTTCTTTTCATTGCTTTCTCTCCAAAATATCTTCTCTTTTTCTCTCTCTAACTTAAGGGCTTATGTATCAGCGCCTCGTCATTGGCTTTGGTGCGCCATTTTGTGGCCATGCATGCAGGCAATGAAAGATACGCACCTACAAATTAAAGGTTTTTATCTTTTTCTTTTTTTACCTTGTCTTCTCTTTTCACTGAGGGTTTTTACTTTCATCTCTCTCAGTATATCTTCTCCTTTTTCTCTCTAACTAAGAGATTTAGGTATCAGCACCACGTCATCGGCTTCGCACGCCATATTGTGGATCGTGCGTGCAGCTGACGAAAAAAGCCGCTAATATCGGTCGGCGGTGGCTCCAACTCCTTGATAGGGTCTTGCTCAGTTTATTATGGGCTCTTGATAGGGGAACAACTTTTACGGACAAGCCCAGCCTATTCAACATCAAAGATCAAAAAAAAAAAAAAAATCACCTCTCCAGCACTAGTGATGCTAAAAAATTCAAGAGCTGTCTAGAGCTTAAAAACCCGAATCGACCCGATCGAGCCAACCCCACCATCTCTCAGGCATGAGGTAGATGGTGCCCGTCCTGGGGCATAATTTGCTAATTTTGTTTTCGGGCTTGTTTAAGCTACTAGCCTAGGGGAGTCGAGATGCCATTAGCAAAAAGAAGTGAAGTGGCAACCATCTGGAATTTGGGTACCCCCTTAAATCAGCAATTAAGCCTCTTATTTGAGTGGTGGTCCTGCGTGGAGCAATTGAGAAACGAAATTATGATTAATACAATGAAAGGTGTCAAGTTTTGAAGCTTGGTATCAGAGACATGCACAAAAGTATGGCACGGACAATTTCAGCGACGAAAAGCCGCTAAGAACCGTCAGCAGTGGCTCCAACTCATTGATAGGAGCTCACTCAGTTCATTATGGCCTTTTGGTAGAGGGACAACTTTTACGAATAGGCCCAGTCCATTCACCATCAAAGAAAAAAAGAAACTAAAAATCCACCTATCCAGCACTATGGATGGTAAAGATGAAAAATAAAAAATAATAAAATTTAGGAGCCATCAAAAGAGATTGAAAGCCCGATCAGCCCAACCAAACCTGCATTTCTTAGGCACGAGGTAGACATGGTCGATCCTGGGGGCATATTTTTCTAATTTTGTTTTCAGGCTTGTTTGGGCTACTAGCCTAGGGGACTCGTGATGCCATTAGCAAAAATAAGTGAAGTAGCAATTATAGTTGAGTGAAGTGAAACATAAAGGAGATACAAAGATACACAGATGAGAAGGGAGGCCAATCAGAGTCGATAAAAGCATGGTACAAAATATATTTCAAATTTATCAACTGCATTCATTATATTAATATGATACTTTGAAGCGGTTATATATAAAAATAGTTTGTTCATCTTATATCTTGCTATAAATTTTCATTAGAAAATAGAATTTGAGAGGCTATGAAATCACTGCAAAGCAAACTTCCACATGATCAATCTAATGGTCCTTGGTCCAGAAACTACCATCAGAAAAAGAACTTCCAACATATCTCTCTTTCCATGAACTCAATTCAAATAGAAAAATTGGAAGGAAAGAAACTTCAAATTCAGTGACTATTAGTGGATGAAGTACTAAATTACGAAAATCCAATTATATATGTTAAGTTAATTTATGGCATTTTGAATAAATTTCTCAAATGATCTGAAGCATTTTGGTCTGGTGGTTAACATTACCAGATAAAGTTACTCCAGACTTTGGAAAATTCCAATTCGTTTTTCAAATCCGCGTAAGTACAAGGGTCCAGCCACCCTTGCATTGACCAACTTTTGGAGTATTGGCCAAATGCTTTATGAGAAAAAGAAATAATTAGTCTAGCGTTTTGTTAGATGTAAAGAGACAAAATCTCATTCAAGATTACATTGAGATGGAAAGAGAAGTTGAGTGACTAGGCCGATTCTTTTTTCCGTCATCCTCATATTGCCTTTGGGTTAAAGAAACATAAACTTAGTCAAGGTCTTGTTAGTTACTTTCTACAATGGACATTCCTATAAAAAAGGATAAGGGTTAATACCACGAAAATCCTAAACATGTATACCTATGATAAATTTACCATAAACTAATTTTTTTACCATAAAAAATCTCAAACTGGTACACCTGTGATAAATTTACCCTCCATAAGTTTCCGTTAAATTTTATCATCAAATTACTGAGTTGGATGACACGTGACAATTGATGGGTGTATCGATTTAGGGTTTTACCCTCCGTTTATCACAGGTGTACCAGTTTCGTGGTTTGTCGTGTATACGTGGATGAGAAGAGTGAGTTGAGAGAAGAGGCCGATCAAAATCCAATAAATCATTACAAACCACAAAGGAAGCTGAGAGTGGAGAGAAGGGGTCGACAGTGAGTTAACATGGAGATACGCGGGAGTCACAGATTCTTCACATTAGAAAGTCATTGACATCAACCACTTTCTTTAAGATGATTAAATACGATTTGTCAAATGATATTTACCAACAAATTTAGCCCTTGAAGAAAAATTAGATGTGGATTGACAAAAAAAAGTGGAAGGAAAAAGAACTTCCATCATAACTCTCTTTCCATCAACACAATTCAAAGAGAAAAATGGAAGGAAAGAAACTTCCAATTCAGTGACTATTAATGGATGAATTACTAAATTACGAAAATCAAATTATACATGTTAAGTTAATTTATGGTATTTTGAACGAAATTTCTTAAATGACTGGAGCATTTTGGTCAGGTGGTCACTATTACTGGATAAAGTTACTCTAGATTGTAGAAAATTCCAATCCGCTTTTCAAATCCGTGGAAGGACAAGGGTCTGGTCACCCCTGCTTGACCAACTTTCGGAGTATTGGCCAAATGCTTTATTAGAAAGAGAAGGAATTAGTCTAGCATTTTGTCTGGAGTAAAGAGGCAAAATCTAATTCAAGATTAGATCGAGAAGTAATTAGTCTAGCGTTATGTCTGGGCCAGCTTTCTTTTCTGTTATCCTCATATTGCTTCTTGGATTAAAGAAATATAAAGTTTAGTCAAGGTCTTATTATTTACTTTCCATGATGGACATCCCGTCAATAAAGGTAAAGCATTTCCCAGCATTTGTCGTAGGTGGCCAAGACGACTTAGGTGAAAGCTGGGTCAAGCTACAATGGCCATCCCTATCCAAAGAGCAAAGCATTTCACAGCTTTTTATCGCTAGTGATCGCAAGTGACCAAAATGACTTTGCTCAAAATTATCCAAGAGTCCCTACATGATGAAGCAGGCATTCAAACATTCAACAAAATATAGGTTTGTTGAAAAAAATAGAACGGGATATAATGAATTCCACTGATAAGCTCAACAAAGATTTACTGGTTCGTGTATCTTATGTTGTTGATTTGTCCGTTCTATTTCGATATACTTGGTTGAAAAATTAATAAAGTCATACAGCATCTTTGATCAGTAATTTTTATAGATGAAGTGATTTTTCTTACTAGTAATGGGCTGCCGAACAACGTCGGTAAACTCCCAAAATAACCTTTTAAGTAGTAATGATGTGGAAGGTTGATTTTACTTTGAACAGTTATTAAATGGAAATCACCAGAGAGAATCCGCTTGTGTTTTGCAGACTCCCACAATTGTTTCCTTGAGACAAAGAGGTGACCTTAATTGAGATCTATTTTGAACATCCAAGGAAATGCCTATATAAATTCTCAAGTTTTTAGGGAGAAAATCATCAAATAGTGTAGCTCATAAGGAAATTAATCGTCATAGGAAAAAAAATTTCACGATGGCCTGGATTTTCATGTTCTTTAATAATCTCATGGTCATCGTTAACCTAATACTTATTTAAGGATTAATGATTCTTTTATAAATTTGACTACTAAAAAGTCATGATGCAATCTACATCCAGTAATTGCATTAGAATGACAGTTGCAATTGAGAAGGTGACAAATGATCAGGCTTAATGACATACATTAATTTCAAAAATTCGCATTTTCATAGTAACAACAACAAACAAACGACAATAACAACAACAACGATAATAGTAACAATGGAAAATTTAGTGACAAAAACTAATGGCAAATCCTCCCACATTATACAATGCACAAAGACATTTTTTGATGCGGATACATAAGATAAGATGAAAGATATCAAATATTGCAAACTTTTTAAAGTCAAATAAGAGAATTTATCGTATAACACATACATATATACTGCAAACTTTTTAACGAATATACGAATATGTTTTGTAATGGTCAATATTAAAATATTTCACTTCTTTTATTTTTATTAATCAACATATATAATTAAGTGTCGCGACCGACCTCCCCTTTTTTTTTTATTTTCGACATGCAAACAAGGGGGTCTCTTTGGTGCACGCTAAGTCTAGGTTCAGGACTTAACTCGGGCTCTCCCAAGCCCATACTATATCGCGACTTAAGATTTAAGTATTTAACATGTAAGTGATTTGTATCAAAGAGTCGCCACTAATCAATTTGGGGTGGGTAAATTAGAAACCCAAATAGGGTGATGGGAGGCTCATCCTATTCCTACGAACCAGAAATTAAATGAATTCGAGGACTTGGTTACACTAGTTGGATAACTAATGTCTTTTTGATACATTTTTACCCCCTGTTCATTTTTAAAACATTTGTTAGGCAATTTGAATTGATTTTAGAACCTTTCTCCTAACATGTGAGGTGATCAATTAGGTTTTAATCCTAACTAAGTCAAATAACATTCAAAACACAACAATTCATGTAATAGTATTCTAAAGACATGCATAATTATTGTCACGCCTTACACACTACGAGTGCGCGATCATCCCTCGATGGTCGAACATTGACCGCAACGTCCCGGATATCGTCACCGACCCAACTCAAACATCGAGATTAGGCACACACGGAAATAAATTGAAACATCCCGGACAAATAATAACAACAAGGGGTAACAATAGCACAAACAATAACTAGAATTTCTACACTTGGCAAATACATACAATGTCCACAAAAAGACAATCCCTAAGCTAGGCCACAACAACAGAACCACATTCCTAAAAGGGACAAAGGTTCGCAAAAACTTAACTCCTCTACAAAAGGGGGACTCAAAATACCGAGTACTTGACTCTTCCCCGATCTCCGAGATACTCTTGCAGCGCCTCAATCACTCATGGTCGCGGATCTGAAATGGTTATATAATAACCGTGAGAACGAGTCTCAATAAGCAACCCCCTATACCCTACTTAGGCCAATGCGTACCCGGACAAGTCATATATGCAATCTACCCCATAACATATAGAATTCGCATAATTGTACTCACCTTGCCATCAAGCCCATGTAAACTCTGCACGTTAATCACCAAGTGATAATACAATAATGGTAATTAAATAACACCTCATAATTGCTCAAATACCAACCACACTTACGCTCAATCAACCCAACTAATTCAATCAGCCAATTCAATCACACGCCCAACCAGCCAATTCAATCACACGCTCAACTAGCCATTTCAATCACAATTGCATCGTGTCGAACATCTTTCTCACGACTCGCGCCACTACACCTCAAGTCCATTCTCACAGGCACACAAGCCACACAATTCGATCAATTCCAATGGCCGCCGTCAACACGTCCCAAGCCATACCATTCAATCAATTCCAGTGGCCGCCGTCAACACGTCCCAAGCCACACTATTCAATCAATTCCAATGACCGACGTAAACACGTCCCGGTCCAATCACACCTTTAACGGGCCACCGTCAATACGTCTCAAGCCCGCGTCCATTTGGCACACCGGCCATTCATGCCTTCACACGGACCGCCGTCAACACGTCCCAAGTCCGTAGCCCTCCGATCGATCCGGGCTTAAAATCGACAGGCAAGCACACGCCATTCAGTTCAATCAATTTCACACCAATTGCATCAAACAACCCATGTTCACAACTCAGTCCAATTCACAATTCACCACCTCAATCCACAAACCCGACATTCAAGTCGGCCACGCACAACCACCCAAAATCAAGCCTATTAATTAATCAAATTCAAGTAGCACAAATTATATCATAATATAATTAAATTAAACACGCCCTAGCCGTTCTAAACCCGAGACAAATCAATGAAATACCCAAGTACAAATCCAATTCACATCACAGCCCATCACACTTGCCCACAAATCCGTCATTCACGCCTACCACATACGAACATCAAGCCCACCCACGAATGCCACAACAAGCCAATTATTGGCCCACCTACATTAGCCAGTAATATGCACCCAAAACTATCCCAATTCCAAATCACAGGCTCACAATTCCGACATTCAAGCTGGTCACAATCACACGTCAATTTCTCCCACACATGCCACGACAATATTATCAATTAGCCCACCATAATTAGTCATTAATTAAGCCCCACAATTCTCACAATTTAATCTATCAATTATGCACGTACAAAAATTGCCCACAATCCACGTTAAGCCCCTAAACCGGTACTAATTATCCCTAGACAAGTTTAATAATACCCAATATACTAGGTAGGGTTTAAAAAGTCACTTATCAAATTTTGGCCCGAAAAGTCGGCTCGAGCCCAAAATGGCTGAGGCAGCAGACAACGCGGGGCGGGCGGTCGGGCTGACCGGGCGATGGTGGCAAAGATGCGCTAAGCGATGTTGGACAACGGTTGAGCAAAGGGTTCTCGAAAGGAAAAGAAGAAGAAGGGCATGTCGTTGGGGAAGAGAAGGAAGAGGAAGAAAGAGAAAAAGAGAAAAGGAAGAGAGAGAGAGGGGCTAGGGTCCGAGAATGTAAGGGGGTAGGACGGCGCAGAGGGACGCTGGCATGGGGAGGAGGGAGAGGGAGGGAGGGAGGGAGGAGAGAGAGAGAGAGAGATATATATATATATATATATATATATAGACAGACAAAAGGATAGGGGCTAAACGCGAGAGGAAAAAAGGAGGAGAGAGAGAGAAAAGAGAGGGAGAAAGCTAATTTTTATTTTCGAGCGCGAACCAACGGACACGGTTCAAACTAAAAATCGACCTAACGATCACGATTCAAATTCGGAAAATGGTCTAACAGTCCACGAAAAATCCCAAATAATATATATAGGGCAAATGGCCAAAATAAAATTGCCCAAGACATACTATGAGGAAGGTCTATTAGTCCAAATTTGCACCCGGTCAAAATTCACTTTCCTATTATTCCTGATAATCTCGACATTGGCCACAATAATATCGACATCGTCCAATTTATTTCATCCCGAAACTCCCGAAAATCGACTGCCAAATTCGGGATCTAAATAATGACCAAATTCAATTGAGTGCGATTCTAGCGAAATCTCAAAATTTAAAAATAATAACCAGGAGTGATCGGTTCCCCGGTGAAATTTTACTACAAGCACACCGACGAATTACACGTTTATTAAATCCCAAAATTGAGTCAAAATCCGAGATGTCACAACTCTACAAAAAAAATTCGTCCTCGAAATTTACAATCCAACCTAACTATTCAAACAAATGGGGGTATTGGTGTCAAATCAACTCTTCACTTTCCCACATCACACCTTCGGTTCCATGGTGTTCCCTAAATTACCTTGACCATCGGAATTATCTGTTTCAATTGACACTTCGACTATTTTTGTTCTCGATTCTTCTCCACACCCACTTCATCCCAACAAACGGATCCGTTCGTACTTCCTCAAACCTTGGAATACATTGTGCACTTGGGACAATGCCCCAAACGCGAGATGATAAGCCATTCTTTTAAAACTCTGCTGATAGCTATTGTTATAGGCAAACTCAACCAAAGGCAATTATTCTTTCCAACTTCCCCAAAAATCCAATACACATGCTCGCAGTATCTTCCCAAAGTCTGAATCGTCCTCTCGGACCGCCATCCATCTGCGAATGATAGGTTGTGCTAAACCGCAACCTCGTTCCTAATGCCGTATGAAGACTTTTTTTTTCCAAAAGGTAGCAGTAAATTTAGGATCACTGTCCAAGGTGATAGTTACCGGTACTCCATGGAGACGGACTATATCTCATACATACAAATCGGCATACCTTCCCAAGGCAAAAATCCTTTCGCATTGGTAAAAATATGCTAACTTTGTCAACAGATCAATTATCACTCAAATCGAATCATGACCCCTTTGACTTCTCGGTAATCCCATTACAAAGTTCATCATAATGTATTCCCATTTTCACTCAGGAATTTTTCGATGGCTGCAACTTTCCACCCAGCTTGTAAATGTTGCGCCTTCACTTGTTGGTATGCTAAACACTTAGCTACATACTTAGCTACGTCTACTTTCATGCCGTTCCACCAATAATGCTGTCACAAGTTCTAATACATTTTTGTACTACTCGAGTGAATACTGTAATTGCTACGGTGTACTTCCGACAAAATCTCTCCTTTTAATTCTGCATCACTTTGGGTACACATAACCAACTACATGAACTTTAGGATCCTATCCTCGAATACCTAAAAATCTGATTTCCTTTTGTGACATCCATTTCCAGAATTTTCTAGATTTCTAGGTCCATTGATTGTAAAGCCTTAATCTCAGTTCGGATTTTCGATTTAATCCTCAATGCGGTAAGTAGACTCTAAAAACATGGCTCACTTCAGACTTAAACTTTGAATCTCGGATTCCCTCCAATAGGGTCCATTCTTTGACCATCATATGCGCGATGCTCCATTTCCAACTCAGTGCATCGGCTATCTTATTAGCCCTTCCAGGTGATATAAAATATCGCAATCGTAGTCCTTGAGAAGTTCCATCCAACGACACTATCTCATATTTAATTCCTTTTGGGAGAATAAGCACCTTAGACTTTGATGATTCGTAAAAATCTGAAATTTCTCCCACACAAATAGTGTCTCCAAATCTTAAGAGCGAAAATAATCGTGACTAATTCCAAATCATGAGTTGGATAATTTAGCTTATGTGGTCTCATTTGTCGCGATGCGTATGGCACTACCCTTCCACGTTGTGTCAACACACATTCGGTCCTCTTAGTGACGTCATTGTAGATTTCATATCTTCCTAGACTTAATAGACCGTCAACACTAGCGTGATTGTCAAACTCTGTTTCAATCCTAAAAACTCCTTTTTGTAGTTATTTGTCCATTCAAATTTCATTTCCTTCTTTGCAACCGCGTCCCACGGTGTTACTAATGTTAAAAACCTTTCCACGAGATGTCTCAGATTAACCTACTAGATCCAAGAAGCTCCGAACCTCGATTAATGTTGTTGGTCTTGACCAATTTATGATAGTTTCACTCTTTGTCGGATCCACTTGCAATCTCTTCACCAGATACCACATGTCCTAATAACGCCACTCAATGAAGCCAGAATTCGTACTTATAAACTTAGTGTAGAGTGCATGTTCCCTTAAGGTCCGTAAAACCTTTTCCAAATGTACCCGTGCTCGGTGCAACTCTTGAATACACCATAATATCATCTATGAACACTATCACAAATTGATCCAAAAGTTCCTTGAATACTCGATTCATTATATCCATAAAGGCTGGGGCGTTCATCACCCAAACGACATCACCGTAGCTCATAGTGTCCATACCTCATCCTATTTGCCGACTTGACACGTCCTCCTTCTTAATCCTCCATTGGTGATAACTAGTCCTCAAGTCGATCTTACAAAATATTGATGCCCCCCGTGAACTGGTCGAACAGGTCATTTACCTTTGGCAACGGGCATTTATCCTTAATGGTCACCTGATTCAACTGTTTGTAGTCAATACGTAACCTTAACGATTCGTCCTTCTTCCTCACGAATAAAACTGGCGCTCCCTATGGAGACCCACTTAGACGAATAAAACCTTCATCCAATAACTCCCATGTTTGGACTTTTGATTCCTTTAATTCCGACGGTGAACTCTTGTAGAGCGCTCCCAAGGTCGGTTTTGTCCACAGGGCCAACTCAACCACAACCTCGACTCTCCTATCGGTGGTGATCCCAGCAATTCTTGAGGAGAGACATCGGGAAGATTACACACCTCGATTATACCCTTTAGCCTTGATTCCTCAATCAACTAATCAGCCCCAAATTGATTATCTTTTACACCTCAAAGACAAAGCTCAATCCGTCCAAATTTCAATCCAACTATCTCTCAAAAACAACTCACATCGGTTCTTTACAAAATCAGAATCCCTAAGCAACACTCATCCTTCCCAACTCATCCAAGAATATCGTCAGTAATTTAGAAATTCGTAAGTCGATTAAGCCTACCCACTATAGATAATTATACGTCATACATGACCATTAGAGTTAGAACTTCAAAATCATCACCTATTGTACCCAAGATCAACATATAACGACTCTAGACTTTCACGGCACATCCTTTGATTCCTTCTCCACTACAACAGACATCTTTCCTTACGTCCATAGCCGATTTTGATTAATCAAAGAAGGTAGCTCTCACTTAATGTCCTACCTGCGATCGTTGCGATAGCATTAGTGACCTAACATGTTGATTCAACAATTCTCACTTAGTAACCTTACTATCCACATCCACAATATGCTTCACTTTTACCTTGGCAATGGCCATTCCTATGGCTCTTTCCGTAAGACCGACATATGGCGTTGGAGTAGTGGTTCGGCTTTCCAAAGTTCTTTCTTACTAGAGGGACAAATCCGTTTCTCTGTCATATGATTCTTTCCAAAGTTCCCATTGACCTTAGCTGGCGCAAACCCGCGATCTAGAAGCGATAGTAATTTCACTCATACTCGTGTCAACTATGGAACTCTCTCATACAACTCGTTGTAATTCCTTAAAACCCAAAAGTATCAACTGATTGCGAAATTCGGTTCCCAATCCATCCCGAGACCTCCTTTGTCACGCCCGAACTCTCGGTAGCAGCATCCCCTGAACGGTCGATTCGTGTACGACGCCTCAGGCCGCGTTGCCGATCCAACACCCAAATGATGAGAACAAAGCACGGTGAAAATAACAAACACCGAATAATAATCCACATAACCAAGGGTAGCCGCACAACCATCAATATAAACAAATACACACTTGCACCGCCGGGAGAACCTTTGCAATATTCATACACAAAGATGAACCTCCAAAAATCAAAAGCGGGTCGAGGCCCCTACACGACAAAAAAGAGGTAAGTGGTTCGGGTTCGGGCACTACAACTAGCCGGGGCTCCTCCCAAAAACGCATCGATCGCTGTCATCCTCCAAGCCGGGGTCCTAAAAATCGATTTTCAACAATCGTGAGAATAAATCTCGTGAGTAATTCCCTAAACCTAAACTAGGTGACGTGCACCTCGACAAAGTACTAAATAAACAGCACACGGTCTAAACTGTATATGACTCGGACCCTCGACCGAATCTAGAACTTACTTGACCTGCGAGTTAGGCATTCAATGAACTTAATCACAACAGCACTATAACATTTAGATCGCGGTACAAATAGACATATTACTCAATCCTGGTATATATAATGCATGTGCTCATGTTCGCACTCATGTCATGCCTCAACAATGCGATAATGCACACGCGCATGCTAGCACTCTGCCATTTGCCAATTTCTCCTCCGATTAGGTGTTAAACGCATCAGGTCCGACCCTCGTAAAAGCGCCAGGTCTATCATTTCGAGATCGATCTACGCCCGCGTAAAACGCATTAGGCTCATGACACATTACCCACGTAAAACGCATCGGGTTGGTCATCTTTGGTAAACCGGGCATCGTCCCGCGTAATACCCCTCGGGACGGACTACCCCGTAAAACGCATCGGGGTTTATTGTGATCACACATTCACAAACCTCAATTTTATCTAAACCCCGTATAAAACACATCAGGGCATTTTAGGTGATCACAATGCACATGTCACTCGGGCATACTTGTAAATGCAAATGCCGTGCCAATGCTTGAGATGTACACCAATGGCCATAAGGTTCACACTTGGGTACTCATAAATTTCACAATTGTCATTCAATTCAATGAATCACGAGCCCAATTAGCCAAATCATCCAAGCACAAATATGGCACAAATTCGACACATAATTTATACATATAAATCACCCAATTGGATTAGTATGAAATTTATGCACTCGAAACCTGCCAAGCTAATCCATTCCTAGTCCCGCTAGACATGCGATATGGCATCATCAAATTAACCACAACCAAGGCTCAATTAGCCACCAATTACACAAATCGATCATTCTCGGTAATTGCGTTTTAGCCTCAAATTAATCGCGCCCGCGCCCAAATTTAATCCTGTAGGTGGCCACCATTATATCGTAATTTCTAGGCTAATAATTATCGCCAAAATGCTCCATTATACTCCCCAAATATCATTCTAATCAGCCACCACAAAATCAAAATATCTGGTAGCACTATAATCCACATATCAAGCCCGAACTTTCCCGAACTCGGGCCGATTTAATCCAAGTTGTCCAGCCCATTTATCGTGCCTCTTGGGCCACTAATCTTCCATTAATTCATCATACTAATCCACAAAATCGACCACAATCACAATCCCTAATCACTTTCACAATTTAACCCATAATTTACCCTAATTAACCCCTAAACTTGTCTAGAAATGTAAATTAGCCTAATTAGGGTTTAGGGTCAAACTCACCAGGTGTCCTAAGCTTAAAATGGGCCGGATCGCAAATCTGTGAAGGAGCTGGGCAACCGGGCGGTCCCACGCCCGGAACAAGAGCGGTGGTGGCGGCTCCCATGAACAGCGCGAACGGTGTCGATCTAAGCTAATCCACGGCCTAGAAAGGGAGAGAGAGAGAGACATAGTTAGAGAGAGAGGGAAGAATGGAACGATTGGACGGGCGAATGAGGCAATGGGCCCACGCCGGAACAGTAAAGGCGGCGGTGGGGCTCCTCCAGTTCAAGGCCATTCACGGCCAAACCGAGAGAGAGAGAGAGAGAGAGAGAGAGAAGGGGGAGGAGGGGCTTGGCCGGTTGTTTGGGAAAAGACAAGGGCGGGCGATCGTGACACCGGAGGCGGTGACCGGCGGCACCGGAGGTGGCGACGGCGACGCGAGGCCAGCCGATTTAGCCGGGCGTAGCTGCACCGGCGAAAAAGGCGGCACGCTGCGCTCACCTCATCGGAGGGACCATCATGACGCTCGGCTTCGGCCAAGACGGGTAACCCGCGGTAGCGGCGGCGAGCCGGGCAATGAGTGGGCAAAGCGGCTCTGTGGCTCGCCGTGACGCTGGCGAAGCCGGTACCCAGCCACGCCGCGGCGGGCCAGTGGAGAGGAAGCAATGTCAGCGTGGCGGCTCGGTGTGACCTGGATATGTGCGGGCGGTCGAGCTGGCCGGGCGATAGCGCTGCACGCAGCTGGCCGGGCGGAGGTGTGAGGGCGGCTCCAGGCGACGCATTGATGAGCTAGGTTGAGGCGTGGAGCAGAACCGGCCATGAAAGGGAGAAGAAGGAGAAGAAGAAGAAGAAAGGGAAAAGGGAAGAAAAGAGGAGGTGGGAGGAGAGAGGGTGTGTTTTGGGGGGTGTCTTCAGACAATGAGGACGATGCGGTGAGGGAGAAAGTGTGTAGTCGTAGGGAAAAGAGAGAGAAAGAAAGAGAAAAGGGAAAGGAGGGGAAGAGAGAGAGGAGCGTGCGTGAGGGGACGTCTGCAGAGGGGGGGAGACGCGGGGGTTCGAGGGAGAGAGAGAGAGGAAATAAAAGAAAATATTTGAACTTTCAAATATTAAACGCGACTTCATGGCCCAAATTCAAAACCGAAAATTATCTACCGATCCCAAATAGGCCTCGCACATAAAAAGGGACAAAGGCCAAATTAATTAAATCAAATTTTAACGAGGGAGTCTACTAGTCCAAATTCGCACCTGGTCAAAAAACTCTAACTTTTCCATTATTCTTGACAATCACGATATCATCCCACATTAATGTCGACACCGTCTAATTTATTTAAATCACGAAATTCCCGAAAATTAACTGCCAAGTTCGGGGTCTAAATAACGAAAAAATTCGATCGAAAAGCGATTCTAGCGAAATCTCTAATTTAAAATAATAACCCACAATGATCAGCTCATGGGCGAGATTTTACTATAAACACACCGACAAATCTCGCTTTATAAATCCCAAAAATGGGTGAAATTGAATATCACAATTCTTCCCCTCTTACAAAAATTTTGTCCTCGAAATTTACAATCCAACCCGACTACTCAAACAAATGGGGGTACTGGTGTCGCATCGCCTCCTCGCTTTCCCATGTGGCACCTTCCGTCCCGTAATGTTCCCGAATAACTTTGACCAATGGAATCGTCTTGTTTCTCAACACTTGTTCCTTTTCTGTCCCTCGATTAGCACCGACTTTTCCACGTCACGACACTCATCGTCCCACGTCTATTACCTCATGATTCAGCATGTGGGTCGGGTCCGGTTAAATACTTCCTTAACATTGACACGTGGAAGATATTATGAACTTGTAACAAACTTGGCGGCAAGGCTAGGCGATATGCCAACGTTCCAATCCTTTCCAAAATCTCAAATGGGCCTATGTATCTTGGACTCGATTTTCCTTTCTTGCCAAAAGCCGAGATGTCCTATCATTGGCGAGATCTTGAAAATACATGATCGCCAACTTGAAACTCCAACGAGTCTCGCCTTCAGTCCGGCGTAACTTTTCTAACGACTCTAGGCTGTTATCAACCTTTCCTGGATAATTTTCACCGTTTCCACCGATTGCTGAACCAACTCGGGACCCATTATACTTCTTTCTCCTACCTCATCCCAACACAACGGGTATTCTACAAGCCACCGCCATATAATGCTTCAAATGGCGCCATTCGATACTCTGTTGAAAAATGTTATTGTAGGCAAATTCCACCAAATGCAATTGTTTTTCCCACTTGCCCGAAAATCTAGCACACACACTCTCGAAGATATCTTTCAAAGTCTCGACGATTCCTCTCGGGGCCCAGCCATCCGTCTGTGAATGATAGGCCATACTGAATTGTAACTTAGTTCCCATGGCGGATTGCAGACTTTTTCAAAATTTGCAAGAAATGGGATCACGGTCCGAAATAATTGATCTTGGCACCCCCATGAAGGCGAACGATCTGCCGTACGTATAATTCTGCCAACCTTTCTAGTTTGAAGTCCTTTCGCACTGTCAGGAAGTGTGCTGACTTGGTCAGTCTGTCCATTATCACCCAAATAGAGTCGTGTCCCCTCTGGCTCCTTGGCAGTCCTGTTACAAAGTCAATTGTGATGTGTTCCCATTTCCATTCTAGGATTTCTAACGCTGTAACATTCCACCAGGTTTACTGAGGGCGTGCCTTCACTTGTTGACACGTCAAACACTTGGCCACATGCTTGGCCACGTCCACTTTCATTCCATTCCACTAATAGTCTTGTGAAGGTTCCGCACATCTTAGTGCTTGCCGGGTGGATCTTTACGTAATTGCTCCTATGAGCTTCCGACAAAAATCTCTTCCTTGAGCCCCAAATCATCGGACACGCACAAACTTTCTCTAAACTTAAGAATTTCATCCTCGGACATCCGAAAGTCTGGTTTCCTCTTAGTGTCGTCCATACTCAAAATTTTCTAAATCTCAAGGTCCGTAGACTGCAATGTCTCGATCTTGGCTTGCACTTCGGTTCAATCCTTAATGTCGCCATCAGACCCAGGAGAAGTGTCCCACCTCAAACTTAAATTCTGAGTCCCGTGCTCCCTCTAATAAAGTCCACTCTTTAACCAGCAATTGCGCGATGCTCGATTTCCTGCTCAAGGCATCCGCTACCCGGTTGGCCTTTCCGGGGTGATACAATATGTCGCAGTCATAGTCCTTCAGCAATTTCCATCCAACGCCTCTGCCTCATATTCAGTTCCTTCTGCGAAAATAAGTACTTGAGGCTCTGATGGTCCGTGTAGATCTGGAACCTTTCTCCACATAAATAATGCCTCCAAATTTTAAGCGCGAAAATAATTGCTGCCAGTTCCAAGTCGTGGGTCGGGTAGTTCATTTCATGAGGCCTTAAGCGCCCACGATGCATAAGCAACTACTCTTCCATATTGCATTAAGCACGCATCCCAATCCTCAAAGCGAAGTATTGCTATAAATCTCATACCCGCCGGTCCTGAAGGATCGTCAATCATTGCGCCGTTGTCAATCTCTACTTCAGCTCTTGAAAACTCTCTTCGCACTTTTCCGGTCCATTCAAACTTGGTTTCCTTCTTAAGCAACCTCGTCAATGGAGTGGCTATCGCTGAGAATCGTTCCACGAATCTCCGATAATAACCTGCCGATCCTAAAGCTTGAACCTCGATAACCGTTATCGGTCTCGGCTTGATCCATTCTTTGCTTCAATCTTTAGCCGGGTCCGCAGATTCCTTCTCCGGATATTATATCTTAAGAAATGCTACTTGGTTCCAATAAACTCGCACTTGCTAAACTTAGCATACGGTCGTGCTCCCTAACGTCTGTAAAACCTTTTCCAAATGCCTCGTGTTCCTCGGAACTCTCCGAATATACTAAAATATAAATCGATGAATACAATGACAAACTGGTCTAAGAATTCCTTGAATACCGGTTCATTAAATCCATGAAAGCGATGGGGCATTAGTCGGTCAAAGCGGCATCCTTTGTAAACTCATAGTGTCCATATCTAGTCCCTGAACATGTCTTTGGAATATCCTCCTTTTGGATCCTTAACGGTGATACCACGCCCTTAAGTCAATCTTAGAAAATATCGAGGGCTCCTTGCTAATCGAACAGTCGTCAAATCCTTGGGAGGAGATAATTATTCTTGACCGTCCACTTAATTCAGGTGACGGTAGTCGATACATGACCTCAATGACCCATCCTTCTTCCTAAGGAACAATCTTTGGCGCCCCCATGGAGACCACTTTCGTCGGATGAAACCTTTGTCTAGTAGTTCCCATCCGGACCTTCAATTCCTTCAATTCCTTCAATTCCGACAATGACATCCTATAAAGCGGCTTTGAGATTGGCTCAATTTCGGGGGCCAACTCAATAACGAACTCTACTTCCCTTTAAAAGCGGCAATCCGGTAATTCACGAGGAAAGCCATCGGGAAAATTGCACACCACTGGTATATCCTCAAGCCGCACTTGTCAAAATTAAGAATATCACGGGTTTGTTTATTAAAAAAAATTTTAGTGGGTTTTACCATGCATTTTTAAAAAGCACTAAATTTTTATTTAAAATTTTTTCCATTGTACATAGTAGCTTTCTCGAAGAGAGAATTTTCTGGAAAACTTAGTTCTATTTCATGTTGTCGAGCAAATTTATGAATTGATTGTCAAGAAAAATAAAAATAAATATTGAACATCAACAACAATTAAAGATAATTTAATATTCATAAAAATTTCATTTTTATTTTGCATATCACCATCAAACTCTTTCTTGTAAGTTATTTTTCATATTCAACTAACGAGATGATTGGATAAAATAAATAAAAAAAACTCTCTTAAAGACTTGACGCAATAACATCACTAGTACATTCCCTAATAAGGAAATTTAAAAAATGAAAATTAATTATAGAATACATTTGCATAAATAACTCAATGTGACGGTTAAATTTAATTCGTTTGAATTGACAAAAAGAAAAACAACGACAAGAAGGCATAGGACGAAGCAATTCCACAGCCAATCAAAAAGTCCAAAAAGTCCCAACCACCTAACCCAAATTCTCGATTTGATAATTCAATAAGAAAAAAAGAACTTACGATTCTTGTCATAATCGAGCGTGCTTCAATCAAACACGGGAAGCAGTGAAAGCACTGAGAGGCAGACAATTAGAATGGGATAGGCATAATCTCATGTTTTTTTTTCCTGTAAATTGGAGGAAATACATGAAATAATGTTTGTAGCCCGGAAAGAGCTTTATTGATTCCTTCGTGCCTTACAAAAAATTCGAACCAGCCTAGAATTAATTTTAAGTCTTTCATCTTCAGTTTAGCTAAAATAAATTATCTCAACTGTCGAGCTGGATGAAGCTTTGCAGCCATGGTTAAGATCGACGAAACTCGATTGGTTGCGATTGCGAGCTTGAAGAATTCTGGTAGCTAGAGCATCCATGGCTGAGCTTGATGAAACTGGAGCAGCTACAGCCCGTGGCCAAGAATTCGATGAATCTCAAGCGGCCATAGGCCGTGAGCTTAAAGAAGCCTGGAAGCTGAAGTTGCAATGGTTGCAAGCTTGACGAAACGAGAGCAGTCATGACCAAAATCTTGAAAAAAAGCTTGGGTGTTGGTGGTCATGGCCAAGCTTGACGAATCTTGTGCGGCAAGACTTTGCTTTTTTTTTTTTCGCCATAACTTTTTAGCTTTTTATATATTATTTTTAATGCTTATACTTCTTTCTTTTATCATATTTTATTATTAAAAATAATATTGTTATCCTTTTTCTTTTTAAAATTTTAAGTTTTTTTTTTCTAGATGTGGTGCTTGGGGAACGCCACATTGGCGCTATGTTTGTTTAGGAAACTAATAGAAAAAAAACGTCACGTAAGCATTTTCTAGCAAGTGAAATTGGACAGCGTTAATTGAGAGATTTTATTACACAAACTTAACAACTTTTAAGACTTGATTGCATTTGTTTAAAGTGCATGGACTCAATTTCAATTTTATAATAAGTTTAAGACTTTTAGTGCACTTATTCTTATTTGTAGATTAGATTTTCAATAACTTTTGCACATGGACCCAAAACATATAAAATCATTGTCATCTGACTAATAAATCAAGTGATTCAACATATGACCCACACATTGTAATGGATCAAATCCATTGAGCAGATGCGATCCGCGGACCACACAATAAACTAAATAGATTTCCACATAGGCTCTTGCATCCACTGTTATTATTGAACATTCAATTTCCACGATGAAACTTGATTGGCTTTTCGCTGAATCAGCTGTGGTGCCTGTGTTCTTCTCTATCATTTTCATGTGCTCACTTGTCAACTAATTTGAAATGGTTTGCTCACTTTTCCTTGGAAAATTTCCGGGTCAATGACAAGCTTTAATGACCGCGTGAGAGGCTAAGATGTGTTCGCATCTTTGACTTGAAGAGGTCCTCAGCAGAAAATTAAGTGTCCTTCATTAGTTCTGAACATGTGACTGCGGACTTGGGTGATGTCGACGTTGGAAGAAAGTGGAAGCCGAAGTGGAAGCTGTTTAAGATTATGTTTGCCAACATTTTTTTAAACAAAAAAGTGATTAGGGGAATGAATTTGAAACAGAAACAAGAAATAAAAAAAAAATCTACTTCTTGTTCCCCGCAACAAAAAAGAGAAACAATAAAAAAACAATATTAGCTTTCTCTCTCTCTCACAAGATATTTTCATATTTTTTTTAAATTTTAAGTGGATATTATCATGCATATTAAAAAAGCATTGAATCTTTTTTTTTTTAAAATTTTTCCATTGTACAAATGAGCTTTCTCGAAGAGTGAATTTTCTAGAAAAGCTAGATCTTTTTCATGTTGTTGTTGAGCAAATTTATGAATTGATTGTCAAGAAAATAAAAATAAATATTGAACATCAACAACAATTAAAGATAATTTAATATTCATAAAACTTTCATTTTTATTTTGCATATCACCATCAAACTCTTTCTTGTAAGTTATTTTTCATATTCAACTAACGAGATGATTGGATAAAATAAATAAAAAAAACTCTCTTAAAGACTTGACGCAATAACATCACTAGTACATTCCCTAATAAGGAAATTTAAAAAATGAAAATTAATTATAGAATACATTTGCATAAATAACTCAATGTGACGGTTAAATTTAATTCGTTTGAATTGACAAAAAGAAAAACAACGACAAGAAGGCATAGGACGAAGCAATTCCACAGCCAATCAAAAAGTCCCAACCACCTAACCCAAATTCTCGATTTGATAATTCAATAAGAAAAAAAGAACTTACGATTCTTGTCATAATCGAGCGTGCTTCAATCAAACACGGGAAGCAGTGAAAGCACTGAGAGGCAGAGAATAAGAATGGGACAGGCATAATCTCATTTTTTTTTCCTGAAAATTGGAGGAAATACATGAAATAATGTTTGTAGCCCGGAAAGAGCTTTATTGGTTCCTTCGTGCCTTACAAAAAAATCGAACCAGCCTAGAATTAATTTTAAGTCTTTCATCTTCACTATAGCTAAAATAAATTATCTCAACTGTCGAGCTGGATGAAGCTTTTGCGGCCATGGTTAAGATCGACGAAACTCGATTGGCCGTGATTGCGAGCTTGAAGAATTCTGGTAGCTAGAGCATCCATGGCTGAGCTTGACGAAACTCGAGCAGCTACAGCCCGTGGCCAAGAACTCGATGAATCTCAAGCGGCCATAGGCCGTGAGCTTAAAGAAGCCTGGAAGCTGAAGTTGCAATGGTTGCAAGCTTGACGAAACGAGAGCAGTCATGACCAAAATCTTGAAAAAAAGCTTGGGTGTTGGTGGTCATGGCCAAGCTTGACGAATCTCGTGCGGCAAGGCTTTGTTTTTTCTTTTTCTTTTTTCGCCATAACTTTTTAGCTTTTTATATATTATTTTTTAATGCTTATACTTCTTTCTTTTATCATATTTTTATTATTAAAAATAATATTGTTATCCTTTTTCTTTTTTTTAAATTTTTAAGTTTTTTTCTAGATGTGGTGCTTGGGGAACGCCACATTGGCGCTATGTTTGTTTAGGAAACTAATAGAAAAAAACGTCACGTAAGCATTTTCTACACGTGAAATTGGACAGGGTTAATTGAGAGATTTTATTACACAAATTTAGCAACCTTTAAGACTTGATTGCACTTGTTTAAAGTGCATGGACTCAATTCACTTTTATAATAAGTTTAAGACTTTTAGTGCACTTATTCTTATTTGTAGATTAGATTTTCAATAACTTTTTGCACATGGACCCAAAACATATAAAATCATTGTCATCGACTAATAAATCAAGTGATTCAACATATGACCCATGCATTGTAATGGATCAAATCCATTGAGCAGATGCGATCTACGGACCACGCAATAAACTAAATAGATTTCCACATAGGCTCTTGCATCCACTGTTATTATTGAACATTCAATTTCCACGATGAAACTTGATTGGCTTTTCGCTGAATCAGCTGTGGTGCCTGTGTTCTTCTCTATCATTTTCATGTGCTCACTTGTCAACTAATTTGAAATGGTTTGCTCACTTTTCCTTGGAAAATTTCCGGGTCAATGACAAGCTTTAATGACCGCGTGAGAGGCTAAGATGTGTTCGCATCTTTGACTTGAAGAGGTCCTCAACAGAAAATTAAGTGTCCTTCATTAGTTCTGAACATGTGACTGCGGACTTGGGTGATGTCGACGTTGGAAGAAAGTGGAAGCCGAAGTGGAAGCTGTTTAAGATTATGTTTGCCAACATTTTTTTAAACAAAAAGTGATTAGGGAATGAATTTGAAACAGAAACAAGAAATAAAAAAATCTACTTCTTGTTCCGGCAACAAAAAGAGAAACAATAAAGAAACAATATTAGCTTTCTCTCTCTCTCACAAGATATTTTCATATTGTTTTTTAAATTTTAAGTGGATATTATCATGCATATTAAAAAAGCATTGAATCTTTTTTTTAAAATTTTTCCATTGTACAAATGAGCTTTCTCGAAGAGTGAATTTTCTAGAAAAGCTAGATCTTTTTCACGTTGTTGTTGAGCAACTTTATGAATTGATTGTCAAGAAAAATACAAATAAAAATTGAACATCAACTATTAAAGAAAATTAAATATTCATAAAAATTTCATTTTTATTTTGCATATCAACGCCAAACTCTTTCTTAATAGTTATTTTTCATATTCACACAATGAGATGATTGGATGAAATAAATAAATAAAAAGAAAACTCTCTTAAAGACATGTCGTAAGAAGATCACCATTACATTCCCTAATACGGAAATTTGAAAAATAAAAATCAATTAAAGCATACATTTGCATAAATAAATTAAAATTATGGTTAAAATATAATTCGTTTTAAATTGACAAAAAGAAGGACAACAATGACAAGAAGACAAGGAGGAAGTAATTCCACAGCCAATCAAAAAGTCCCAACCACCTAACCCAACCATGCGAGCTTAAGGAAGCCTGGAAGCTAAAGTGGCAACGGTTGCAAGCTCGACGAAACTCGAGAAGCCATGGCAAAAATCTTTAAAAAAGCCTGGAAGTTGGTGGTCATGGCCAAGCTCGACGAGACTCGTGCAGCAAGGTTTTGCCTTTTTTTTTCCCCCTAAATTCTTAGCTTTTTTTATTTTTTTAATGCTTCTACTTTTTTCTTTTATCCTATTTTTATTTTTTAAAAATAATCTTGTTATCCTTTTCTTTTTAAATTTTCAAGTTTCTTCCTCATATGGTGCTTGACAGACACCACATCGATGCCATGCTTTCTTAGGAAAGTAATAGAAAAAAAAAAAAAGACACGTCAACATTTTTCGTTAGTGAAACTAGATAGAGTTAACTGATGGATTTGATTACACAAATTTAACAAATTTTAAGAATTTCTTGTATTTTTGAAAGTTTAAGAAGTTGATTGCACTTTTACGACTTGACTAGTTTACTTCGAGGGATTTGATTACACCGATTTAACAAATTTTAAGACTTGGTTGAATTGTTTGAAAGTTTAAGGATTCAATTATACTTTTATGACAAGTTTAAGACTTCTAACGCACTTATTCTTATTTGTGGACAAGATTTAGAATAACTTTTGCACATGGACCCATAACATAATAAAATCAATGCCTTCTAACTAATAAATCAAGTTATTCAACATAGGACCCACATAATGTAATGGATCACATCCATTGAGCGCAAGTGATCTTCGAACCTCCCAATAAACTAAATAGATTTCCACATACGCTCTTGTATCCGCTGTTATTATTGAACATTCAATTTCCACGATGAACCTTGATTGATTTTATGCCACGCAGCCATTAAATTAACTGTGGTGTTTGCCTTCTCCTCTATCATTTTCATGTCTTTAATTCTCAACATAACGTGAAAAATGCTTTGCATACTTTTCCTTGGAAAATTTCTGGGTCATGACAAGCATTAATGACCGGGTGGGAGGATGAGATGTGTTGCATCTTTGACTTGAAGAGGTTCCCCAGCAGAAAATTAAGTGTCGTCCAATTGTACTAAGCATGTGCAGGTGGACTTTTGGGTGGTGTCGATGTTGGAGGGAAGTGGAAGCTGAAGTGGAAGTTGTTTAAATCAGCCTTACACAACCCGAATGGATCTGCTTCTGTTGTGGCGTGGCGGCTAAAAAGATTCTAACCAGGAGTTTAAGACTATATATTTTTTATATTATTCTAAAGGATTGATAGTTAACCGATTTTGCATTCATTGATACTTCAAGTTAAATATAAAATATCTTGAGTGTTGATCAGTATTGTGTTGATCACGTTATCAAATTGAACGAAGTTTTCTCATTTTTCTTCAACGAGTTGAAACAAAAGCCAATTATGTGATATTTCTTGATAAAACAACACCTATACTAAAAATTTATCAGCATCAAGTCTTAGTTATTTATCTCATTTTATTCAGGAATGATACTTGGGAACGTATTTTTTTCTTTATTACTTTAGTGAAATCACTCGTAACTTTTTTTTTTTTGTCGATTTGCTAATAATCATTTTTTTTTATCAATTTATAATATTCATCTTATTATTTTCGTCTCTCTTTTGGGGAAGTTCTGGGTCAAGTCACGTGTTCCGTGAAATTGGCTCCAGAAGACTTGAGTTTGCCCAACGAGAAAATCACTCGAAAGGGAAAGACTCTGCACATATAAAATAAGTAGATGACCCTTGTCAGTTTCCACATGCGGTGAAGCAGAGAAACATATAACTCACAAAACACCGTATAAACATGAAGTATCTTTTACTGTGTTCGTGGACTTGGGTGTTGTTGGTATTGATGGGAAGTGGAAGCAGGAGTTGCTTGGAAGAAGAGAGGAATGCACTTCTCATGATTAAGGCTGCGCCCTTCCCAAAATGCTGAACAAGCGGTTAGCATTGAGCATTGAAAATGCTCAAAACTAGCATTTTCAATGCTGAAAGCCCAATGCTGGCCGGACTAGCTTTGGGCTTTCAGCCTTGAACCAAATGCCAAAATCATTTTTGTACTTCCCAAACTACCCTCACTCAAACTTCAATATTCTAGCATTGCCTCCTCGGGATATTGTTCATCTTCACCAAAGGGACTCCGGCGGGCGAAAGGGCGGCGGCAGCGAAGGTCGGCGAGGTCGCCCGACCCGAGCGGCGGCTGCACAGGGTTGGGCGACCGCCAGCTTTGTGACGCCCGAGGGTCTCCTGACCTCGGTGACGGCCGCTCGAGTCGATGATCACCCAAGCATGACGCTTGGGTCCCGCGATATGGCGGCGGCCGCTGGAGTCGCGGCAGTGACCATCAACTTTAAGTCGATGCAACCCAGTCATTGCCGGCTGGAGGTTGCATAATCCAGCAATGTCGCTGGTCAGCGACCAGGCAATTGTCGCGCTGGTCACGACCTCAGGCCTTATCGCCAGTCGGCGTCCTTGCTGGGGGTTGCTTTCGTGACGGTGGCGTTCAGCACCAGATTTGGCTCGCCCGGCCATAGTCCTCACCGGAGTTGTAGCCCTTTGCGGAGCTGGCAAAGGGTACTTTGGCCTTTTAAAAAAAAAAAAAAAACCCCAAAGCTCATTTGTAAAAAAAATTAACCAAACATTACTTGGGTCAAAGTGACTTTGCAAATGAGTTTTTACCAAACGCCATTTACATTTCCAGTAAAGAGTTTTCACGTAAAAGTATTTGTATTCTCAAAGTAGCATTCCAAATGCTGAACCTAACGCACCCTAAAGCTACCTTCAACCACCTGAATGGGTCTTCTCTTCCGTCTTGACGAGACAGCGATGGTGACTGTTGCGACTGGAAGGCATCGTGTACGATGGTACCTCTTCACGAGTGACTAAACTATATTTGAATGGTACACACTGGGAAATTTGTTGTGCGCAATTGGGAAGCGCCTTGGCCTTGGGTTATTCACACCTCTTTATTCCTTCCTCTAGAGGAACTTCAAGTGTTGGATTTAAGTCATAATTCTCTCTCAGGTGAATCTCTCTCTCTCTCTCTCTCTCTCTCTCTCTCTCTCTCTCAGTTATTTGTTTCATTTTTCCTTTTCCAAATATGTTCAAAATAATCGTTTACTCACCGTGTTTGAATACTAAAGAATGTCATACAAGATTGCAGAAATGATGCAGTTCTTAAAGCATTTGATTGCACATATCATAAATTAATTAGGAGACTCATCTCCAGGAGGAGGATTATTCCGAAGAGCAAATATGCAATTAACTTAGTAAGCAATGATTTGCAAAATGCCGACTTTTTGCCATCATATTGGTAAAGTCAAATGTCACGGGGAGCACATGATTGAATGTTCTCTCACCTCTGCTAGAACCATGTCTAATAGATATTGTTAAGATTATAAGTAATTTGATTATGGACTTGGTTTACAAAGTCATGTGATGAGGACTTTTTTTTTATGCTTGGATATGTTGGACCAACCGGTTTCTGCTTATAAATGTATCCTCCTCATCATAATCATATAGTATTCTTGAAAAATTGAAGATACTTAGACACCTAATATATGTAGATAATTAATTAATCATTATTCGTGGATATTTCTAAAATTAGATTTAAACGGAACGTTACATCTGAAGAAATTGAAGCAGCTAGATCTATCTTTCAATCACCTAGAACGAGTCCCCTCGTACTGTACAAGCAAACTTCAATGAAGGCCCATAATTTATCTTCCAATCAGCTTGAAGGTACATGTAAAATAGAAGACCATGCCTTGGATACATACCATCAGATATTGAGAACCTTTTGTCAATCACAGGTGTGAATCTGGAGGTATACATGTTGGAGCTTTCTTTTAACAATTTGGTCAATGATGCCCTCGTAGACATCATGAGGATAACATCTCTTAAGGCCTTAGCCATTAGATATTGTGGATTGAATGCTTCGAAATTATTGGAAGCTACTTCTTTGAAGATCACTTACGTTTATCATTATTGGTAACCTATCACCTTTTTAGAATAAGATAAGGTAAGATTGTCTTGAGCATAAAGGGCATGACTGCATTATATTCGACATCCTTCGGAGATCATATTTTGGCTGCACTTTTTCTTCAAATAACTTAATCCCAGCGAGGGCTAAGTTAAATGTCTATTGAAGCCATAAGTAAACTGCGACTTACTGCTAAAAAGATATAAACAATGCGAAATAACAATATACTGAAGGAGCCCAAATTTTGTAAAAGAATCATAAACAAATTAAATGCAAGAGTTAATTAGAAATCAAAATCAAACATTATTTAAAGTTTATAGATTGATGGCCAAACTTCAGGGATTGCAAGTGTTATTAGTAGAATTATTGCGTTTCATAAACCTTTGATTTTTCATATGTTGTGAAATTTTGTTTGATTCTATTGATAGAAATATATCAAACATAGATTTTTTCCCTCTAAAATAGCCACATAGAATGAACAATTTTTGAAATAATTCTTGTAGTATAACTATTTCATTCTTTTAGCCTGTTATTTTTTTTATTTCTTCCTGCATATCCAGTTTCTTCAACATTATCATTACCATTACTGTGTATATGATTCATCAATAGTAGTGCAATATTTTTCTTCATAAGTTTAGTAAATTTTAGCGAGGGGGATAGATTATCCATTTGATTGTCATGTTTGAAATACTATGTATATTACTTGATTTGACGTATCGTGATCCTTGGAGCCATCATATGGTCCATCTTTCCATTTTTTTTTTTTTGGTAAGAGTAAGGTATATATTACTTTCAAATCACCAAATACAAAGGAAAGCAAGAGACTAAGCAAGTCCCAAAAGGACTAAAACCAAGGGAACACAGTCACCTTAGAAAAAAGAAGAAAGAAAAGAGAAGAAAAAGCTATACAAAGGAGGCCTAACACAACCCAACTAAGAAAAGATGGAAGGTGAAAGCCCCCAACTCCTCTGTAGTCTTCTGTTCAAAGGCGTGTCTGGAACTCTTCCAAGGGTTGCAACTTTGTCTTTTACCACTTTGATAATATGATTCCGCATACCGGAATGAAGATACTCTTGTTTCGGAAGATAGAGTTGTTTCTTTCCGTCCAAATTATGTGACAAAGGGCACCAAAAGAGAACCTGGAAAGACGATGGGCAAATGATGGTCCTCCACAAACCTTCATTGCCCATATAATATGCTCATGCCACGGCCGATTACGCCATGGAAGATAGCAATTTGTTGCCCAAAAAAACGCCAAACTTCTTGTAGAGGAGCACTCAAAAAAGAGGTGATTTATTGAGTCCGGGATAGCACCACAAAACGCGCACATAGCAGAGTCAATCCTGCTATTATGGATGAGAACAGTCTGAGTAGGCAACCGGTTGAGGGAGATTATCCATAGAAGAAAGGAGTGCCGCGGAGCAATGTGATGATCCCATATAAAGGAATGCCACTGAACCGGAAGTCCTTTTCTTCTTATATGGTTCCACGCCATTGCCCTTTGAAAAAAGGTAGAGGACGGTAAGGGAGCCCAAATAAGCTCATCTTCAATGTCTTCCTCAAAAATAGGGGTAGGTTCTGTCCAAATGTAGTATAGTTTTCAAGGTATGTGAATGTTGCCATACCGAGTCATAAAAAGTCCGAACAGGCGTGTCTTGTGGAATCGAGATTGGTAGATGTCCATATTCTTGAACAAAAGGTAGAGGGGCCTTTGTTGTGCCACCAGTCAAACCATAAAGAGACCGAGCGACCATTGCCAATTTTCCAACGAAGAATAGATCGAGCAAGATCTCGCATGTCGAGGACTTTCTTCCACGTCCGGGGAAAAAAGGTGGGCTTAGAGACAACCCAGAAATTAGAGTTTTTAAGGAAGTTCGAATGGATCCACTTACACCGCATGGACTCCTTTATCGGTGAAAAGAAGCCATATGTGCTTAAGTATCATAGCTCTATTATATTCAAGTGAGTCTTGGGATCCCAAGATCTCCTTCTTCTTTAGGTAAGCATACTGATTCCCATGCAACTTTAGCGCCACCCGTACCTAAATCCGGGCCCTTCAAAGAAATTGTCTCAAAATAACCTCAATACCATAAAGCACTGATTTAGGTAGATGGAAGATAGTGGCCCAGTGAACTTGAATAGAATGCAGGACCGACCGGATAAGTTTCCATTTTTATAATGCATACAAAACATGATAACAAGATACTATTTCATAAATGGCTCCTAGCTCCTGGAGTGAGGGCAATATGGTTAGGCAGGAGCGGAAGGGCCTTTCTCAAAACTCAAAATTAAACTATAACGAATTGGTACATGGATACTGAGATATAGAAACATTAAAGACACAGATAAGAACGAAGCAGAAAAGAAATGTGTAATATTTGTATATTATGTATATTATTGTATCTCATAGAGTACATGAGTTTATTTATAGGTTTTATTAGATGATTATTAAGGTGACATTTGCACAATGAAATGGAGATATGGAGAATTTCCTAGATACATGCAACATCGAGAGATATGGAAAACAAAGGAAGATATCTAAATATTGTGACATTCCGAATTTCGATCTTTTTTTTAGATTTATAAAACGTGTATTTAAATCAATGCGCTTATAATAAAATTTAAGCCCGAAATGATCACTCTTGGGTTTTTTTTAAATTAGATATTTCGCTAGAATTTTATTCGATTGAATTTGGCCGTTATTTAAAGCCCGAACTTCGGTGTCGAATTTCTCGAAGTTTCGTAACGAATTTAATTGAACGGTGTCAATATTATTGTGACCAGCGTTGATATTGTCCGGAATTATCAAAAAGTGAAATTTGGATCGGGTGTGAATTTTGATCAGTATACCTCTTTCTGGATTTATTTTATTTAGTATCTATTTAGTCTTTTCTTTTATTTTAAAATTCGAAATTTTTCATGGCCCTTGGATTTAACTCGCCCAACAAGATCAATTGTGAGCCCTTGAATTGAACTTGAGTGGGTTTTTGACTTTTTGCGCTGTCTCTCTCCCGCTCGTTTCTTTTTCCCCTCTCCCCTCTTCACGTTCGTCCTTGTTTCCCCCCTCTCTTCCTTCGGTTTCAGCCGAGCCCTCCCCCCTTCCTCCTCCAGCGTGCCCGACCAGCAGCTTCCCGCGGCTCGTCCCGACCGCCGCGCATCGTCCCTCGTGGCCACCGTCGACCGGCTCGTCCCGGCACCAGGCGCCCGTCGCGCCCTTGTCCTCCTCGGACCCGATTGTTTCTTCTTCCTCCTCTCTCCTTTTGTGGGCCTTTCGACCAGCGACTACTACCTCGTCCTTCCGCCTTGTCGTCCATAAATGGCGTATCGTCCAGCCCCCGTCAAATACCGCCATTCTTTATTCTTTTCGGCGAGACCCCAGTTCCCCACATTCTGTACCCCACTCCACCTCACTTTGCCATACTTGGCGATACGCCATCTCGGCCGCCCGCTGCCCTCACAAGCTCGCCACCACCATCCGTCCTCCCCCCTTGCTCGCCGCTTGCGCCACCACTGTGCAGCCTTCTTTGGCCAATACCACCGTCTTCATCCCCCCACTGCTGGTATTTGCCCCTCCCTGTTTCTTGCCGTGCGCCCATGCGCCTTCATTCTTCGCCGTCCAGCCAAGCGGCCGTTGCCCGCCATTCGGCTGCGACGCGCAGCTGGCTTGACCCCATTCCACCGCCCACCATCCCAGCCACCGCTTGGCCCTGCTGTCTCGGCGACAACGTGGCTGCTTCGGCTTCTTTCTCCGCTGCCCTTGTCCGGTTTTCTTGTTCCGGATTGAGGTAAGCAACTTCCTAATCTCGACTTAGGATGATGGGTATTGCTAGACTCGTTTAGGGGTTCATGTGTGGGCTGAATATAGTGGATATGGTGGCTGCCGTGGGCTGTTCAGCATGGTTTTGGTGGCTGTTTTGATGCGGATTAGTGAAGTAAACGGTGGTTGGTTCGGGGTGGGTGATTGGGGTTGAATTGTGGGCTGAACCGAGGCAGTTTAGGGCTGGTTTTGTGGCTGGTTTGGAGGTCGTATAATGCTGGAAATTTATGTCAAGTTTATTGATTATTCGTGTGTGATTAAATGTCCGATTTGGCAATGGTTCGTGTTGTTTATATGTGACTGATGTAGAGGTTGATTTGGGGCCGTCATAGGGCGAGTTGTTGGGCTGGTTTTACGGCCGAGTTAGGGGTTGTCACGAGCCGGGACATAAGCTAGCCCGGTGGACTAATATTGGACAAGTTTTGGAGTAAAATGTGGGCCTTATTGTATCGGAATGACGAGCTAAGCGTGGCTGGTGGTTATTTGAATTACGAGCTGATTTAATGATTGATATTGTGTGCTCACGTGATGATTTGATGATGAGTAATGGCTGACCTTGATTGACCGATTGTGAGTGTGCGAGCGTGACTTTAATTAGTGGAACTGTGGCCTCTTTGGCGTAAGTATGGCGAATTGTGTTGTGGTCGTTTGGAAATGGTTGCGTGATATTTGATTATGTGAAAGACGTGGTAATTAATTGAATAATGTGGCGTATGCGCTTGTCTGAATGGCTTGATGCGTGCTTACGTGGATCAGTGGAAGGAAAGTTGGACTTGAGGCGTGTTTACGCGGATCATTGGAAAGAAAGTTGAGCCTGAGGCGTGTTGATGCAGGCTGTGAGAAAGAGCCTGAGGCGTGTTGACGTGGACTGTGAGAAAGGGCCTGAGGCGTGTTGACGCGGGCTGTGAGAATGGGCATGAGGTGTGTTGACGCGGGCTTTGGGAAGGGACCTAAGGCGTGTTTATGCGAGTCGTGGATAGTTGGATGGACATGCATGTGGAATGTGCTTGATTGAATTGGGTAAACGCACGTGTGTATGACGCTTGAGTGATTGTGTTTGTTCTTGGAATATTATTACTTATAGTAATTTGACTAAAATGCAGAGTTGGCTCTCGATGGTTAGATTGCATGTTGAGACTTGTCTGGATACGCGTTGGTCTAGGTGGGGTTTAGGTTGTCTACTTATTGAGATTTATCTCATTCCCGTTATTAAACATTTTCAGGCTTGAAGTGGCGAACAATCATCATCGCAGTTTGGAGATCGGAAGTGGTAGTGGACATCGATGTTGCTTCCATTCTTGCATGCCCTCCTTTGTATAGTAAAGTAGACTATCCAACCACCGTCCCCTTTTGCTGAACATGATTTATTCGTTAGTAGCCTGGGCTATTATGGCATAAATGAAATTATTATTTTGTGCTATCCCTCTATCATTATCTTTTATCTGGGTTGTTTTATTTCCGCTTCCGCTTGTGTTTGTCTTCGCGTGTTTCGTTTGGGTCGGTGACGCGTCCTGGGACGTCGCATTCAATACGATTATCGAAGGGGTATCCTTGAGCTCGTTGGCGTTCGGGCGTGACAAATATCTATAACAAACACCGTTTCTTTTTGAAAAAAATGATTATGGTTTACCACATATTGCAACCAATAAATGTCATACTTTCTTAGTATTTGGTTAAATTAACTACAAGTACTATGTTTACGTAGTAGTCGGATTCATATACACTTGTAAGTCGGTAAAACTCCAACAAGATTGAGCCAGGAGGCACTCTCACGTGCAAGCTTCACCCTATAATTTGCCTTTTATGATCATTTTAGTAAATGTTTCATCCTAGCAAATCTCTAATTACATGTCTGTAATTCTTATGCATACTCTCATAATAAGTTTGTAAGCATTATATTTTCGTATATTCTTATGCATAATTATCTAATAGAACAATGCATATTTTGGTAAAAACATGTTTTTATATTGGGGTAAAACTCACATGAGATTGAGTTATGGGCAGCTCATTTAAGTGTTTTACCTAGTAATTTTTTATGGTCGCTTTAGCAAATATTTAATCCTAACAAATCGCTTATTCTACATGTCTAATTCTTATGCATACTTTGGTCATAAGTTCCTAAACAATATATTTTCGTATATTCTTATGCATAACTCTCTAATAAAATTGTACATACGTTGATAATATATGTTTAAGAATAATTGTTTATGTATGTATAGATTCTATACTGAAACACTCATATATTATATGTTTAAGAATAATTGTTTATGTATGTATAGATTCTATACTGAAACACTCATATATTATATGTTTAAAAATAATTGTTTATGATGAGGTTTTGAAAGAGTTCAGCAATGTAGGGATACGTATCTCATATTTGCAGTGTTCAATACGATAGGCTTGTGCGTATTGAGGAACCTTGAAGAGTTGGACACAAGTGGTAATGGATTTTGGGGTCTTTTTCCTTCATGCTTATGCAATATGACCTCCTCCTTGTGCCTGATGTTCAATATAACAACTTCAGCGAGGACATTCCTTCATGTCTGGTGAATATATTGTGTTTTCTGGAAATGCTTTTGAAGGCTCACTTTCTCTTGCTTCCCTAGCCAATAATTCTAACCTTGAGATATTCCACCTCCTCAACAACCGCAATAATCTGGAAGTAAATATGGAAGAGCCCACTTGGTTTCCTTCATTTCAAATGAAAGAGTTTGGTTTATCAAACTATGTGCTCAACAAAGATGCAAATGGCGTAATTCCTAGCTTTTTGAAAGAACAGTATGAATTTAGAAATGTTCAACTTAGCAACACTGAAATGATAGGAAATTTCCCAAATTGGCTATTAGACAACAATGTAAATCTTAAACTGTTCAAACTCACAAGCAACAATTTGTCGGGTGCTTTTCACTTGCCCTCCAGTTTGAATCTTGTCAACTTGTTGTGGTTCGATGTGTCTGCTAATATTATTGAAGGGGAGCTTCCATCTTGGATTGACTCTATCCTCCTGAATTTGAGTTATTTGAACCTATCAAACAACTTATTGAAAGGTAGAATCCCTCCCTCAATGGGCAATATGAAGCTACTCGATACATTGGACTTGTCGGATAATGGCTTCACGGGAAAGATACCAGAGACACTTGCTAAAGATTGCACATGAAACTCATGACATTGATACTGTCAGGCAACAATTTGCAAGGCAAAATGCTACTGGGGTATTCTAACTTGACAAATTTGACATTTTTGCAATTGGATAGAAATCGTTTCATCGAGGACTTATCACCTGCTATATTAAATAGCCCATCCTTGCAGATTTTGGATGTAAGTCATAATTTTCTATCCGGAACACTTCCCAATTGGATTGGAGATATTCAACACTTGAGAGGGCTTATGTTGTCGAGTAATTTATTAGGAGGTCCTTTACCATTGAGCATCTGCAGCTTACATTATCTTGTTCGTCTAGACCTTTCAAGTAACAACTTTGGGCTAGATATACCCCCCTGTGCCATTGTTATAGATACGAGGTTTTTGCATTTAACAAATGACACACTTGCTGGGCATTTTCCTAAGTTTCTTTCTAGAGCTTCATTTATAGTTACATTAGATCTTAGACACAATGCATTGTCAGGTGACGTCCCTGGTTGGATCGGTTCACTTCGAAACTTGAAGGTTCTTCTCCTACAAGGAAACAATTTTGAAGGTTCAATTCCTCTGGATCTATGTCTGTTGAAATATATGAGCATATTGGATCTCTCAATAATAATCTTTATGGGAAAATTCCTTCTTGTTTGAAAGATTTGACATTTGGAAATGATGGGGAATCTACGGACGCATTTTCTACATCTTTTGGTTGGGTAGACTACTGGGAACCATCCGACCATAAGGGCAAATTCTTAATGATGTTTTCGTATAGGAAGCTGGCGCATTTGGCTTGAGGGATGGATTAGATGAAGTAAACTTCATGACAAAGAGTAGGTTGGAATCTTAAGAGGGCAACATTCTAAAACTCATGTCGAGAATGGATCTCTCCTGAGAACAATTTGATGGGCTTTATTCCTCCAGGGGTCGGCTATTTAAGTGTGGTTCGAGCATTGAACTTGTCACACAATCATTTGATAGGATCAATATCGGAAACATTTTCCAATTTAAAGGACGTAGAAGAGCTTGGACCTGTCCTACAACAACTTAACCGGTTCAATCCCTCCACAATTGATAGAGCTCTACGTGTTGTCAAATTTTAGGGTGGCTCACAACAACTTGTCAAGCACGACACCAAAACCAAAAAGTCAATTTGAAACTTTTGGTGAAGCAAGTTATGAAGGTAACCCTCTTCTTTGTGGACCACCATTAACAAGCTGTGATGCCTCAAAACAAGGATGAGGGACACTGCCATCTTTTAATCATACCAAGGAAGATGATTCTCAGAGAGAAGCCTTCTTATGGAGTTTTGTAGGATCATATGTGGTGGCGCTCCTTTGGTGGGTTCTCTTTCTCTACCTAAACTCGTACTATCAGTATGTGCTATTAGATCTTGTTCGTAAGCTTATCCCATCATTTCCCCAGTAAAGATTGTTCTTCTAAGCATTTTGTGCTGGAAAAATGCGATGAAACAATGGAGAACCTTTGTTTAATAGGATTATCAGCATTTGAGTCTTGATTATGCATTTTGAACGTTTGAATCCGAGAATGTTCATATTGCATTCGTTGTCCTGCTTATTTAAAATTTAGAAGATTTGTTTTGGTTGACAATTGAAAGAGAATAGTTTATAAACCATCAAAGGAATCCATCATTCACAAATTTTTGTAAATGTTACATGAAAGGTGAATTATCTTATGGGTGCAACTAGCAACATCAAACCAATCGGGTTTTACTCAAGAATCCTACTAACATAAAGGATTTGGCACTGGAATTGCTGCAAATTGACGATAAAGGCATGGATTGCAGGACCACTGCTCTGCAGCCTAAACCCGACCTTAGGGATGAAAACTTGTTGCAACCCTCCCTAGCGGCTCTCTTAAAGGGAGCGGGTTTAGTGTCATGTTGAACGGGAACGGGCAGTCCCTCTATTTGAGATGCTCGCTCTCTCGCTCGACACGGGTTCTTCCACACAATACCAGGCACATCATTGGATGATTTGATTTGATTAAGTGATGAGATCCTACCTAATTTGAAGTCGCTATTAACCTATTTGAGCCAACTAGGAGCCAAGTAGAAGGTGAGAAGACGTTTCACTTTTTACGAACAAAAGATATAAGTTCGAGGACTTGGTTATGCTAACATCAAATCATGCGGTGCGATCTTGTTTGTACGTCCTACTAAATGCCCAATGATGGTTATTTGCGAAAGCATTTTTTCAATCGGTAATATGAGACAAAAATCATAACAAATATCAAAATAATAAAAGCCACACATCAAAATGATATTAAGCACAAAAGTAAAGATGACGAAAATAAAATGGGAAAAATAAACTCGATACAAGTCGGGCGAAGAAGATATGTGCACGTGTTATTGAGCCCCGGGACAGAATCCCGTCAGCTAAAACTTAAAACCTCACATCACATCACTCAAGCACGAAAAAAGACGACAAAATATAAAATGCAGGAAAGTATTCGGATGAATCGGGCAAAGATTATACGTGACCTTGTTATTTGAGCTCTGGGACATGAACCCTCAAACCTAGTTTTGAAATCCGAGTCAAAATCTAAATTTAGCTAAACAAAACAACCTACTAAAAATTAATCACCGAGTGAAACTCCAAAAAGGATAAAACAGAAGGCGGGGATGATTATAGTCCCTAAATATGAATACTTGATTTTTTTTATCCTTTTTATTTATTATTATTATTTTTAAGAGAAAGAGAATCCAGCACCCATCGTAGCATTGATAAAGTAAGACTAAATTCGATTCTGCATTTGAAGTCAAGCAAGCAAGCATTGTCACGAGACCAAAACATCAAAACGAGCATTCACGGACACTAGCCAAAGTTCGCACATAAAAAAGACTGATCAAGCAGATTTTGTCCACCCAAACAGCCACGAAGAAAGATATGCAACAGAAGAGACTTCCACCATTCCCATAATATCCAAAAAAACAGTAGAAAAACTCTAAACAAGGCGGTTTAATTAATGATAAATGCTAATTCAGAACAACGAAACAGAAAGGCCCAATCCGAACTCTCTCGAATGCTCCGATTCGCATTCACCTTCTCTCTCTTGCAAAACAAATCCGGTGTACATAAACTCAAGGCGAGAGGCGAGAGACAAGATCTCAACATGTACAGGATCAAGCAGACAATCAAAGCTTGACGCCAATATGAGAATGACCGAGATTGGACTGGCCTCATGCGTGATGGTTCTCGACCAGCAAGCAACAAATCAGTAAATCATATCTCAGGGTCGATGCGTCAACTAATAACCATGCAAATCGTGTAAGATCATTGAACTCTATGCAAATCAAGCCCTAATATTTGCACAAGACATAATCCCTAAAATCTTAGAACAAGTTGATTTTCACAACATTGTAAGAGACGAGAGAGACATACCTTGATCCATGATAATTTCTTGTGAAGAAATCAATTGTAGATGAGAAATCTTTAAAGAAATAGGTTTCTCTCTCTTGACCCCTTTTCTCTTTCTGACGTTCTTGATGGAAAAGAAACTGTCGTTCTGTTCTAGGGTTGAGAGAGGACCAGTTTCTAATTAGGTCTTTTATAGTTACACCATCCATCAGGGTGTACAGTAATTAGAATATACCTCCCTATTGACCAATAGGAATTTAGCACATAATAATTGTTAAACTTAAATCACATATGGGCTAGGCCATTAATCACGTGGGCCATAATAAAATCCAACAAATCGCACTAGAATACTCTCAGATTGACTAATGACTTAAGCAAATCAATACTGGAAGTCACTTGGGAAAAACATTGAACACCTGATGAACATGAAGTTCGACGTACCCGGACCAGAATATGTAACAAATCGGTGAGGAGTATAAAGTGAGGTGTTCATTTAAGCATTATCAAAGACAAATCGACGAATCGGAGGACAGGCGATAAACGACCATGCACTGAAACATGCTCGGCTGAAGCCAAAACAGAGCATAGAAGAGGGATGCGTTGCCAGAGCCATCACTAGTCGAGATTGATCGCCTGAAGTAGAGAGATCGTAACGGACGGTAACGCCGGGGCCTAGAACCGTCAAAGGGAGGAATAGACCGAAAGAGTACTTCGGCAGCGATGACTCTGAAAACAGGGGCGAACAATGCCTCTTCACGGTGGCGGAGGAACTGTTGGCGATCGGGCAGCTAACAGTGGTTGTAAGTGACTTGACCAAGAGGGAATGAAGATGGAGAATCTTCTGGAAACCAATTCTGCGAGAGGGCATTTTCTCCCCCCCGAGCTCCCCTTGTGCCTGTGCTCTGTTCTTTGTGGATGTGGTCTCTTTGATTTCTGCGTGCGTCTGGTGGCCGGCGATGGTCGATTGCTGGTGGCCTGAGGGCGATGGAGAGGGAACCACCATGAGAAGCTGCTGAACCGCAAGAGTGGAAAGTGGATCGGGTCTGGGCTGCGCAAATTGGACCCGGCCCTTTCAATTGTGACCAAGTTGGAGCCTTTCTTATTATTTTCTTTCTCTTTTTTACTATTTGTTATTTATTTTTTTTCTTACTATTTCTTATGTCTCTCTCTTTCTTTTTATAACAAAAATACATGTTTGACTTGCCGGTAAAAATTCAGGTGTCAACACTTGTCACGAAACATAATAAAAGGTAGAATACCTACTTCAGTGGGTGACATGAAGATGTTATGGACTTTAGATGTGTCGACTCATAGCTTCACGGAGATATGTTAGATGCACTAGCCACTGATTATCCTAATTACCAACTTGACTAGTCTGAAATATTTGTATCCGGAGAACAATGAATTCACAAGGGATTTATTACCCGGTCTGTTGAATAGTTCCGAGCTTAAGGATTTTGCATGCTAGTAATTAAATTAGGGGACAACTTTTATGGACAAGCCCAGCCCATTCAACATCAAAGATAAAAACAAAGATATTAAAAGATCCACCTCTCCAACACTAGTGATACTAAAGATGAAAATTAAAAATTAATAAAATTTAGGAGCCACCAAGAGATCGAAAACCCGAATTGGCCTAGCCAAATGGACCCCACATTTCTCAGGCACGATTTAGACGGGCCAGTCCTTGGGGTGGATTTTTCTAATTTTGTTTTCGGGCTTGTTTTGGCTACTAGCCTAGGGGAGTCGAGATGCCATTAGCAAAAATAAGTGAAGTAGCAATTATAATGGAATGAAGTGAATTATAAAGGAGATACAAAGATATGCAGATGAGAAGGAAGGCTAATGAGAATCGATGAAAGTATGGTATGAAATATATTCCAAATTTAGCAACTGCATTATTTCTATTAATATGACTTTGCAATGGTTAAACGTATAAGAACATTGTTTATTCATCCTATATCTTGCTATATACTTCCATTAGAAAATGGAATTTGACAGGCTATGAAATCAATACAAAAGAAAATTTCCCATGTAGGGCTTCGTGGCCCCTTTCCTAGTGGCCAACGCACTATGGGGAAGAAAAGAAAAAAGAAAAATAAAATAAAATAAAACAAAATAAATAATTCAAAAAAATATTTAAAAATTGCCACGTCATTATTGATCGGATGGCCAACGTCCCACGCAATCGCCTGCGGGCCAAAATTAGCGGGATGTCTAAATTAACACAAATACAAAATGCTAAGGATTAAATTGGCACAATTACAATAGGTTTATAACTTTTTGGTAATTTTCCCAATTGGTACCTCACCAAGTGCATTGGACGGTTTAGATTTAATCTTCTTTTTTCCTTTTTTGCCCCTTTATTTTCTTTCCTTTATTGTCGTTTTCCCTTTCCACTTCTGCCTCCGTCCCTCTCTCTCCTTGGATCTTAAATTTGGGGTTAACATCACCAGATAAAGCTACTCCAGACTTTAGAAAATTGCAATCTGTATTTTCAAATCCCCGTAAGGAAAAGGGTCCTTGCATTGACCAATCTTTGGAGTATTGGCCAAGTGCTTGACCGAGAAAATAAGTAATTAGTCTAGCGTTTTGTTGGGGTAAAGAGGCAAAATCTCATTCAAGATTAGATGAGATGAAAAGAGAAATTGAGTGACTGGGCCTCCTTTCTTTCTCTTCATCCTCATATTGCTTTTGCTTTAAAGAAACATAAATTTAGTCAAGGTCTTTCCACTTATTTTCTATAATGGACATGCTTGTCAAAAAGGTAAGTGGAAACTGATGGGGTGCTTGGAAGGAGAGGCGCCCTGCTCAATAAATCATTACAAACACAGAGTATGTCTCTTCAATTTCCATACTTAAAGATTTCATTTTATTTATTTCTTAATTAGTCAACACATATAATTAAGTAATTAGTTAATGTTCCACATAAAACTTTCCTACTGTATGGCTCGAACCTTCTTTTGAGACATGATTGTACACTCTCAACGATTTAGCAACGGTCTTTTTTTATATATCACGTAAATCAATTTTAGGATATTTTTTCTAGGAACATCAATGTTAAATAAGTAATTGAGCTTCATTATCTAATTAATGTGTAAGAAGATTGCATAAAACTAAAATATTTTCTAAAAGAGAAAAGGTACATCTAACGGGCATAGGGCAAAATTAGCATAACCAAGTTCCCAAGCCCGAACTCTCTAGTTCATAGATTAAGGTTCCCTCTCATGCCTTCCTCGTCTCTTAACCGACCTAGAATAGGTTAGTGAAACTCTAATTTCTTTTTTCGATTAAAAGTAATTGAGAAATCAATTGACGGCTAGTATGGTTTGTGAGAGTTTGAGCAAACAATTAGTGCTACCTTGCAAGAGGGTTACATGCGTCCACTTGGCAATCTATTAAACTCCCTTGAAGTTCATCTCGGGACGGTCGTGAAACCACCGTTTAAGAATTGAGATTCTCTAATTTTCAAAGAATTGATATTTTCTAATATTACTAGGAGGTAAATTTATATCTTAAATTTTCTCACTTAGGAAGTTGATACCTCACCACATGTGTCATTGGACAGTCTACATTCATTTTCTGGTTTTCCTTTTTCCCCTCTTTCTTTTCTTCCCTTTCTTTTCTTTTTCCCTTTCCACTTCTGCCTCCATCCCTCTCTCTCCTTCGATCTTGAATTTAGGGTTAATATGACCAGATAAAGTTACCCCAGACTTTAGAAAATTGCAATCCATTTTTTCAAATCTGCGTAAGGAAAAGGGTCCTTCTTACCAAAAAAAAAAAAAAGGGTCCTTGCATTGACCAATTTTCGGAGTATTGGCCAAGTGAAAAGAAGTATTTAGTCTAGCGTTTTGTCGGGGTAAAGAGGCAAAATCTCATCCAAGAGGGATTGAGGCCGGCTTTCTTTTCCAATATTTTCGTGCCGCTTTCCCATTACAATTTAGTCAAGGTCTTACGACTTTGCTTTCTATACTGGACATCCCTATCAAAAAGTAAAGCATATTCCAGCTTTCATCGCAAGTGACCGAAACGACTTGGGAGAAGTCTAAGTCAAGCTATAGTGGACATCCCTATCAAATCATTAAAGCATTTAACAGCTTATACCGCAAGTGACTAAAATGACTTGCTCGAATTATAAATGAGTCCCTAAATTATGAGGCAAACATTTAAACATTCAATATAGTATAGGTTTTGTGAAAAAAAAAAAAGCAGAATATGGTACATTGAATCCAACTGATAAGTTCAACCTATTGATCGACAGGTTTGGATATATTGCTATATTGATTTATCCGCTCTATTTTGTTATATTTGGTTGAAAAAATTTCAAAGGAAGTGGAAGGAACAAGAATATCATATCTCTTCCCATCCACACAATGTAGACCTTAAAGGAAATTAGACGTGAATTTGCCAAAAAGAAAAAGATGAAGGAAAGAAACTTGCAACCATATCTCTCATCTCTCTTTCCATCAACTCATAGAATGACTCAACTGCCAAAGAGGGAAGACTCATTCGGTGACTCTTAAAAGGACAGTAACGTACAATTATATCTAATGGACGAATTACTAAATTACGAAAATCCAATTTGAACGATTTTTTTTTTTTAGAACTTGATTCTTTTATATTTTTATGCTTATTAGAATAATTATGGATATAAGATAGTAATTTGAATTTGTAAAATAAAGTCTCAAGATTATTATACAGTAGAATTATAGTGTAGCTAAACTCTGCAACATGGCTTTTTTCTTTTTGCGCTGCTCATGAACTTTGCACATTCCTTGCATTGACCCCATATCCATTGGGTCATTGGTGTTTAGTTAAGAGGTAATCTCACCAAGAAAGAAGAGCCGAAACTCCCATAGCCCACAAGGACCTCCGTGGCATGTCCGTTTGATATACAAGGATGGGAGGCTCCTCGGATGCGTATCTTATTTCAACGTGCGGTGCTCGCATGCCCTGTGCCCCAATTTCCCCCCTAAATCTTTATCATCCTCCGGGCGATAAACCCTCTCATTGTTTTACAATCACCGTCAATTTCTTAAAACAATTCCGACATTCAAGCCGGTCACAATCACCGTCAATTTCTCCTACACACGCCCGACAATATTATCAATTAGCCCACCATAATTAGTCATTAATTAAGCCCCACAATTCTCACAATTTAATCTATCAATTATGCACGTACAAAAATTGCCCACAATCCACGTTAAGCCCCTAAACCGGTACTAATTATCCCCTAGACAAGTCTAATAATACCCAATGTACTAGGTAGGGTTTAGAAAGTCACTTACCAAGTTTTGGCCGGGAAAAGTCGGCTCGGGCCTAAAATGGCTCGGGTGAACA
Organism: Syzygium grande; assembly: GCA_024733475.1. NCBI lineage: Eukaryota > Viridiplantae > Streptophyta > Magnoliopsida > Myrtales > Myrtaceae > Syzygium > Syzygium grande. The sequence goes on along the minus strand of JAMXDD010000023.1, from coordinate 127,912 downwards.
AACGGACTAGGCGCAGGTAGTAAGGGACGGGCGCGGGCTCGGCCACAACAGCCATGGAGATGGAGATAGCCCTCGGTCCACGGGCACAAGCGTGGGCATGGGTGCGGGCATGGGCAACGGGCACGGGCACGGCACGGTGATGGGCGGGCGTGGCTTGCTTGCGCATATACGGGTCGGGCCGCCACGCTTGGGCAAGCTTAGGCACTACTGGCGAGTGGCGTGAGTCGCCGCCGCTGCGCTTGGCCAATGAGCTGCCGCGCGATGGCGCAGGCAATGGGAGGATGGCAGCGGCGGCGAGCTGGTTCCCGCTTCCTCGAGGGGAAGGGAGACAACCGGGTGGTGAAGGGGAAGGGAGAGAAGGCTACAGTCGAGGGGAAATCCGCGGGGCTTAACTTCGGGCCGACGTAGCCGATGGGCAAGCCGAATGGCCGGATGGTGCCGGGCCGTGATAGGCAAGGGCAAAACCGGACACAACAAGTTCGAGCAGAGGTCTGTAAAGCAGCGGGAAGGGAGAGAGAGAGAGAGGCAATGGCTCCGGGCAAGTCATGAAAAGAAGGGGGCGAGAAGTCGCCGGGCGGCGGTCGGGCGGATTTCGGCTGGGCCACGATTGGACGGGCGGAGGGAAGGAAGAGGGAAGGCCGAGGCGGGTGGCGAGAGAGAGAGAGAGAGAGAGAGAGAGAGAGAGAGAGAGAGAGAGCTGAGTGGTTGAGGGGGAGAACCGCCGAAGGCGGCGCATTTAGGCGGCAATACAAAAGGTGCGGGCGGCCCGGGGTCGATCGCATGACGGTGGGCAACGTATGGGTGCTAGGGGCACACGAGCAATGGCCGAAAGATAGAAGAAGAAGAAGCCATGGCGAAAGAAAGAAAAAGGAAGAGGAAGAAAAAGAAGGAAAAAGAGAAAAGGAAGAGAGAGAGAGGGGGTGATGTGGACATCAAACCCTATCAAAGGAGGAGGTGCTAGGGACCCGTTATTTTATCCACTAGGCCCGATCACTCGAGCGAGAGCGAAGAAATTCAAACAAGCTGTCGGCATCATGGTTCAAGATATTTGGAATGAAGATAATCTGGATTCGAAACTTGAAGATTCTGAAACTCTTTGGCGCAATATGATTACTTTTGGTCCAGCGAATTCCGAAGGAGTTTAGAATTGACGAACTCCAAATTGGCTCAAATTTGGATGGACGCTTGGAAACGGGCCGCTGATCAATACTCACTACTTTAGTAGTGAGTGATGACGTTTTTTAGCGATTTGGAGTCGTTTAGATGAACTTTTAGGCTTTTTTCTATTTTTGGACGAATTTTTAATAATTAAGGTTATTTTTGTAATTTTAATCCTAGTAGGATTAGAATTAGGGTTAGCACCCTATATAAGGTTACTTATAGATTTCTAAGAGGAGGCAAAATTTTATATAGAAAAGTTTTCTTCTTGAGTTCTCTTGAGGACTAGATCTTATCAAGGCTCCTTTGTGGCGATCGAATTCAACTTATCAAGCAAGATTGTGAATTCTCTTATTCATGGTGTTATAGCGTGGATTGGTTGACACAGTTCGCCAAGAGGTCACGTTCATTCTGAGATTACCAATCACAGTTCGATTAGAGGTTGAGGTCAGCAATTCGTAACTAAATGATCTTAGTTAGAACGATCATCTTCCGCATGATTCATATCATCTGGTATTAGAGTTAGTTTTACAAGGTCTACTTATCCTACTTTTACTACTTTTCATTCATTAATCTAGGGTTTATAGAACTAGAGTTTCGTTATTAATCGAATTAGGGTTCTAAATTTGTTCTTGCTGTGATTTCAATTTTGATTTAGGGTTTTCGATCCCAATTGTTTTTTTTTTTATATATTGTACTTGAGTTAAATCAAAAAAAAAAAAAAAAAAAAAAAAAAAAAAGCAGAGAAAAAAAAAAAAAAAAAAAAAGAGCAAAAAAGCAAAGAAAAAAAAAATTCAAGAGGACGACTTCGTTTCTTTTCTTTTTTTTTTTATCATTAATAGTTGGACGAATAGAAAAAATATTTCAGTTGTAGAAATTGAATATGAATCCGAATCTACGCAAAAATTTGCTAAATTACTTTGAGTTGAGCGGTATATTGCTGAATTTGATCTTGTTTGGTGGTTTATCGATTGTTATGAGGAGCTTGTGAGACTGGATTCAAGTCTGAAAAAAGAGCTTTCTAAAAGGAAACGAGAGGTAAAAGGCAAGAGTGTGTGAGTTTAATTAAGGGAAGAAAAAGTCGAAATTGAGTTAAACACGAGAGGAGTGACAAACACTTTGAGCGGAAAACGAGAGGGAGTGACTAGCGAAATTTCTTTTTATCTCTAATATTTTCTTGCAGGTTTTAAAAAAAAAAATCAAGTTCAGGCCGGGGAAGTGTGAATCAAAGGGAGGATCGCACTCATCCAAGGGATGATGCGATTCTAGCGAACATCCAAAGAATTGAGTTTACAAATTGAAGCACTTAGCAACCGAGTTGCAAGATGTGAGACGAGACTTGAAGATGACCGAGAGCCACCACGAGGGAGGCCACAAAATCAGCGAGAGGAGCCTAGGATACAACCTAGATGGCAACGGTAATTTAATGATGCATATGTGTCCGATCTGAGGAAGATGATCGAGATGGCGGGCTTGAGAGGAGAAAAATGACACCGAGGATTTAGACATCGAGAAGACGATGAACTTGGCAACATCAAGATGAAGATTCCATCTTTCTAAGGAAAGAATGATCCCGATGCATATCTAGAATGGGAGAAATGGATGGAGATGGTATTTGATTGCCAGGTGATATTCGAACTCAAAAGGTAAAAAAATTGCAGCTGTTGAATTCAATGATTATGCTATAATTTGGTGGGATCAACTTGTGACTAGCAGGAGACGCAATGGAGAAAGACCAATAGAAACGTGGGATGCAATGAAAGCAAATGATGAGGAGGCGCTTTATACTTAGTCATTACCATAGAGATTTGTTCCATAAGCTGCAAAATCTTACACAAGGTAATAGGAGTGTGGAAGAATACCATAAAGAGATAGAGATTGCTATTATCCGTTACTAATGTGGTGGAAGACCGTGAGGCCGCAATGTCACAATTGTTATGTGGTTTGAGCCGAGATATAGTAAGGGTAGTAGAACCGCAATACTACGTTGAATTAGAGGTATTAATGGACAAAGCCATCAAAGTTGAGCGACAACTAAAGTTAAATCGAAATTACAAGAGTGGTGGAGGTTCAAGCTCGAATTGGAAGTTTAATTGGAAGAGAGACAAGAAGCTGAATTGGAAGGGAAATAATATCAAGACTGAAACTTTGAAGGAGAAGGATGGCAAAGTTGTTTCAAATTCGGCTTCGTGTAAAACTGAAAACTCTAACACTAAGACTCGTGATATTAAATGCTTTAAGTGTTTGGGCAGGGGTCATATGGCAAATCAAAGCCCTAATAGGAGGGTGATGGTCATGACCCAACATAATAATGTTGAATCGTAAAGTGAGAGAGAGGAAGAGGATGATGACATGCCACCATTGGAGGATTGTAGTGATGTTGAGATGCTAGTAAAGGGTGAATTGTTGGTGGTTAGGCATTCTCTTAGTGTTCAAGTCAAAGAGGAGGAGCATCACTAGCAACGTGATAACTTGTTCCATACAAGATGTTTGGTGAATGATAAGATTTGTAGCTTGATTATTGATGGAGGTAGTTGTACAAATGTAGCAAGTTGTACCATGGTGGAGAAGTTGGGATTAAAGACTACAGAGCATCCAAGACCATATAGATTGCAAAGGTTGAATGATAGTGGTGAAGTAAAAGTATCGAAGCAAGTCCGAGTTCCATTTGAGATAGGGCGATATAAGGATGAGGTGATGTGTGATGTTATACCTATGCAAGCGGGGCATCTTTTGCTTGGTAGGCCATGATAGTATGATCGAAAAGGTATATCATGACAGGTACACTAACCGATATTCATTGGTGTTGAATCGGGAAGACATATACATTGGTGCTAATGACACCTCTACCGAGGTGATGAAGATCAATTGAAACTATAAAGTGAGGCTGAGAGAGAGAAAAAGTGATAAAACTAAGGACTGCAAGGTGGAAACTCCGAGACACAAGTAAAAGGAGAGGAAGATAAGAGTAGAGTGGAAAAACTAAGAGAAAAGGAGAGAGAAAAGAAAAGAGAAAAAGCGAAGTTTTATGCAAAATCGAGCCAGTGAGGAGAGCTTTGTTTCGGACCGACCGATACTTGTACTTTTTGTACAAAGAGGCACTATTTACTACCAACGAACTTGACCAATTTGCCAAGTTCTGTTGTGACTTTATTGCAAGAATTTGAAGATGTCTTTCTTGATGAACTTCCCCGAGGTTTACCACCGATTCGAGGCATAAGCGCATCAAATCGATTTGATTCCTAGTGCACCATTGCCTAATCGACCCGCATATCGAAGCAATCTGAAGAGACAAAGGAACTTCAGCAGCAAGTTAGCGAATTACTAAAGTAAGAATGTGTGAGAGAGTCTTTTAGCCCGTGTGTTATTCCTGTTTTGTTAGTGCCAAAGAAGGATGGGTCGTGGGGGATGTGTGTTGATTATCGAGCAATCAATAACATAACAGTAAAAGTATCGATATCCTATTCCTAGGTTAGATGACATGTTGGATGAATTGCATAGAGCTTGCATATTTACTAAAATTGATCTGAAAAGTGGTTATCATCAAATTAGAATAAAAGAGGGGGATGAATGGAAAACTGCATTTAAGACCAAGTACGGGTTATATGAGTGGTTAGTTATGCCATTCGGTTTAACTAAACCTAGTACTTTCATCGACTTATGAATCATGTTCTACGTGCTTTTATTAGTCGATTTGTAGTTGTCTATTTTGATGATATCTTGATATATAGTCGAAATCTTGATGACCATATTGAGCATGTGCAAGCTGTTTTGTAGGTTTTAAAGGGCTGAACAACTATATGCTAACCTATAGAAGTACTGTTTTGTAACCCGATAAATTAGTATTTCTAGGCTTTGTTGTTGGTGCTGATGGAATACAGGTTGATGAAGAAAAGGTGAAAGCAATCCGTGAATGGCCAACACCTAAGACAATAGGAGAGGTGCACAGCTTTCATGGTTTAGCCAGTTTCTATCATAGATTTGTAAAGACTTCAGCACCATTGCCGCACCTTTAACTGAGATTATCAAGAAGCACATGGGTTTCACGTGGGAGAAGAGCAAGAGAGAGCATTCAATCTATTAAAGGATAAGTTGACTAATGCTCATTTGTTATCTTTACCAAATTTCAGTATTACTTTTGAGGTAGAATCGATACTTCTAGTACAGAAATTGGAGCCGTGTTGATGCAAGGAGGGCGTCCCATAGCGTGTTTTCAGCGAGAAGTTAAGCGGGCGACATTGAATAATCTGACTTACGATAAGAAGATGTATGCTTTGATCAGAACTTTAGAGAATTGGCAACATTATTTGTGGCCAAAGGAGTTTATGATTTATACCCACCATGAGACCTTAAAGTACTTGAGGGGCAACAAAAGTTAAACAAAAGACATGCCAAATGGATGGAGTTCATTGAAACTTTTCCATATGTAATCAAGTACAAAAAAAGTAAGAAAAATGTGGTAGTCGATGCACTTTCTCGAATGTACGCAATTCTAACTACTCTAGGAGCAAAAGTGTCTGGGTTTCGAGCATATCAAGGGTTTATACGCTGATGATGATGATTTTGGAAGAGTATTTGAAGCTTGTGAGCATGCTGTGTTTGAAAAGTTTTATAGGCATGATGGATATCTCTTTCGTAAAAATAAGTTGTGTTTACCTAGATGCTCTTTGCGCGAGTTGTTAATCTGAGAGGCACATAGTGGCGGTTTAATGGGGCATTTTGGAATCAATAAGACTTATGAAATGCTGCATGAACATTTTTTTTTTTTTTTTTGCCACACATGAAGCGAGATGTCACCGCGAGTTTGCGAGAGATGTATCGCATGTAAGCGAGCTAAGTCTACGATTAAACCACATGGTTTGTATACACCTTTGCCTATCCCGATGTATCCTTGGGTTGATATCTCTATGAATTTTGTGTTAGGATTGCCTAGGTCTAAGCATGGCAAGGATTCTATTTTTGTGGTTGTTGATCGATTTTCAAAGATGGCTCATTTTATACCTTATCATAAATCTGATGATGCATCGAATGTTGCTGAATTGTTCTTTCGTGAGATTGTACATTTGCATGGCATGCCTAGGTCCATTGTTTCCGATTGAGATACTAAATTTCTAAGCTACTTTTGGAATACATTGTAGAAGAAGTTAGGTACACAACTTTTATTCTCTACCACTTATCATCCATAAACCGATGGTCAAACTGAAATAGTTAATAGGACTTTAGGGACATTGTTGCGTACTATCATTAAAAAGAACATTAAGTCTTAGGAAGATTGTTTACCGCATGTTGAGTTTGTTTATAATAGGGCGTGCATTCTGATACTAAATTCACACCGTTTGAGGTTATCTATGATTTTAATCCCTTAACTTTCTATTAGATTTAACACCTTTACCTATTCTTTGGCGTGTAGATTTAAATGGTGCTAAGAAACCTAAATTTGTGAAGACTTTACATGAGAAGATCTTTGCTGAATATTGAGCTTAAGACATAGCATCATGTAAAAAAGCAAGCCAATAAAAGGTGCAAGAAAGTAGTGTTTGAGCCCGGCGATTGGGTTTTGGGTTTATCTGCGCATGGCGCGTTTTTCCCAAACAGCGACACTCTAAATTGCTACCAGAGGGATGGATCATTTATAGTGTTGGAAAGAGTTAACGATAATGCTTACAAGCTTGATCTTCCGGTGAGTATGGTATTAGTGCTACTTTCAATGTTTCGATTTGACTCTTTTTGATGCAGACGGCGATTTGAGAGCAAATTCTTTGCGGGAAGGGAATAATGTGGACATCGAACCCTATCGGGAAGAGGTGCTAGGGACCCGTTATTCTATCCATGAGGCCCAATCACTTTCGAGCAGAGCGAAGGAATTCAAATAAGTTATCGGCATCATGGTTCAAGATATTTGGAATGAAGATAATCTGGATTCAAAACTTGAAGATTCTGAAACTTCTTGGCGTAACATGATTACTTTTGGTTCAGCTAATTCAAGGAGTTTAGAATTGACGAACTTCAAATTGGCTCAAATTTGGATGGACGCTTGAAAGCGGGATGATGATCAATACACATTACTTTAGTAGTGATTAATGATATTTTTTAGCGATTTGGGGTCGTTTAGATGAACTTTTAGGCATTTTTCTATTTTTGGACAAATTTTTAATAATTAAGGTTATTTTTGTAATTTTAATCCTAGTAGGATTAGAATTAGGGTTAGCACCCTATATAAGGTTCCTTATAGATTTCTAAGAGGAGGCAAAATTTTATAAAGAAAAGTTTTCTTCTTGAGTTCTCTTGAGGACTAGATCTTATCAAAAGCTCCCTTGTGGCGATCGAATTCAACTTATCAAGCAAGATTGTGAATTCTCTTATTCATGGTGTTATAGCGTGGATTGGTTGACACAGTTCGCCAAGAGGTCACGTTCATTCCGAGATTACCAATCACGTGTTCGATTAGAGGTTGAGGTCAGCAATTCGTAACTAAATGTATCTTCGTAGAACGATCATCTTCCTTATTTATTCATATCATCTGGTATTAGAGTTAGTTTTACAAGGTCTACTTATCCTACTTTTTACTACTTTTCATTCATTAATCTAGGGTTTATAGAACTAGAGTTTCGTTATTAATCGAATTAGGGTTCTAAATTTGTTCTTGCTGTGATTTCAATTTTGATTTAGGGTTTTCGATCCCAATTGTTTTTTTTCTTTATATATTGTACTTGAGTTCGCCAAAAAAAAAAAAAAAAAAAAAAAAAAAAAAAGCAGAAAAAAAAAAAAAAAAAGAGCAAAAAAAAGCAAAGAAAAAAATTCAAGAGGACGACTGCTTTTCTTTTTTTTTATCATTAATAGTTGGACCGAATAGAAAAAATATTTCAGTTGTAGAAATTGAATATGAATCCGAATCTCGCAAAAATTTGCTAAATTACGAAAGAGCGGTATATTGCTGAATTTGATCTTGTTTGGTGGTTTATCGATTGTTATGAGGAGCTTGTGAGACCCGGATTCAAGTCTGAAAAAAGAGCTTTCTAAAAGGAAACGAGAGGTAAAAGGCAAGAGTGTGTGAGTTTAATTGAGGAAAGAAAAAGCCGAAATTGAGTTAAACACGAGAGGAGTGACAAACACTTTGAGCGGAAAACGAGAGGGAGTGACTAGCGAAATTTCTTTTATCTCTAATATTTTCTTGCAGGTTTTAAAAAAAAAAATCAAGTTCAGGCCGGGAAGTGTGAATCAGGGAGGATCGCACTCATCCAAGGGATGATGCGATTCTAGCGGTGCATCCAAAGAATTGAGTTTACAAATTGAAGCACTTAGCAACCGAGTTGCAAGATGTGAGACGAGACTTGAAGATGACCGAGAGCCACCACGAGGGAGGCCACAAAATCAGCGAGAGGAGCCTAGGATACAACCTAGATGGCAACGGTAATTTAATGATGCATATGTGTCCGATACGTAAGATGATCGAGATGGCGGTTTGAGAGGAGAAACAGACACCGAGGATTTAGACATCGAGAAGACGATGAACTTGGCAACATCAAGATGAAGATTCCATCTTTCTAAGGAAAGAATGATCCCGATGCATATCTAGAATGGGAGAAATGGATGGAGATGGTATTTGATTGCCAAGATATTCGAACTCAAAAAGGTAAAAATTGCAGCTGTTGAATTCATCGATTATGCTATAATTTGGTGGGATCAACTTGTGACTAGCAGGAGACGCAAATGGAGAAAGACCAATAGAAACGTGGGATGCAATGAAAGCAAAGTGATGAGGAGGCGCTTTATACTTAGTCATTACCATAGAGATTTGTTCCATAAGCTGCAAAATCTTACACAAGGTAATAGGAGTGTGGAAGAATACCAAAAGAGATAGAGATTGCTATTATCCGTTGCTAATGTGGTGGAAGACCGTGAGGCCGCAATGTCACAATTGTTATGTGGTTTGAGCCGAGATATAGTAAGGGTAGTAGAACTGCAATACTACGTTGAATTAGAGGTATTAATGGACAAAGCCATCAAAGTTGAGCGGCAACTAAAGTTAAATCGAAATTACAAGAGTGGTGGAGGTTCAAGCTCGAATTGGAAGTTTAATTGGAAGAGAGACAAGAAGCTGAATTGAAGGGAAATAATATCAAGACCTGAAACTTTGAAGGAGAAGGATGGCAAAGTTGTTTCAAATTCGCTTGTGTAAAACTGAAAACTCTAACACTAAGACTCGTGATATTAAATGCTTTAAGTGTTTGGGCAGGGGGTCATATGGCAAAATCAAAGGCCCTAATAGGAGGGTGATGGTCATGACCTAACATAATAATGTTGAATCGTAAGTGAGAGAGAGGAAGAGGATGATGACATGCCACCATTGAGGATTGTAGTGATGTTGAGATGCTAGTAAAGGGTGAATTGTTGGTGGTTAGGCATTCTCTTAGTGTTCAAGTCAAAGAGGAGGAGCATCACTAGCAACGTGATAACTTGTTCCATACAAGATGTTTGGTGAATGATAAGATTTGTAGCTTGATTATTGATGGAGGTAGTTGTACAAATGTAGCAAGTTGTACCATGGTGGAGAAGTTGGGATTAAAGACTACAGAGCATCCAAGACCATATAGATTGCAAAGGGTTGAATGATAGTGGTGAAGTAAAAAGTATCAAGCAAGTCCGAGTTCCATTTGAGATAGGGCGATATAAGGATGAGGTGATGTGTGATGTTATACCTATGCAAGCAGGGCATCTTTTTGCTTGGTAGGCCATGATAGTATGATCGAAAGGTATATCATGACAGGTACACTAACCGATATTCATTGGTGTTGAATCGGAAGACATATACATTGGTGCTAATGACACCTACTGAGGTGATGAAGATCAATTGAAACTATAAAGTGAGGCCGAGAGAGAAAAAAGTGATAAAACTAAGGACTCACGTGGAAACTCCGAGACACAAGTAAAAGGAGAGGAAGATAAGAGTAGAGTGGAAAAACTAAGAGAAAAGGAGAGAGAAAAGAAAAGAGAAAAACGAAGTTTTATGCAAAATCGAGCGGGCGAGTGAGGAGAGCTTTGTTTCGGACCGACCGATACTTGTACTTTTGTACAAAGAGGCACTATTTACTACTAACGAACTTGACCCGAATTTGCCAAGTTCTGTTGTGACTTTATTGCAAGAATTTGAAGATGTCTTTCTTGATGAACTTCCTGAGGTTTACCACCGATTCGAGGCATAGCGCATCAAATCGATTTGATTCCTAGTGCACCATTGCCTAATCGACCCGCATATCGAAGCAATCCTCAAGAGACAAAGGAACTTCAGCAAGTTAGCGAATTACTAAAGTAAGAATGTGTGAGAGAGTCTTTTAGCCCGTGTGTTATTCCTGTTTTGTTAGTGCCAAAGAAGGATGGGTCGTGGCGGATGTGTGTTGATTATCGAGCAATCAATAACATAACGGTAAAGTATCGATATCCTATTCCTAGGTTAGATGACATGTTGGATGAATTGCATAGAGCTTGCATATTTACTAAAATTGATCTGAAAAGTGGTTATCATCAAATTAGAATAAAAAGAGGGGGATGAATGGAAAACTGCATTTAAGACCAAGTACGGGTTATATGAGTGGTTAGTTATGCCATTCGGTTTAACTAACGCACCTAGTACTTTCATGCGACTTATGAATCATGTTCTACGTGCTTTTATTAGTCGATTTGTAGTTGTCTATTTTGATGATATCTTGATATATAGTCGAAATCTTGATGACCATATTGAGCATGTGCAAGCTGTTTTGTAGGTTTTAAGGGCTGAACAACTATATGCTAACCTATAGAAGTACTGTTTTGTAACCCGACAAATTAGTATTTCTAGGCTTTGTTGTTGGTGCTGACGGAATACAGGTTAATGAAGAAAAGGTGAAAGCAATCCGTGAATGGCCAACACCTAAGACAGTAGGAGAGGTGCACAGCTTTTATGATTTAGCCAGTTTCTATCATAGATTTGTAAAAGATTTCAGTACCATCGCCGCACCTTTAACCGAGATTATCAAGAAGCACGTGGGTTTCACGTGAGGAGAAGAGCAAGAGAGAGCATTCAATCTATTAAAGGATAAGTTGACTAATGCTCATTTGTTATCTTTACCAAATTTCAGTATTACTTTTGAGGTAGAATGCGATACTTCTAGTACAGAAATTGGAGCCGTGTTGATGCAAGGAGGACGTCCCATAGCGTGTTTCAGCGAGAAGTTAAAAGCGGAGCGACATTGAATAATCTGACTTACGATAAGAAGATGTATGCTTTGATGCGAACTTTAGAGAATTGGCAACATTATTTGTGGCCAAAGGAGTTTGTGATTTATACCGACCATGAGACCTTAAAGTACTTGAGGGGCAACAAAAGTTAAACAAAAGACATGCCAAATGGATGGAGTTCATTGAAACTTTTCCATATGTAATCAAGTACAAAAAAAGTAAGAAAAATGTGGTAGTCGATGCACTTTCTCGAATGTACGCAATTCTAACTACTCTAGGAGCAAAGTGTCTAGGTTTCGAGCATATCAAGGGTTTATACGCTGATGATGATGATTTTGAAGAGTATTTGAAGCTTGTGAGCATGCTGTGTTTGAAAAGTTTTATAGGCATGATGGATATCTCTTTCAGAAAAATAAGTTGTGTTTACCTAGATGCTCTTTTGCGCGAGTTGTTAGTACGAGAGGCACATAGTGGCGGTTTAATGGGGCATTTTGGAATCAATAAGACTTATGAAATGCTGCATGAACATTTTTTTTTTTTGCCACACATGAAACGAGATGTCACACGAGTTTTAGAGAGATGTATCGCATGTAAGCAGGCTAAGTCTCACGATTAAACCACATGGTTTGTATACACCTTTGCCTATCCCGATGTATCCTTGGGTTGATATCTCTATGAATTTTGTGTTAGGATTGCCTAGGTCTAAGCATGGCAAGGATTCTATTTTTGTGGTTGTTGATCGATTTTCAAAGATGGCTCATTTTATACCTTATCATAAACTGATGATGCATCGAATGTTGCTGAATTGTTCTTTCGTGAGATTGTACATTTGCATGGCATGCCTAGGTCCATTGTTTCCGATTGAGATACTAAATTTCTAAGCTACTTTTGGAATACATTGTAGAAGAAGTTAGGTACACAACTTTTATTCTCTACCACTTATCATCCATAAACCGATGGTCAAACTGAAATAGTTAATAGGACTTTAGGGACATTGTTGCGTACTATCATTAAAAAAAGAACATTAAGTCTTAGGAAGATTGTTTACCGTATGTTGAGTTTGTTTATAATAGGAGCGTGCATTCTGATACTAAATTCACACCGCTTTGAGGTTATCTATGATTTTAATCCCTTAACTCTGTTAGATTTAACACCTTTACCTATTGCTGAGCGTGTAGATTTAAATGGTGCTAAGAAACCTAAATTTGTGAAGACTTTACATGAGAAGATGCGGCTGAATATTGAGCTTAAGACATAGCATCATGTAAAGCAAGCCAATAAAGGGCGCAAGAAAGTAGTGTTTGAGCCCGGCGATTGGGTTTGGGTTTATCTCACAAGATGGGCGTTTTTCCCAAACAGCGACACTCTAAATTGCTACCGCGAGGGGATGGATCATTTATAGTGTTGGAAAGAGTTAACGATAATGCTTACAAGCTTGATCTTCCAGGTGAGTATGGTATTAGTGCTACTTTCAATGTTTCGATTTGACTCTTTTTGATGCAGACGGCGATTTGAGAGCAAATTCTTTGCACGGGAAGGGAATAATGTGGACATCGAACCCTATCGAGGAAGAGGTGCTAGGGACCCGTTATTCTATCCGCTAGGCCCAATCACTCGAACGAGAGCGAAGGAATTCAAATAAGTTATCGGCATTATGGTTCAAGATATTTAGAACGAGGATAATTTGGATTCGAAACTTGAAGATTCTTAAGCTCCTTGGCGTAACATAATTACTTTTGGTTCAGCGAATTCCGAAGGAGCTTAGAATTGATGAACTCCGAATTGGCTCAAATTTGGATGGACGCTTGGAACGGGATGCTGATCAATACACATTACTTCAGTAGTGATTAATGATATTTTTAGCGATTTGGGGTCGTTTAGATGAACTTTTAGGTATTTTTCTATTTTTGGACAAATTTTTAATAATTAAGGTTATTTTTGTAATTTTAATCCTAGTAGGATTAGAATTAGGGTTAGCACCCTATATAAGGTTCCTTATAGATTTCTAAGAGGAGGCAGAATTTTATAAAGAAAAGTTTTCTTCTTGAGTTCTCTTGATTACTAGATCTTATCAAGGCTCACTTGTGGCGATCGAATTCAACTTATCGAGCAAGATCGTGAATTCTCTTATTCGTGGCGTTATAACGTGGATTGGTTGACACAGTTCGCCAAGAGGTCGCGTTCATACGAGATTACCAATCACAGGTTTGATTGGAGGTCGAGGTCAGCAATTCAGAACTAACAGATCTTCGTAGAATGATCATCTTCCACGAGATTCATATCGGGGCAAGGGTTTGAGCATGCAGGGGTAGGATGTGTGCAAAGGGGACATCGATGGGGAAGAGAGAGAGAGAGAGAGAGATGGGACAGGGGCGAAAATGCGAGCGGAAAAAGAGGAGGAGAGAAAGAAAGAGGGGAGAAAGCCAATTTTTATTTTCGAACGTGAACCAACGGGCACAGTTCAAACTAAAATCGACCTAACGGTCCCTATTCAAATTTAGAAAATGGTCTAACAGTCCACGAAAAATCCCAAATAATATATAGGGCAAATGACCAAAATAAAATAGCCCAAGACACACTACGAGGGAGGTCTACTAGTCCAAATTCGCATCCGATCAAAAATTTACTTTCCCACTATTCCTAATAATCTCGACGTTGTCCATAACAATATCGACACCGTCCAATTTATTTCATCCCGAAACTCCCAAAATCGATTGTCAAATTCGGGGTCTAAATAACGTCAAATTCGATCGAAAAGTGCGATTCTAGCAAAATCTCAAAATCTCAAAATTTAAAAATAATAACCGGGAGTGATCGGTTCCCAAAGAGATTTTACTACAAACACACCGACGAATTACACGTTTATTAAATCCCAAAATTGAGTCAAAATCCGGGATGTCACAATAATAACACAACATGCATAAAAATAACATGAAAAATATTGCAGCATAACCCCTAGGCTTGTCTAATTTAAACATAGCAATTTATGCAATTATAACAGCATGTATAATAATACAACAATAAATTAAAACAATCAAATATATCACATAATTTAGAGAAATAAAAAATAAATTAAAAATTAAAAATTTTGTTTTGTTTTGTTTTTTTTTTAAGGTAAATATGGAAAGAGAGAAAGAAAAGAAAAAAAAAAGCTAACTTTTTAATTTTAATTTTTTAAATATAATATAATATAATATAAATATAATATAATATAATATAATATAATATTAAAGTGGGTTGGGTCATGGATCCGGGTCGGTTAAAGTCGACCCAGTTTAATGAACCCGACCCATCACGCTGACTCGAGTTGGATCTCCGGATTTGAACCGGGTCGGGGGTCAACCCTGGTCTAGATCGGATCGTGCCCGCCAGGGCTCGATCCGATGGTTGTGGATGAAATAGGGCCAATTCGACTATGTCGAACCAGCCTAGAAGGCCCATGCACCGATCCGATTCGGGTCCGCAGCGAGTCCAAATTGTCTCGCATGCTTGAGGCACGCGAGACCGCTGGTCGGAGAGATCTAGCATCTCGCTGGCCGACCAAACCAAATCCAGCACAGCTTTCACTTCCCGGGATACCCACAAGCTCACCGACCTCCAGGTCCGCCCGTCTAACTATTTGCTCACCGGCGGCGACCAAAATCATGTTCAGCCTCATTGAGGCATTCAGAATAAACACACAGGCGTGCATGGTTGAAAACAAGGACTCGAACCTATTTTGGAGCTCCGGCCTCCCCGGCGACTATGGCTCACTCCCAACAGCGACTAAGGACCGGGGAGGAGGATCGGTATAGGTCGGGATTCGCCCTAACGGTTGGCGTGAACCCCCCAACGGTGAAACCTAAAAGAGGCAAGCAAAGCGGGATACTCGTCACTCCGCAGTCGTGACTAGGGAGTTGTCTTGGTTGGTCTGCTTGGCGGCGTGACGGTTAGCTTCCTCCCACCATTCTGCCAACAAAAATGACTCTCCCTCTCTATTTCTCTCTCTCCTCTTGGTTTTCCTCTCCTCTCTTTGTTTTGTTTTTTTTAAAAGCGCCCGTAGGGGTGCTTTCGGGGGTTCTGGGTCGGCTTCTTTGGGGAGACGAGACCGGCTTGACCTCTGTAAGACACTCCTGTGTTCCTCTCTCTTCTCTATTTCCCTGTAATTCTCTCTCAAATTTTTTTCATGCCTTGTTCGGACCGAGAAGAACCACCCCTCTCTCTCCTCTCTCTAGCTTGTGTAGCTGATGACGACGACGCCACTCTTTGCTCCATTAAATGCTTCGCACCGGCCTATCGCTCCCCTCCTGAAAACTTTCGTGGTAATTTTGCGTGGGTGGAGTAGGTAATCCGCATTGTCCCCGGGCGCGATCGAGATAGAGGTGAGCAAAGGAGAGAGGGGGGAAGGTTCACTAGGGAAGGGAGGAGAAGAAAGAGTCAATGGGTTGGGCCCAAATGCACAAAAAGGGGAAGAAGAAAATGGAGTAGGCTGGGCACTGCAGTGGGGAAAAGAGGGTTGGGTCTGGCCGGGCCAGCCTTAGCCCGTTCGATCCGATTTTTTAATTAATAATTAATTTTTAAAAATTAATTAAGAAAATATGCTATAATAGGCCTTATTAATGCAAATATGCCTAATGTCCATATGCAATGCAATTGGAAACTAAATACTTTTTGCTTAGGAATTAAAGACATTAATTGCTAAATTTTCGTAATTAATTTTGGGCAATTAAAAATAGGTGTCAACAGCTACCCCTCTTTGAAGGTGAGCTCATAGAGGTTGAGTTCACAGAGGTTGCATTCAAAGATAAAATGACACATAAATCTAGCTCATGCATGCTTAATGAATATTATTTTTTTGGCGAGACCACGAGTCTCATTTTTATGAGATAAGATGATGCGTGCTAAAATAAATAAAAATATACTTGGGACTACTTACCTTGTCAAGGGTAAAGTAATTCTAGATGATCACTTTGACAAGGGAAATGGTTTGTCTAGGACCTGAACCTATCTTCGGTTCCCTTGATGGAGACTGCTTTTGGTTAGGACTCGAACCTTTCTTCGATCACCTTGGTTGGGGAAATCGCTTGTTTTGGACCCAAACCTATCTTGGTTGCCTTTACTAGATTTCGTTTATCTAGGATCCGAACCTTTCTTGTCGCCTTTACTAAATTTTCTTTGACAAAGTACCGGGGTCCTTGTCCCGAGGATTTGATGGTTTGCCCGGTGGGTCTTCGTTTGCGGATCTTGAAAAAACTCAAACAATGAACACCGAGGGTCCTCGCCAAGGATTTGATGGTTTGCCCGGTGGGTCCTCGCCAAAGGGTCTTGGAAATATTCAAATAATGAGCACTTGGGGGTCCTCGCCCAAGTATTTGTTGTGAACAGACGGAATCAGTCCAATGTTCAAAGGGTACCATAATAATTATAAGTACATAGATTTTTGAAATCGGGCATGAGTAAAATATACTTACCTGGGTAATGTTCATGCCTCTTAAGGGCATGTCTTCTGTCAAACAAGTTTTTTTTGTGCAAACACATATGCATTCATTAGAGAAACAGACAACTAAGGCTATTCTAGAATATCGTATGAAATATCTTGGCCAGCAAGCCAAAATACTTTTCTTTTTCAAAGGAACACCTGATTTGCCCTTTGGGTAGTTTGAAAAGAATTATGAAGAAATGCCTAGAATTTCTTACCCGGAGGTTTGATACATCATCTGCTGAATACCCAATCCTTTTTCGGGACATCTCTCTTGGGATGATAATGAGGGCTTCTCTAGCGCCCAAATTTTTGTGTTCTATCACTTGGGGATCAAAACTCTAAGCTGTGAAAGACGATTAACGTAAACATGCATGTATTCATCAAGGATAGACAAGCTAAGCTATTCCAAAAATGCATTTGAAAGTTCATGCAAGATGATTTTGCCATGTTTGCATCACCAAACATCCACCGAGGCTAACTATCAATCAAGACAATTTTCACTGCAATGTGGACTTCTCAAGATGTTGAACGAGGGATGTTTGATGAGAAAGGACTTTCCACTCACTCTCATTGAAAAAAGGGTTGTTTGTCCCGTCCATTAAAGGCGGGAACATCGAAAACACTTAATATGACCATTTTCACATCAACAAGGGTCTGAGTTTTCTTTAGAAGCGGTATGACAATGCCAATCGAGAGGTCTTCTTGAGTCGAGTCGTAATGTAGGCTTGGTCAATGGTTTAACAAAGGAGATTGTCCGAGTCAAGGCCATGAAAAAGAAATATTCTACGATCATCTCCAGGTTTACAAGTCAAGAACCCCGCAAAACGAGATAAAAGTAGTCTTGATTGCACTTCCTTGAGCATTGTTTGTAAACATTTGAAATTCCACATTAATTCAAGTGCCCTAGTCGGAAAGCGACTTCATGAGCGACATAACATAGATTCGATTTTCAAGTTGAGGAACGAAATAATCGTTGGGCTAAAAATGTGTGTAAGGGTGAGAATTGGTGATCATCTTGACATTCTCACCAGTCTTCTTCTCCACCATTAGGATCCTTTTGGAAAACTCCCTTAGTAATCCTGTGTTTTGACTTCTCGGACAGCTTTTTCTTGAGGAGCTTCTGCATCAAGCATCTTCCTAGATACCATTCAATCTTTGTCCCAATTGCTTTCTCCGTAATAGGTTCGTCTTCATCTATCATATGATAGATCTTTGTCAAGACAAAGTTCTTAAAGTAGGGATTTATATTAAAGAAGAACTCAAATTTAAACTCTTTGGGGTCGTCTATTCTACACCACTTAATAGCTTTGAGATATTTGAGAGCGCCTTCATCACGCTCGGAGATCTTCTCAGCTAAAACTTCATTGTTTTTCATAGCGATTACCTAGAAATTAGAGACTCTTTTCTCTTCATCTTTTTATTGTTTTTCTTCTTTTCCTTTTCAACATTTTTGCTGCTCTTTTGGTGTTGTCGGGACTAGCGTAAATAAGTTTGAACAAAATAATATTATTAGGCTCTTGAGTCTTCATCTTGATTTGGTACTTTGGACTCGATGCTCAAATTGTGGTGACTTTTGCTTTGCCCCGATGTGGGGATGATCACCAACTGGGTTCGTACGAAATAAAATCACAGGTTCAATTGGGCTAGCAAGGGATATAAGTGTATGGGATAGAAAAAAAATTGCTCTTCGTCATCCTGGGGCACTTAAATTATCGTGAGAGTTCATTTGCAATAATAACACTCAAAGATTAATGCAAGTGAGAGCAAGAAAATTTCTATTTATCTTTTCACCTTATGCAAGCTGTTGCGGATGATGATCATAGAAAATTTTAGATATTACAAACTCCTCATCCTTCTTATCTTGCTCAGTTCCTAGGTGAAAACATCACTGTTATCAATGACATGTTGGCATTTTGGACAGGCTTTAGTTTGCTTCTCCTCTCTTGACAAAGCCCTCTTAGCCTAGACCGTCCCACTGCACGATGGTGCCTTTGTCTTGGAGGACCCTATTAAGGACCACCGGATCCGTGAAAACAACGAGGCCGAAGCCATGGGGGCGATGACCAAAAAGGGAGGGGTGCTTTTCTTGTTCCCTTTGAATTTAAATCCTCCCTATGATGTCGATTTACCTCAAAATTTGCTCCAATATGGGATGGTTCTTGGACAGGGGGTGATTTAAAAGGAACCTCTAAGTGTATGGGCTCAAATGGTCAAGCAAAGGATAAATTGTAGTGTATGGAGTAGAGAAATGAACTGCCTCTCGTCATTTTGGCAACCTTACCTTACGCGAGAAATCCCTTTACTTTGTAGAATGAAACCTTTTCGCTCATCTTGCAAGGGTTTGGTACTTGAGAATGTGTATAGACTAAGGATTATCTCTCATCATTCTGACACACCTCATTCAATACATCGGAGCAGTTCGACACCATTCATCGAATTGTCAAAATTTTCATAGGGAATTGGTGAATTAAACAGGTAAAATTACCATGCAAAATTCTTTTCAAAAGATATGTTTGAAGAAGAAATGAGCATCCATTTGCTTTAAATGTTTCCTCTTTCTTTGTTTCTTTCTACTCTTATAAGAAGAGGTTTTAGAGAAAGAAATACTTACTTATGCTGCAATAGTAGAGCAAACCTGCAAGGTAATAAGAAAGATCGTGTTAATGAACGGCTCTTTGAGGGACAGGAATTGGGAACGATACAACATTACCCTTCGTGATTCCCTTCATTTGAGATTAAATTGACAACTCCTTGAGTTTTCTCGGATGTTGATAATTCCCTTCTGACAAAAACAGGAGCTTATGTTAGAAATGAGATGATTGAAGGTAAATTGAGAACGATACAAATTACCCTTCTTCCATTTTGCCTTCAAAGCTAGCAGAGTCTTTTCTCCTCTTATGGTTGGTCTCGAAGCTCAAATGAAATCCTCTATAATTAGGAGTGTTTCCAAATAAAGAGTTCTATTGTCGGTGCATGGTGTTCAATACGATTCCGGCATGTTGAGGTGTTTCTCGTGAAATCCATTAATTCCTGACTACATAGGACATGCACAATTGCTTGCGGGGAATCTTTGCAGCAAAATTAATTTTTGCTTTAAAGGTCCTTGACGGATATAGGTGTGACTACCATCGAGACTTCCGTGGTTGTCAAAATCGGCTTCGACGTCATTTTGTCATATGCAAAGTCCTTTCTAGTTAGACTTGTTACCATGAGTGTCCTTTACTCAATTCCGTCCTATGTAAAAGGAAAGAATATGTCATTTCTATGCTAAAGTGGATGAACTTTAGGAATGAAATACACCCTTTTTGATGGACTGGGAGATCGCATGCCCCCTAGTCTACTCTTCCAATTAAGCACTTCTTCGTCATGTTTCATTCGAGAGGTCCCAACATTGGTGCTCTATCCGGCTTGCTAGCACGTCAGAGTCTAGCATGTTCCCCAGTTTATTATCTGCAAAAGAAAAGGGATGGAATGTCATTTCCAAAATTTGTTAAGGAATAAGACATACCTTTTTCTTTTAGAAAGGGTAATCTTTTCTTGATCTGCTCCTAACTTTTGTACGAAATGATGTTTCGCTCATCATGGAGTCAAGGAATGCTCAACATTCTTTTTGACTCTCTAGGGCTGATATCATCCACCGGTAGTAATAAGATTTGCCTCATGTTTCATTTGAAGATTTGATGATCTTCGCTCGGACTGCCCCCCTATAAGATGCGTTGGTCTCGCTAGCATCATCGTGGTCTGATGTGCTATTTAGTTTGTGTCATGTTCAGATGTCTCCTTTGTAATAACAAATAAAAAAGTATGCTCGAGACACGAAGTGAGCGAGTTAGAAAAACAAACAGGGTTATGAGCATGCATGCTTTTCCACCATTGTTCTTTTTTTTGCCCTTTTGAAAAATGATAAAAACGTTTATTTTATTTTCAAAAGCTTAGAAATAAGGAAGCATGAGGAAACCCGAATCTCGTAACACTTTCCTTTACACGGTTGGATATCATCAACGGGTCGATTTGAGATACTTCTTCATGCTCTCAAAACAAAATATTTGTAATTCTTTTGAATAATTCAGGCGAATTACATTTGTTAGAATGGAAATTGCAATACTAAAATTTCAAGTATAATTAAACAATTCAGAAAACTAGGAATCTTAGAAAATAGTTGAGACTTTAGAAAGCAAGAAAAGCTCCCACATAGGGGAGGAATTAAACTATTAAATATGCTTCTATCCTAAGGGAGGAAAATTGAGTCTTGATTTTACTCAATGATGATATCCGCACCTCCTGCTTTATTAGGTGGTGCGTTGAATGAAAGCATCTTTGCATCCAATAATTTCTGGACCTTACTTTTCAAGACAACACAGTCATTGATGGAATGTCCCATTTCATCCTAATGATAGTCACATGTCTTGGAGGGATCGTGAGTTAGGGAAACGCCTGGATTTTTACACTTTGGCTCTTTAGCAAGTAACCTCTTTTCTAGGAGAATAAATAGGATTAGAGACATAAGTCAAGGGAGTGGCGTGAATTGTTTTTTGTTATTTCACCTTTAGGGGCGATTGGCGGCCGAGACCGATTGCTATCCATTGCTTATATGAATCATTGGGGAAGGACGAATGCTTTGGGTGTATGCAACATCTACATCCGCCGTGGGTTCTTTCTTCTTCTTCATGCTGAGTTTCTTGCTCATTGAAGTGGGGTCCGTGAACCACCCTTCATGTAATCCCATTTCAATTCGCTCATCCACGGGAACAAGACGATTAAGAGATTCAACAAAGTAGCACCAACCAGGCAGTTTCTATATTCATACAAAGAGACTTTATGAACAACTTCATTTGTTCATGATCGATGAAGTTCAGGGTAACCTGGGCAGCCAAGTTCCTCAATCGATGACATACTCTTTAAAGGACTCACTCTTTTTCTTTTCAATGCGTTCCGGATCGTCACGAGTAAAAGTGACATTAAGGTTGAATTGATACTGCTTAAGAAATGCATCAGCATCATCCCAAGACTTAAAAGCATCCACATCTTTTGACATATACCATGTCAAAGCTGACCTCATTAAACTTGCTTGAAAGGTCTAAATCATGAGAAGTTCATTATCAACGTCTTGAGTTATTCGCACATGATACATGTGTAAATGGTGTTTGGGACATAAAGTGCCGTCATACTTCTCGAATTCTGGCATCTTGAACATTTCTAGTACTTTAACCCGTTTGTATATAGACAGGTCAAGTGGGACAGCATGTTCCGAGTTTTCATCTTGAACTTGGAACATTTGGTCATAATGAAGAATCATTTCATGACCAAATTATAATATTATTATGAATTTTCTTTATTTACAAAGAAAAACTAGAAAAAAAGATTTTTATTAATATCAACATTATAGGCGGGCGTCCCCGGGTTTGAACCCCGTCGCCTCGAACTGCTTTCGCTTATCCCCGGATACCATTAGGCGAAGGCTACGGTGGTGTCATTAATGCATAAAACATTTTATTTATATAATAAACAGCAGTCTGAATTATATTAACATTAGTATAACCTATAAATACTTTTAAAGAAGAAAACCGAAACCCCTAAACATAAATACTAGGAAAAATAAAAGACAGAGAGACTTTTAACAATATGGTGCCCTTCCTTGATACTCATCCTATAAACGATGGGAAGCTATAGTTTCTCGAAGCTGCTTATTTTCATGGATAAGCTCCGTAATAAAGCGTATCCCTTGTCTTGTCAATCCCACCATGCCAAAAACTCTTTCTTAGGAGCGGGGATGAATTAGATATCAGCTCTTCCCATCGCATATATAATGCAATCAACGAGTGGGCTAACGGTAACAAATCAATTATATAAGTAGGCCATATAATAAAATAAGAAATGATAGAATATATACCTTTCCTTGAATCATGGCAATCACAACAACATGCACATGAGGAGTGATGTTCAATTTCTATCTAAACCGGCTTAGCAAAATGAAATTAGAAGGGTGCCCCGACCGTTGCGGTTTAAAGCGTTGGTGTCAAGTCCTTTTAAACTTGGCTAAATCGAAAGGAATATCTTATAGTCACATGAACAACAGCTAAAGATATTTCTTTACGATTTTTAGAAATAAATTTCGGGAAAAAGAAAGGCAACCTTTATAACGCAGGCTCACGTTCGAGGTCGTATCTTTCTTAACACCATCCTAAAATGCCCTATCGCAGCCCCGTGTCTAGTAGAGTGGTTGTGTATGCAACAAAGGTAGTACTAAATCATTAAAGCATGCACAATAATTCATAAACAATCAATTTGAACCTACAAGAACAAATAACATCTTAATATCATGATCATACTTGGAATCCTTGCTTGCCAAACAAAAATTATTTTTGAATAGGATAAATTTTTTTGGCTTAAGTCCACTTTTTTTTTAAAATGCAAGTCCCAGTAGTAGTCGCTTAGTCCTGTCATGACCAACCTCCCCACTTTTTTTTTATTTTCAACATGCAAAAAAGGGGGTCTCACCTAGTCTGCCGCTAAATCTAGGTTTGAGACTTAACTTGGCCTCTCTCAAGCCCATACCATATCGCGACTTAAGGTTTAAGTATTTAACATGCAAGTGATTTATATCAAAAACTCATCACTAATCGATTTAGGTTGACCGACTAGAAACCCAAATAGGGTGATGGGAGGCTGACCTATTCTTACAAACTAGAGATTAAATAAGTTCAGGGATTTAGTTACACTAGTTGGATAACTAATGCCCTTTTAATACCTTTTACCACATTCATTTTTTAAAACATTTGTCAAGCAATTTGGATTGATTTTAGGACTTTTCTCTTAACATGTGAGGTGATCAATCGAGTGCATAATCATAAATGATTAGCAGTCATGATAGATATGCAGCCTTAGGTTTTAATCCTAACTAAGACATATAACATTCAAAACACAACATTTCATGCAATTGTATTATAAAGACATGCATAATAATAACACAACATATATAAAAATAACATGCAAAATACTACCCGCATAACCCAATAGACTTGTCTAATTTAAACATGGCAATTTATGCAATTATAACAACATGCGTAATAATACAATAATAATTAAAAACAATCAAATATATCACATAATTTAGAGAAATAAAAAATAAAAAATAAAAAATTTTTGCTTTGTTTTTTTTAAAGGTAAATCTGGAAAGAGAAAAAGAAAAGAAAAAAATTAATTTTTAATTTTAATTTTTTTTAAAAAATTTGAACATTTTTAAATAATAATAATAATAATAATAATAATAAACGAGGTCGGACAAACCGATCCGAGTCGGTCGAGAATCGACCGAGGGTCAACGGACCCGACCCATCGCGTTGACCCGGTCGGATCTTCATATCCGAACCGAGTTAGGGGTCAACTCGGTCCGGATCGGATCGGGCCTGGACCGATGGTTGTGGATGAAATAGGGTAGGTTTGACAGGTCGAACCGCCTAAAAGGCTGTGTGATCGATCCGATCCGATCTGCGGGTTAGTCAAAATCAGCTCTTGCATGCCCGAGGCACACAAGGACGTTGGTCGGCAAGATCCGGCATCTCGCCGGTCGACCCAAACCAAATTTAATGTGGCTTTCACTTCTCGGGACACCCGAAGCTCACCGACCTCGATACTGCCTTGTCGGCCGATTCGATTTACGGCTGGCGACCAAAATCATGCTTAACCTCATTGAGGCATTCCAACAAACACCCTACATACATGGCTGAAAACAAGGAACTCGTACCTATTTTGGAGCTCCGACCTCCCACGGCAACTCTGGCTCGCTCGATAGCGACTAAGGGGGGGAGGAGGATCGGTATGGGCAGGATTCGTGCCTAGCGGTCGGGCGTGAACCCGCGGCCTACCGATGAGCCTAAAATAGAGCAACAAAGGCGGGGGGTACTCACTTTGCTCATGGTCGTGACTAAGGAGTCATCTCCGATCGGTCTGGCATCCTTTGGCGAGACGGTTGGCTTCCTCCCCGATTCCTATAAACAAAAAGCGACTCTCCCTTTCTATTTCTCTCTCTCCTCTTGATTTTCCTCTCCCTTTCTTTGTTTTGTTTTTTAAAAAGCGCCCGGCGGGGTGTTTTTCGAGGTTGCCGGTCGGCTTCTTTGGGCCGTGAGGCCCCGGCTAGGACCCGTAAGACACTCCGGCTCCTTTCTCTTCTCTGTTTTCCTCTAATTCTCTCTCAATTGTTTTTCGTGCCCTATGCACGGACCGAGAAGAGCCACCCCCTCTCTCTCCTCTCTTTGGCCCGTATAGGCATGACGACGGCGCCACTCTCTCTCCATTAAATGCTCTCGCACCGCCTACCGCTCCCTTGAAGACTTTCGTGGCAATTTTGAGGCGGTGGAGCGGTAATCTGCATTGTCCTGTGCGTGGATCGGGACAGAGAGGAGAGCATAGGAGAGAGGGGAAGGTTCGGCGGGGAAGGGAGGAGAAGAAAGAGTCTGGCAAATGGGCCCAATTTGCGCAAAAGGGGAAGAAGAAAATGGAGTGGGCTGGGCTAGGAAAAGAGAGTCGGGTCAGGTTAGCCTTGGCCCGCCCGATCCGATTTTTTTAATTAATAATTTATTTTTAAATTTTTAACTAATTTTTAAAATTAATTAAGAAAATATGCTCTAATATGCCTTATTAATGCAAATATGCCTAATTTCTATATGCAATGCAATTAGAAACTAAATAATTTTTTGCTTAGGAATTAAGGACATTAATTCCTAAATTTTTGTGTAATTAATTTTGGGCAATTAAAAATAGGTGTCAACATTAAGTAATTATGTGCTATTCAACATATATTATTAAATTAGCAATGACCTCTTTATATATTACATGAAGAAAAAATTGTCTAAAAAGAGTACGAGCAGAGAACTCAGCATCGGCCTAAGGCCCTAATAATAAGTGAACTCTCTTGAATAGAATTATAGATATTAGATATTGCAAACTTAATATATCCGGCAAAACTGTTTGCAATAAATAAGGTAATTTATATATAGTGGAAACCTTTTTAACCATACAGAAGAAAATGTTTCTTTAACTTCGATATCTATTGATTTCATTTTATTTATTTCTTATTAGTCAACACATAAAATTAAGTAATTAGTTAATGTTCAAAATAAGAACTTGCTCACTGAGTGACTCAGATGCATGATTGTACACTTACAGTGAATTATCAACTGCCTCTTCGTATATTACACGAATAAATTTTAAGATGTTTTCTTTAGGAACATTAATGTTGAATAAGTAATTGAGCTTCTTTATCTAATAAATGTAGAAGAAGATTGCATAAAACAACTGTGTTTTTTTTTCTAAAAGAGAAAAACGAGGCGTTAGCCAAATCTAATGTAATCAAGTCACCAAATCCGAAATCTCTAGTTTGTAAAATTAAGGCAGCCTCTTATGCCCTACTCAGCTCCTAACCTGCCTGAAGTAGGTTAGTAGCAACTCTAATTTCTTTCTATTGGAAATAAATTAGAAATCAATTTATGATTAATAGAGTTTTGGGAGAGCATGTGCGAAATTAATGCTACCTTGCAAGAGGATTACACGAGCTCGCTGAGCACTATGTTAAATCCCCTTGAAATTCATTTCCGGCTGGTTGCGAAATCACTATTTGAACCTCGCGACCCACTACCGTTGCCATTTGAGCGTCCATATCGGCATAAGCCAAGGGGCCCGCTCTACTTGCATCAACCAATTTTCAGAGTATTGGCTGGTGGAGGGAAAAGGGAAAAAAAAAAAAAAATAAAGAAGAGAAAATGAAAAAAAAAAAAGAAAAGAAGGAAAAAGCAAAGAAGGAAAAGAGAAGAAAAAAATAAAAAAAATAAAAAATAAAAAAAATTGAAAAAATATTATTATAAACTATCCACATCAGCGTCGTCCGTGCCATTGTAAGACAACCCGACGTCGGCGTTAGCGATTTTCGCTATAATTAGCGAATAGATTCAATTGGCAAAACGTGAAAATGTTTAGGACCGAATTGACAAAAGTGCAATATATTGATAACTTTCTGAACAATTTTTCCCAAAAATAGGACATGATATATGGAATCCAAGTGATAAGCTGAAATTATCGATTTGTCGGTTTTGGTTGATTTGTTTGCTCTATTTCGATATATTTGGTTGAGAAAAATTAATTAAATTATACAACATCTTTACTAGATAATTTTAATAAATATGGTGATTATACTAACACGTAATGGACTATAATGCATGCACAAGCCACGTTGGCAAATTTCCAAAATAATTATTCAAGTAGTAATTATTTGGAAGGTTGATTTTACTTATGAATCACTTTTAGATGAAAATTACGGCAAAGAATCCGCTTGTATTTTGCAGACTTAACCAATATTCTCCTTGAGTAATAGAGGTGACGCTGATTGAGACCCAATCTGAACATCCAGAGAAATGCCCATGCAAAACGATCAAGTGTTCCGTGGAATTGGCCCCAGCAGACTTTGAGTTTGCCCATGGTTTTTGTGTAGTTGGCCCCACCATGATAATCAGTCGAAAGGGAAAGACTCTGCACATATAAAATGAAGTAGATGACCCTTGTCAGTTTGCACATGGTGAAGCATAGAAACATATAACCCACAAATTAATCACCATATAGATCAACATGAAGTGTTTTTTATTGTGTTTGTGGACTTGGGTGTTGTTGGTACACTTGTAATAATTTCACACCGAATTAATTTTTGACCATCAAAAATCCCAAACTAGTATATCTATGATAATTTTATCCCAAACGATTTTTTTACCACTAAAAACTTCAAATTGATACATTTGTATTAAATTTACTCACCGTTGGTGTCCGTTAAATTGAATTAACATCACGAAAAATTACAAATTGATAAATTTGTGACAAAATGAAGGATAAAACCTCAAATTGGTACACCTATCAACTATCACGTGTCATCAAACTTAGCAATTTGACTGTAAAATTTAACAGAAACTAACGAAGGGTAAATTTGTCACAGGTGTATCAATTTGGGATTTTTATGTTAAAAAATTTGTTCGGGATAAAATTGTCACAGGTATACAATTGTGGGGTTTTTAATTGTCAAAAAAATGGTTCAGGGTAAAATTTTTCACAGATGTACTAGTTTAGAATTTTTTGTGGTCAAAAAAATAGTTCAGGGAATATTTTTCATAGGTATATCAATTTGAGATTTTTCAATGTATTAACCCTAATATATATTGCAAATTTTTTTAACCAATACACAAAAGCACGTTTTTTAAGGGTTAATACCACGAAAAAAACTCAAACTAGTATACTTGTGATAAATTTACCCAAAACTAACTTTTTACTACGAAAAAACCCCAAACTAGTACACATATGATAAATTTATCAAAAACTAATTTTTAACCACAAAATCCCCGAATTGGTACACATGTGATAAATTTACCCAAAATTGATTTTTTGACCACAAAAACCCCAAACTGGTACATCTGTGACAAAATTACACTCCGTTAGCTTCCGTCAAATTTTACCGTTAAATTTGTTGACGTGGATAACACATGATGACGTGATATGGTGACATGGCAAGTCCATATGAAAATCCATAGGGTAAATACAACAAAAACCCCAAACCGATCTGTTAACGGAGGCTAAACTTGTCATAAGATTATCAGTTTGGGGTTTTTGGTGATTAAAAAATTAGTTTTAGGTAAATTTTTCACAAGTGCACCAGTTTTTTGATTGTTTGTGGTAAAAATTAGTATGGGGTAAATTTACCACAGATGTACCAGTTTTGTGATTTTTTGTGATTAAAAATTAATTTTGGGTAAATTTGTTACATGTGTATCAATTTGAAGTTTTTATGGTTAAAAATTAGTTTTGGACATTGTATTTTGATGGATCGAAAGTACCACAACAACATCGGGTATTGGGGTTATGATCATATCTCCTTAGGGACATCGAACAAAACTTATGTGTCAACTTAATTTTGATTGTTCCAATAATCAAGTAGAATATGAAGCATTAATTGTTGGCCTTAATATATTGGCTGACATGAACGTTAAGTTTGTAAGAATAAAAGGGGATTCCCAATTAGTGATCAATCAGTTATTGGGAAACTATCAATGTTTCAATGAGAATATTGTTCGATACTTCGATATGGCGAAAGTTTTATTGAACGAGTTTTGTGATTATGAACTAGAGCATATAAAAAGAAATGATAACGCGGAAGCCAATGAGTTAGCTCAAATGGCATCTGGATATAAAATATCAAAAGAATTAGCAAAATTTATTGTTACGCAAATAAAAACTTTGCCATCGATAGACAATCGAATTATGATGATACAGTCCAATAGGGAACATGTCGATGAAGAAGATTGGAGAAAACTGTTCATTCAATATCTAGAGAACCCTGCTTCTGATGATAAATCGTTTAAGAGGCAAGTGTTGAAATACTTGTTGATGGATGGAGAATTATATCGGAAGACAATCGATGATGTTCTGCTTAGATGTTTAAGCAAAAAAGAGTCATTTATAACAATGGCAGAGGTACATGAAGGAATATGTGGTGTGCATCAAGCAGGTATTAAAATGAAATGGTTATTAAGGCGCCATGGTTTCTTTTGGCCAACAATGACTCAAGATTGCATTGATTATGCTAAAGGGTGCGAGACATGCCAAAAACATGGACCACTGCAACATGCTCCTGCAGCCATTATGCAACCCATTATCAAGCCGTGGCCATTTCGAGGGTCGGCAATGGACATAATTAGAAAAATATATCCCCATCATCTAAAAAACATAGTTTCATATTGGTTTACTCTAATTATATTACCAAGTGGGTCAAGCTGCTTCATATAAGAACATAACTCAGAAAGTAGTAAAGGAGTTTATAGAGGAAAGAATTATTCATCGATATGGAATATCGGAAACAATAACGGCAGATCAGTGGCACCAGTTTTACTGGTCAAGAAGTTCTGGAGTTTATGAAGTCCAGGGAATCAAGATGCTTCACTCAACTCCTTGCTACGCTTTCGAGGCGAATGGGCAAGCGGAGGCATCTAATAAGGTTATTATCAACCTTATTAAAAGGCATTTGGAAGAAAACCCTAGAGAATGGGATTTACTCTTATCGACGGTCTTATAGGCCTATAGAACATCGAGGAGGTCAAGTACGAGAGTAAGCCCATATATGTTAAATTATGGCCAAGAAGCTATACTACCTATAGAAATTACAGTACAATCGTTAAGGGTAAAATTACAATGGGGCATGTCCAAGGAAGAATATGACACATTGATGTATGGAAATATCAATGAATTGGGAGAAAATAGGGTTATAGCTTTGGAAAAATTGATTGCCCGGAAGAATAGAATTGCTAAGGCATATAATAAACATGTGAGGGAAAATGATTCGATGTTGGTGATTTAGTTTGGAAAACTGTCTTGACAGTGGTTTTGAATAATGAAAAATTCGGAAAGTGGTCATCAAATTGGGAAGGTCCATATTTAGTTACACAAGTTTTCAGTGGAAATGCACATCATTTGATGGATATCGATGGACTTGGAGAAATGCCTAGATCAATCAATGGGAAATACTTAAAGAAATATTATCCTACGATATGGGACATTTGGGAACAGGAAGAAACTGATAATCATTCAATATAAGAGTCCCAAGGAGTCTACGAAACAAGTTGACATACAGAATGATTGAAGAGGTCGAGTTAGCCAAACTGGGTGGTCGGATTTACAAAAAATAGTTTAGGCATCATTACATGATCGGTTTATATCAATATGATGCCTAAACTTATTTACAAAGCTGCATAGACGACTCTCTAGCTGACGATTCTCCTCTTCAGCACGGAAGCAGGCAGAAGAACTGGTGTTCCTGGCCGAATAGGCTTGGTTACACTTTGTTTCTACTTACAGCCCCTAACGGTATGCATTGGCTTGCTCGTCCAAGTAATCCACCAACAACCTCAGGGAGTTGATGTCCTTGTCTATCTAGGCTAGTAGTTCAATCAGCCCTTTCTTCTCTGTCTCTTTCACCGCTCTCTCTTCAGATGTCGGTTTGCCTCTAAGTCGACGGTTGGTGATCTCCGTGAGGTCAGTTTTAACTTCTTTTTGCATGGGTCAAGCTACTTAATCTTGCACAAGCGGGCTCTAGAACTATGAGCCGATCAAAGTACACTTTCTCAACTTGGGTAACAAGGTTAACCTTGTTGAAATAATCACCTTCTGTGATTGCATGCTGTTTGATTATTATCGTTCTATTGTCAAAAAGGCTCAAGACCATAAGGAAAAACACTACAAAATTCATTGAAGTCAAATCAGAAAAAGGATGGTTGGGTGGAAGGAATTTAGGTTCAGCTTTTTGAGGAAAGTAAAAATTTCATCTACAGCACGGGATTCGATAGATGGATAGGTGTTTGTGAAGGATAAACGGCATAAGAGGTCGTTCCATAAGGAAATAAACTCCTCAAGAAAAGTGAAGCATGTGAAAATAAGGAAGAGAAAGAGTTGGCCATGGCAAAGCGTGCCGCAACGTGGGATGATCAGATGAAGTTGGCGGTTTAGTAAGACTATAAAGATCGGCTGAATAAAGAGCCAAAGTGGATAGGCATGATAAGAAGTCTAAAGGACTTGAGCGATGTGAGTAATGAATGCAACCGACAAGTGTTTCAAACTAATTAGAGAGCAAGAACACGCCGAGAGGAGTTCTTAATAATAGTAGAAATGGAACGACAAGATAGGGTCATATAGGGGATTGTGTCCACCGGCGGTTTTGCAAGAAAAGTGGGTATAATGAATCAAGACCCAAAGAATATTAAAGGATCGTCGGGAAATCAAGCAAAGTGGGAATAGATGTACTTGATAGGTTCTATGAACGAAAGTAAAGATATGTCGGATATTATTGCTATTGAAGAGAATAACCGCAAAATGGAGTATGGGAAAACATGTGCAATGAACCCATCCGTAGCTTTTACGAGGAAAGGGTAGGAGCAACTTATCGAATTAATAGATATTCAAGATCCATATCTGCCAAGTACAGGAATATGAAGGGTTGCAATTATATAATTCATCCGCCAAGAAGATGAATCATTGTGACCAACTATAAATTTGAGCATGTTCGACATTTGAAATTGATATAACGCTAGTTGGAAAAAGGATACTTGAAAAGAAGTGAAGATTCATCGATCAAACATGTACGGTGAAAGGAAAGTACATATATTCAAGAATTAAGAGTACACTTGAACGTAAATAAGATAAAGATCCTAATATATACATTAAGTATTTACAAGGCAAACTGGATCTATGGTTACATGAAGTGCTGCTCAATTCCCAGACAAAAGTTGCGTAAGCGAATTTCTAGATCACAATTGGCCTCAAAGAATTGATCTTTTTCAGGGGTGATTTCTTGAAGTTCGTCTTCCATAGTCCTGCATTCAATCTCCAATTGTTTGACCTATTTAAGCTGATCAGCTAGGCGCCGCAGTGGGATATCATCAACTTCTTGATAACGTGCAAGGATAGCATGCACTTGCTCCGGATCCTCTTACCTATTCAGATATGATCTTTCCATCTAGTCAAAAGTATTGATATGATCTCGTCGTAACTTATAAGATTCCAAAGCTGAGTTAAAAGATTGAGCCAACTCTTCAATAACGTATTCCATAGCTAGACAATCCAAAGGACAAGGTAAACCGGATAGCTTAGTTAGAAGAGATTTAATTTCTGTCTCCATGGAAACATTAGTAGAAATATGAGATAAGCCAGGTGATAGTAAATGAAAAAGGTGAATCCATTTGGGTCGGAACTCATCTTGTCCCTAAGACAGGGACGGTTTACCAAAAAGCTCGCTTTGATGAACATGTGGTGTCATCGAAATTGGGATATAAGTTGGAGAATGGACTTGACAGGTGTGCCAATGTAAGTCTCAATTTCCGATTATAAGACGTGATGCTCACGTCTACAAGACAAGAAACAATAGAAAATGAAGTTTGAAGGAAATAAGAGATGAGCCTTATGTGAGATGGAAATTAAAGGTTATACCTTTATCAGACAAATATTCTGATTCTAAGGAAAGATCATCATAGTTAGATGATAAGTCACAAGGCCTTTTGAATGGATGTTTCAATCTAGGAAGACAGTGAGTGACTTTAGACATCACCATATTGACGTGCGAAGAAAACGTGATATGATCGATATTCCACCCACCATTCATCAAAGACATCAAGATTACTATCACGGATCTTCGGTAAAATGTATATAGTCAAATTTTCCAAGAATGGTACGAGTAATTTCATTGCAGCAGAAATAGTTCCTTCATTGATGACACAATGACTACTAGTATGAGAGAAAGGGTACTCCATGGAGTAAACAACAGGAGCTAGAATACCTTGAGTAAGACCGAATTGACGAGAACAAAGATGGCCTTGAATTGTATACTTGAACATTGGAAAGAATCGGCCTTTCATCGAGAAGTCCACAATTAAATCACAAGGGGTGAGAATGCTTTTCCAGAAAATACAGGCATTAGATTGATCGTAAGTTGGGCTAACCTCAAGAACATTGACACAAATTCTATAGAAGACAATTTCTAGATGAAAGCAAATATTGAAGGAAACCTTTGAACAAGGAAGTTCCTATTAAGGGGTAATAAAGAGGATGACAAAGTCTCCAAAGACCAAATTCCTTTTCGATAGGAGGAAGATCAGCTTCAGACCAGTAAACAAGAGGTATTCCTACATCAAAGAAAAGATCAGGAAAATACATACGGCACCATCCGTTGCACCATCCATAAAGGGCCAAAGAAAGTATTATGATGTGCATTAAAGAAAGGGGTCCGAGCATCTATAAGAGATCGATAAAAAGAACAGCGAGAGCAATTCGATCAAGACCAACATCAATACCATGGGAAAGCATGTGAGCAATGTCGAGGAATTCAGAAGAAACTGATAAAGTTGGTGTACAAAAAATGTATCGTGAAAGCCAACATAGAAGGAATGCAACATGTTCGTCAGAATGAATTTCCCCCTCGGACTTAGCAAATCGGTTCATGAATTCATCATATGAAAGATTAAGAGATGTCAAGTTTTGAAAAGGCAAACATTCAAGGACCTCTTGACCGAGAAACTCAACAAAAGGTGAAAGGCCCCATTAAGGCCCAAATATCCAAAAAGGTAATGGTTACTTTGGACCACAAGAAAGGAAAAACAATGCGAAGAAGGTGACCGGAAGGTACAGAGAGACTGCCAATAAGGCCATACTCAATTGGATTGATAGACATGCAACAAAACATCATAGCTGTGTCAATTCGAGCTGATTGCTATTTGGACTTCATCACATCATGCACACGCTTATACCATTGGAAAAACCTCCTGTCAAAATTGGGGTAAGAGTTGAACCTATAACTGGAGGTCAGCCGAGCATGAGCATGAATGCGGCTATTGTTAATGGGAAGAATTTCTTGATAATGGCGAGGAAAACATTCGGTAAACATAGGAGGGGCTAGAATGGATTTGAGATAAGGATCCAGTGTAATGTGATTGTTGTTAGCATTACGGTCCATGAAGGACAAAGAGATATGACCCTTTGGTTCGTATACTTGAAGATCATCAAGACGATTCAAGAACATAGAAGGTGAGGCATAAGAAAAGAAAGGAAAGTTGGATGCCATGGTTGAGTCGGATGAAGTAAAAATGGAGGTTGAAGGGTATAAATAGACCCAACGTGGTAACCGACTTCACTCATGATCAGAAACGTGGAGAAGTTTGAATGAAAAGTTCCCGCTGGAAAGAAGTTATTGAAAAGAGTATTAAGATAAATTAAAAATGAAGATCATTTTATTGATTTCTCTTGGAGAGTAACAATTTCTTTACATCACTTTGGAGGGATAACATACTACGATCACATTGACTATTCTCGATTATACACTTATTTTTTATACGTCGATTCTCAGCTTCAATTGCCAGTTGATGTCGCTGCTCACCTACTTGAGGTCTTTGAGAACAAAGAATGTCTTTGTCGAAGTCCATCTCCAGTTGGAGCCTCTATGTGTGCTTGAGTTTCTGTTTATCTCAGAGAAGGGCCAATTTTCTGCTCAATTTCTGCCTTCTGCTTTTCAAGATGAAGCTCTTCCTCATCAAGTCCAGATATTTCTTCAACTAGGGCATGAAGGTTAGTCTACTTTTCCTTTACAGTATGACTGAGCTCGTTTATGGCTTGATTATTCTCGGCAAGAGGTTGATCAGAAAGAGTTAAAGACATAATTAGGTCATAATTACGTTGATAAGACTCTATCCTGCTGATAAAAGCGTTTGAAAAATCATCAAGTTTGACCTTCACTCAAGAGGCGATTTCACTAGGTGCAAGACCACACACAGCTCATCGAGCAGAAATTTCAATCGATCAAAAGCGCCCGATTGCACAAAAAGCATAGGAAAACCTCCACTAGAAAGGTCTAGAAGTCGTAATAACTTATCTCCGACCTGTTCAATGCCCATTTGCTATGAGGAAGATACATCCAAGTAAAACCTAGTATATGAGAAGCCTCATTTAACATGCGCTTAGTCTTCAAAAGAGATTCGGGGAATTTATTTCTTCAAGTGAAGGAATTGAATGGCTTGAAGAAGGTTATGTCAAAGGAGTAGCAACATCCTATATTAGGTCAAGAGCAAAGGGCTAGGGCCAAAGTTGAACTAGGAGGGTCACTCCATGGAATGGACAGGGAAACCAAAGATGATGTGGTCACGATAGGTGCAAAGACGGGTAGTTATTTCAAGTTCAAGATGCCCGGATTGGTGGTACGAAAATAGAGAGAAATCAATTATTGAGATATGCTATGAATTGTGACATAATTACACAAATACCTTGTTCTAGCGCTATAAGAAATAATGTAGGCGATCAATGAAGAGCGACTTCAAGAGTCGAGTCAACAGAGGATCCTAATATATATAGATTGTCGAATGAATTGCCAAGAGATTATTGAATAGAAAGAACAAGTAAAAAAGGGCACAATAAACATAAACCATTTGAATTGTCTCTAGAATGGGTGGGATTGGCCTAAGAATCCAAAATCTCTATAGGATTGACAAAGGGCCATAGAAGAAGAAGCCGATGTGGATGAGGGATTGAGATGTTCTTTTGATCAATGCAGCAATTGGTTCTTCGTTTACGTTCTCAATAGATTGATTGGATGATGGGGACTCTAGAAGAACAAATATTAGGGTTAATAGATAACATGGGAATCATGTGAAATAAGAAAGATCAGAACACCTTGAGCCGAATCAGATTTCCTCTTGAGGAGAGGAGTATTCTTGCCAACTCGGAGTTAATCCATTGTTTGTAGTGCAATACAATCTGGTTCGAATAGGGGCACTTCTTGTGGGAACCACTTTTTTAGAAGGAATTGGCGACTTGGCCTTAGGAATCTTAATTTGTGCCTCTTGAGTTATCCGCAATGGTTTTGATTCAAGATTTGGAGCATTTAGTCCCTACGGAAATGCCTTTTTACCCTTCTTACCCTTGCTTCTTGGCTTAAATGCACCTGCTGTAATTCGAGACAACATGGCTTGAATAGCCTCCTCATAAGGGCTTTCATGACAGAAAGAAAGCCACCAAGAAGTCTATGCAGGAGTGCATCCAGGTTTAGGTTCAAAGTCATCAACATCGAGGGCAAATTTTGAATATATAAGCCGAGTAATTTCGCACAAAGACGCAAAGGGGGCATCATTCTTGAAAGGATATTTTTGTTTCATCATGCTTGGGAATTTAAGAGAGTATAGAATTGGAATGGGAATGGCTTGAACTAAACCAAACTGCTTAGCGTAGTATTAAGGATAATAAATTTCAAAGTCATGGTAAAATTTGCCTTTCCGAAATAGCCTTAAAGGAAGATCCACAGGAGTAATGACGATAGCCAAAAGTCGGTGGAATTAGGGCAAGCTATTGAATCAAATAAGTAATTGAATTCATGTGCATCATAAGCAAAAAATTCAATTTCATTTAAATGAACTGTCAAGAGTTTATGAAGGTAAAAAGAAAAAGGAGAAAGATTCTCGAAATACTTAATGAGGAATAACCGAGCAAACGACATCTAAAGGGAGGAGGAGGTGTTGGTGGCGGAACTCGGACAAGAATGGTGACGAACGGTGTGAGGAGTGCGAGTGGAAAGAAAAGGGAAATAATGCACCATCCAGCATCGAAAAATCCATAATGGTCCAAATAAGGTACCTACTTTTTGGATGTCATCAATAAAGATGCATGAGTTATTCCTTGATATAAAGCGGCTAGCATTAATGGTGCTAAAGAAAGTGTTTTACCAGCAGAAGATTAGCTCCAAGTAGTAAGAAATCTTTCAAATTTTCAATGTGGAGGCAAGGAAGACATACTTAGATAGCCAAAAGAGGAGGAAATAGGTGCGCTTCATCAGGAGTTATTGGCTCAAGACTAAGGAATATTTTTCTAAGAATCTACCATAAGCAAGATGCTCCTCGTGATTAAAAGGTACTGGTATTGAAGCCATGTCACTTTTTAGGGGTCCCAAGCATAGGAAAATTAGTAATGGCATATATGTCCAGCAGAGTAACAAACATAGGGCCCTGGGGAAAAAGAAACGATTGGTTGAAGGGGACCAGAACCTGATGGCAGCACCTAGAAGCCCTAGATTTAAATCATACGACATCATGTTGACCTTTAAAGCAATATCAATACCAACTCTTATCCAGGCAAGGTGAGTAGTTATATCTTCCTTTAATTTTACATACCAGCGGTGAAAACCCACTTCAAGAGAAGGAAACCCCAAATCGTGAGGGATCTAGAAACCAGATGTCCGCAAATCGATGACTATTGAATAGGAAGCAAGCAGTTCTTCTGTCCTCTTTGGAAAACAGGAGCGAAGAGATGCGGAATTTGTTGATGTTCGTGGAAAGTAAGGACCCATAATAAGTTGGTTAGGGGATTCATCATCGACCAAGTGTAATAGTCGAAAGTCACCATTTGAAGATGCTTGATCATGACATAGTTGATCAAATTTTTTAATATATGATTTGGGAGAGTATTTGTAGGTCATGTGTGTACGTAATGAGTGGAAAATTTGAATAGAAAGCGAAAAGAGTAAAAGACTAAGAGGAAAACCAAGAAGCAAAAGAAGGAGGTGGAAGATCAAAAGTTGCAAGTTTTTCGCTAGAATACGACGATTCAAGTGATTCGCTATTATGAAGATCTGTTGGGTCATAAATGATCGAGATGACGTGTCAAAAAGGCACACATTTCGGGGAGGATGAGCAGACATAAGAGTAAGAATATTCAAATCAATAATTTGTTTTAAAAGAATTAACTCTTTTAAAAGGGGGTAGAAGTATGTTGACACCTGAAATTAATTAGGGATTTCGGTGAATTATATGAATAAAACGATGATATCTGTACTAAAATAATAGTTGGTAGGTATGGACAATCATAAGCAGGAAATTTGAAATTCAGATAGAAGGGAATAAAAGTGCTGAAAGTATTTTCATCAAGATATCGACAAAGAGAAGAGTGAATATCAAGTTATGAGAAATTCGATGAAAGCCTTTGCTCCAAAAAAGACACGTGTCCAAGCGCTGAAGATATTCTTTGTCGATAAAATCGATGAAATGGATAATAGATATCGAGTTAGAAAAGCTCAACGAAGTTCCTTATTCTCTCGTGGACAGGTGTTAGATGGAGGAAAAGTTCGATGATGGTTATCATCCCAAGAGATGTATGTCGATGGAGGGAAAGTTCGATGACGGTTATCATCCCAAGAGACAGTTATCAAATGGAGGAGAAGTTCGATGACGGTTATCATCCCATGAGACAGATGTTGGATGGAGGAAAAGTTCGATGATGGTTATTAGTCCAAGAGACAGATGTCGGATGGAGGAAAGGTTCAATGACAGTTTTTATCCCAAGAGACAAAAGTTAGATGGGGAAAAAGCTCGATAATGGTTATCATCCCAAGAGACAGGTGTCAAACGAAGAAAAGGTTTGATGATGGTTATCATGTCGGGAGACAGATGGCGAGATAGAGAGAAAACTCAATGACTATTACTATTTTGTGAGATAGGTACCAAAAAGATTCGATGACGGTTGTCGCCTTTAGAAAATTAATGGGTTCAATGGCGGTTGTCATTGTAGAGATTGAATGGACTCAAGTGCGGTTATTATTTCATACAGAAGATAAGATTGGTAACAATTGATAAACATGTGTCATTAAAGGAACGATGAAGATGAAATCAACGGTGGAGATTGGATACAATACCAAAAACGGTTATCAAGTCCGCGCTATAAATAGCGTCGATTACCAACAGAGCCTCTACGCAAGCACACAAAAAATTAAACAAATGTTGTCTTTTATCTTTACTTCCAAGTTTCGCATTTTCAGTTTCCATAGCTGTAGCCTTTACTCTCCAGTTTCGCATTTTCAATTTCATTAGCTGTAGTTGCTCGGGTCTTTGTGAACTTTGGATGCCACCAGCAATTAGATGGATTCGTCTAGATCTTCTGTAAAAATCAAGTTCCTTATGTATGCTTGGATTGCTCGTGTCCGAATTAGATCTAGAACTCAGTCTCCTTTCATTAAAAACCGAAGAACGACTTTCAATGAATTATATTTTGTCATGAAGACATTTCCGACGAAACAACTTGTATAGGAGCAAATTCACTACAACACTTAAATATGGCAAAGGATTTCGAGTTGCTTGGACAGATGACCTCTAAGAAGTGAAGTTCATCTCACACATGGATTGATACTTATATCAAATAACCATTTGAATGATTATTTAATAAAAATAAGTTTTGGCGAGGTTTGATTTTTATACTCTATTTAATGGTTATTAGCATAAATATGTACAAAAGATTGAAACTTGAACTTGTAAAAATAAGTTTCAATATTAATATACTGTGTATGTAACACCCTAAATTCGACCCACTTCCAGAATTAATGAAGTAGATGATTATTTCTCATTTTGTTTTAGTGAATCTTGCCCGAACTCGATCATTCTCGGATAATCGACCATTTGGGAATGGCTAACTAGAAAACGGTGCGTGGACCCAAGGACTCGACCGTGAATCGAGTCCGATTCCGAGAAATGATGAGGGAATATTTTGTGCCGATATGGGCTGGCCCAAGGAGAGTGACGGATTTGATTCGGCCGATGACGTACGATTGAATAGCGGGTGATTCCGCATGACCGAGAGTACGCGCGGCGGACGATCCCGAACTTATTCCGAAAGACCGCAACTCTTGGGACTAGCGATAAATCCTCATGTTTCCTGGGAAATTGGGACCGTCATGACTCAAGTAATCCTAGGTCGATACGTGTAACCCTAAATAGCCGCCTCCTTAGTGAGATACGCTAAAACCGCAAATTGAGTTAAATCAATCGTAGAATTGAGTCTAGATTTTGGCATCGAATTTCATGGGCATACGCGACTATTTTGCAAGGACGACATTATTTTTGTGTGGCCACTCATATTTGGGATCAATAGAGTCGAAAATTGGAAAATTGACCTGGGATCGGAAAATTACCGTTTTGCCCCTAAGCCTAAATATAGTGTTCCGAATTTTGGGCTTATTTGGGGAATATTTTAGGGTTTTATAATGGCTTGTTTCAGCCCAATAATGTTGGAAATTGAGGTCCATAATGCCCCTAGATATTTTCTTTAGAATTGATCCTAGCCCTTAAATTAGGGGTAAGATTGTCATTGTAGCATAGTTGGTCAATCACCTCACTTTCTCACTCAAGCGTATACACTCCTCTTTGACTCTCTCTCTCCCATTTCCCCACTCACTCAGCCAGCCATCCCTTCCCCATGACAACTCCCTTCTCTTCCATTTTCCTCTTTGTTTGGCTGTTAAAGACCAAGCCAAGCAGGAGCGCCGCCGCTACCATTGCCGTCCACCTTGTGCCGCCCGTCACCCTCGCCTCACCACCACCATCATCCTAGCCCCCCTCTCTCTCTTCCCCTTTCGGCTCGTGAGCATCCCCCCTCCGCCTAGGATCGCCCGTCCATGATTGCCGCCGATGCCGCCCGCCGTGAGGTTGCCCATCGCCGCCACTTGCCCCCCGCTGTCCAGCCATACCCGCCACCTATTCAGCCCGTGTTTGAAGCTTAGGGTTCCAAGTAAGTACAACCCTAAACCCTAATTAGACTAATTTACATTTCTAGATGGGTTTTAGGGTTAATTAGGGTATTTTAGGAGTTAAATTGTGGAGATTATTAGGGGCTGATGTTGTGGCTAATTTGGTGACTTAGCGTGATATTTTAATCAAGGTTTAGTGGTCTGTGGTGTGCTAAATAGCGGCTAAGCTTAGGAGCCTTGATTTGGGCGAAATTGCAGATTCAAATAATGAGATTTGTAGGCCGAGTAGTGGCTGTTTTCATGGAAAATTGGGGAGCCTAATGTGATGAATTGAAAGTGAATTGAGGGCTTAAGACGGACTGTTCATGGCTAGTTTAGTATCGGGAGGACTCGAGCCATAATTATTTATTCAAGGTTTTAGGGTGAACGGCTTAGGGAACGATGATCACCGAGAGGATGCTAAATTAGACGTGGCTCGAATGTGATTGTGTGATGCTCTATGATATGCTTGGCATGGCCAATTTATGAAATGTTTGGCACGCAATCGGCACATGTGGTTTTAGTGCTTAATTGTGTGAAATTGGGTGCTAAACTATATTGTTGTGATTGATCCGATTGATTGGTTCATTGAGCATATTGATACGAGAATTGAGTATGTATCCAAATCATGTTGAGCACCCGGTATGGAATTCACGAATGCCGAGTGTGACATTGTGGTCCCGTGTGTGCATACTAAGTATCGGGTATATCATGTGCATTATGTGTGAGTGCATGAACGGCATGAGCATGTGATCACTTAAAATGCAATCGATGCGTTTACGCGAGTTCGATAATAATTGGTGATTATGAATATGTGATCACATAAAGCCCTAATGCGCTTAACGCTGGGTATTGAACCAGTCCTAAGGCATGTTACGCTGACAATGCCCGACTACCGGAAGATGACCAAACCTGATGTATTTTACGCTGGTGTTATGCCATAAGCCCGATGCGTTTACGTGGGCTAGAGATCGATCTCAAGTGATGGACCTAATGTGTTTAACGCAGGTCGGAAGAGAAATTGATAAATGGCAAGTGTGCAAAAGTGCAAGCGCGCACGACAATGCATTAATGAGGCGTGAGCATGCGTGATGAGCACAAGCATAAGCATGACATGTGTTGTGATCAAGTTATGTGTGCATATGCCACGATTGGGTCCTATGTTTTATTCTAGTATTATAAGTGCCTAACTTGCGGGGTGAGGTGAGCATTGGAATTGGGCCCGAGGGTTTAAGTCAATTATGGCTTTATTGGTGTGTTGTTTAGTACTGCCGAGGTGCATGTTAGCCTAACTTAGGTTTAGGAAACCTACTCACGAGTTTTATTCTCACCGTTGTTATAAAATAATTTTTCAGACCCCGCCTTGAGGATGGTAGGGTACCGATACATTTTGGGAGGAGCCCCAGCTAGATATAGTGCTTGACCGCCGAGCCATGTACCCCTTTTTGTCGGGCTGCGGGGCGTTGACCCGTTAATGATTAGTGGTGTATATTTTGGTGTAAATGGATATTGTAAATGCTTCCCGATAGTAATGCAAGTGTATAATTGTTCATGTTGTTTGCTGTGTGGCTATCCTCGGTTATGTGATTTAAATTTGTTCGGTATTGTATTGCTTCCAGCGTGTGCATTAATTTACGTGTTTTAGGCGTTGGGTCGGCAACGCGTCTTGGGACGTCGCACTCAATCGAACTTTGCGTAGGGATGTGGCGCTACTGTAGGGTGTGGGTGTGACATCCCGCTTGATTTGGTATCAAAGTAAGGTCACTCGGTCCAATTAGGGTCGAAGTTTGGAGGATAAGGGCGATGACCTTGGGTAGCCAATGGGAGACCTTGCATCCCACGTGTACCTTCTAACTGCCAGTGTATTGATTGACCGTTGCGAATTGACTGTAAAATGCAGATGTGATGATCTCGAGGTAAGTATGCGATTCTCCTTGGTTGAGATATTGTGTTGTTGTGTAAGGTCGCATGTTGGTTGCTTGACTAATGCTATGTATACCCCCCCTAGGACCTTAGACCCGGTTTAGCTGGTTTAAGTCTCTAATTCCGGGATGGGATTGTAGCAGGGTAGGTAAACGCATGGATTTGAGAAGATGAGTAGCCAAGGAAGAGGTAGAGGTCGAGGCCGTAGTAGGGGCAGGGTAGAGATCGTGAGCAGGACCTCAGAGGGACTGCAAGTAAAGGTTGCCGAGGATTCGAGAGTAGATGGAATCTTAAAGGCCCCCGAGGAAGCCGGAATTCTAGGAGGTAGGCTAGCCCAAGGGAGAGATGCCTCTATTGTCATTGCTGAGGTCATATTGTCACGCCAATGGGGCTAATGGGAATAATGGGAATCAAGGGAATATTGAGAATCCAATCTCGGACTAGTGAATATGATCAGCCGATGTCCAAATTGGTAAAGCAATTTTTGAAATTGAAGTCGCCAAAGTTCAACGGGCAAGGTGACCCCGAGGTCGCACTCGCTGGGTTGAGGAGCTAGAGAAGGCCTTTGAAGTGTTAGGGGTGCACCGAGGTCAAAAGGTGACATTGGCGATATCACCGCAGGACAATGCTAACGATTGGTGGAAGGCCACTAAGGGTAGAGTATTTCTCGAAGGAACCGCCTGAATCTTGCGCCATATTTTCTCGAGAACTTTCTCGGGAAAATTTTTTTCCGAGAGCCAGGAAAGAAAACCGGTAGAATTCATGAGACTCCGCCAAGGGTCAATGTCTATGGATCA
This sequence comes from Syzygium grande, assembly GCA_024733475.1. Taxonomy (NCBI): domain Eukaryota; kingdom Viridiplantae; phylum Streptophyta; class Magnoliopsida; order Myrtales; family Myrtaceae; genus Syzygium; species Syzygium grande. Next base: position 84,258 of record JAMXDD010000023.1, on the reverse strand, counting down.
ATACAAGGTAGAATTTAAGAGACTATTGAGGTTCGCTACGAGGATGGTGGAACACCAAGACAAGGCGCAAAGGTTTCGGATGGACTAAAAGTCGATATTTGCGCCAATGATACTAGTGAACTTGAGAACCTATGAGGATTTATACGAAAAGGGCTCAGGCTATTGAGAGAGATCAAGTAGATGAGGCAACCGTGATCCGGATCACTGCTCACCTCGGGCTAGGACAACCGCCATCTTGGGAAGAAACCGATGATGGGAAAAAAGCGATTTGTTCCACCGATCAGAAACATATCGGAAAGCCGAATCATCGTAGAATAGATTTGGGGCCTGCTTCTAAATGTGGAAGTATGGACCATCGATCGTGAATTATCCCCTGAGAGTACCTCGCAGACCCCCGATGCAACATTAACCCCAAATTGGGAATCAGTCAGGGAATCCGCCGCCAGCTAATGTGAACAGGCCGCCGGCACAAGGACGGGTGTATGCCATGGCGCGGAGAGAAGTTGAGAATGCACCGGTGTGGTCACAGTGCACGGTTCTCTATGCATCATGTTGCGTATGCATTATTTAATCCGGGAGCATCGCATTCGCTTATATCTCGCTTAGTTTGTTGAATTGGCTGGATGAATCTTGTTTTGTTAGAAGTGCAATTGTGTGTGACTATGCCGTTAATGGATAAGATATACATATCGTTAGAATACCGTGATTGTGAGATAGTAATTGGTGGTGCGTAGCGTGATAGACCTAGCAATTTTGCCAATGTATGATTTCGATTTGATTATGGGCATGGATTGGTTAGTTAAGCGTAATGCCATAATGGACCTGTAGTAGTAGAGTGATCCAATTTAGCTCGGCCGGACACCCTAGATTCAAGTTCATAGGGAGTCGGGAGGAACATTGATTCCTTGGATTTTATCAATGGAAGCAACTAAGTTGTTAGATGAGGGTGTCAAGGTTATTTAGCAAGTGTAGTCAATTTGACGGCAGGAGAAGTGCGACTAGAGGATATAGCAAAGAAGGTGTGCAATTTTCCCAATGTCTTTTCCCGTGAATTATTGGATTTGTCACCGTAAAGAGAAGTAGAATTAAGTATCGAGTTGGCCCTTGAGATCGAGCCAATCTCGTCCGCCGATAGTATGTCATTGTCGAAATTGAAAGAACTTAAGGTTCGATACAAGAATTGCTAGACAAAGGTTTTATCCGACCAAGTGCGCCTCCATGGGGAGCGCCGATACTATTCGGCCGAGAAAGAAGGATAGGTCGTTGAGGCTGTGTATCGATTACCGTCAGCTGAATCAAGTGATAGTAAAAATAAGTATCCCTCCCAAGGATTGATGACCTGCTCGACCCGATTCATGGGGGAGCCTCGGTATTTTCTCGAGATCGACCTAAGGACAGTGGTATTATCGGTTAAGGATCCAAAAGAAGGATATCCCAAAGACAGCATTTAGGACGAGGTATAGACATTATGAGTTCACGGTTGTGCCGCTTGGACTAACTAACTCCCCCTCGGCTTTCATGGATTTAATGAACCAGATATTCAAGGAATTTTTAGACCAGTTCGTCATTGTCTTTATTGATGATATTCTAGTGTATTCAAAGAGCTTAGAGGAACATGAGGTACATTTGGAAAGAGTTCTACGGACATTAAGAGAGAAAGCAATCGCATGCGAAGTTTAGTAAGTGCAATTTTTGGCTAAATCAAGTTGCATTTCTTGGGCATATAATTTCCAAGAAGGAATCTCCATGGATTCGAAAAGATTGAAGCAAGAATAGATTGGCCGAGACCGACGACGATTCATCGAGGTTTGGAGTTTCTTAGGTTTGATAGGTTATTATTGACGGTTTGTGGAGGGATTCTTAGCAATAGCCACCCCATTGACAAGATTACTTAAGAAGGAAATGAAGTTTGAGTAGACGAAAAAGTGCAAAGAGAGTTTTCGAGGAGTTGAAATAGAGATTGACGACGGTGCCAAAGCAGTTAACCATTCCTTCGTGACTAGGTGAGTATGAGATTTATAGTGATGCTTTGCTTAAAGGATTGGCATGCGTGTTAATGTAATATGGAAGGGTGGTTGCTTATGCATCGCGCGCTTAAGACCTCATGAGATGATCTATTTGACCCATGACTTGAGCTGGCAAAGAATTATTTTCACGCTTAAAATTTAGAGGCATTTCTTATGTAGAGAAAGGTTCCAGATCTAGACGGACCATCGAGCCTCAAGTATTTGTTTTCTCGTAAGGAATTGAATATGAAGCGTAGACGTTGGATGGAACTGTTGAAGGACTATGATTGTGACATATTGTATCATCTCGGAAAAGCCAATTAGGTAGTGAATGCCTTAAGTTGGAAATCGAGCATCGCGCATTTAATGGTCAAAGAGTGGATTTTATTGGAGGGAGTGTGAGACTCAAAATTTAAGTTCGAGGTAAGACACCTCTCCAAATTAATGGCGACGTTAAGGATTGAGCCGAAGTGCAAGCCAAGATTAAGGCGTTGCGATCCACGGACCATGAGATTCGTAAGATTGTAGAGATGGATAGCACTAAGAGGAAACCGAACTTCCAAGTGTCCAATGATGGAATTCTTAAGTTTCGAGGACGGTTGTGCGTGCCCGATGATTTGGGACTTAAAAAGAGATTTTGTCGGAGGCTTATAGGAGCAATTATAGCATTCACCCGGCAGCACTAAGATGTACCGTAACCTTCGTTAGCACTATTGGTGAAATGGAATGAAAGCGGATGTGGCCAAACATGTAGTCAAGTGTTTGACGTGCCAACAAGTGAAGGCACAGATTATAAACTTGGTGGAATGTTGTAATCGTTGGAAATCCCGAATGGAAATGGGAGCATATTACAATGGATTTTATAACGGGATTGCCAAGAAGCCGAGGGGACACGATTCTATTTGGGTGATAGTGGATAGGCTGACCAAGTCGGTGCACTTCCTGGCGCCGTGAAAGGACTTCGAGCTCGAAAGGTTGGTCGAATTATATGTGCGCCGATAGTTTGTCTTCATGGAGTACTAGTATCAATTACTTCATATCGTGATCCCCGATTTATTGCGAATTTTTGGAAAAGTCTACAATGGCCATGGGAACTAAGTTGCAATTTAATATGGCCTATCATCCTCAAACATATGGCCAGGCCGAGAAGACTATTCAGACCCTAGAGAATATCTTTAGAGCATGCATATTAGATTTTCAGGCAAGTGAGAAGAATAGTTGCATTTGGTTGAATTTGCCTACAATAACAGTTTTTATTAGAGTATCGGAATGGCACCATTTGAAGCACTTTATGGCAGAGCGTAGAGAACACCGCTTGTATTGAGATGAAGTAGGAAAAGAAGTATAACGGGTCGAGAGTTGATTCAGCAGCTTGGTGGAAGCAATAAAGATTATTCGAGAAAGGTTAAAACAACTCGTAGCCATTAGAAAAGTTACGTGGACCGAAAGCGAGGCTATTGGAGTTTCAGGTTGGCAACCATATATTTCTTAAGATCTCACCAATGAGAGGACTGTCTTGATTTGGAAAGAAAGGAAAGCTGAGTCCAAGGTATATAGGCCCGCTCGAGATTTTGGAAAGGATAGGAACGCTGGCCTATCGCTTAGCTTTGCCGCCGAATTTGTCGAGGTTCATAACGCCTTCCACGTGTCGATGTTGAGGAAATACGAACTGGATCCAACCCACGTGATGAATCATGAGATAATAGACGTGGACGACAGTGGGTGTCGTGACGTGGAGAAGCCAAAGCAAATCGAGAATAGGAAGGATCAGGTTTTGAGGAACAAGACGATTCCATTGGTCAAAGTTATTTGAGAACATCACGGGACGGAAGGCGCCACATGGGAAAGCGAGGAAGTAATGCGACGTCAAGACCCATATTTTTTTGAGTAGTTGGGTTTGGATTGTAAATTTTGAGGACAAAATTTTTGTAAAGGGGAAGAGTTGTAACACCCTAAATTCACCCACTTCCGGGATTAATGAATTAGATGATTATTTCTCATTTTCATTTTAGTGAGTCTTGCTCGAACTCGATCATTCTCGAATACCGACCATTTAGGAATGACTAACTAGGAAAAACGGTGTGTAGACCCAAGGACTCAACCGTGAATCGAGTCTGATTTCGAGAAGCGACGAGGAAATATTTTGTGCCGATATGGGCTGGTCCAAGGAGAGTGACGGATTTGATTCGACCGATGACGACAATTGAATAGCGAGTGATTCCATTTATTGAGAGTACGCGTGGCGGACGATCCTGAACTTATTTCAAAAGACCGTGACCCCGGTACTAGCGATAAATCCTCGTTTTTTATATGAAATCAGGACCATCATGACTCGAGTAATCCTAAGTCGATACGCGTAACCCCTACACAGCTGCATGTTAGTGAGAGACGCTAAAACTACAAATTGAGTTAAATCGATTGTGGAATTTAGTTTGGACTTCGGCGTCTAATTTCGTGGGTGTATGCGACTATTTTGCAAGGACGACATTATTTTTGTGTGGCCACTCATATTTAGGATCAATAGAGTCGAAAATTGGCGAAAAATTACCGCTTTTGCCCCGAGACCTAAATATAGTGTTTCGAATTTTGGGCTTATTTGGGGAATATTTTAGGGTTTTATAATGGCTTGTTTCAGCCCAATAATGCTGGAAATTGAGGTCCATAATGCCCCTAGATATTTTGTTTATAATTGATCCTAGCCCTTAGATTAGGGGTAAGATTGTCATTGTAGCATAGTTGGTCAACCACCCCACTTTCTCACTCAAGCCTATACACTCCCCTTTGACTCTCTCTCTCCCCATTTCCCACTCACTCAGCCGGCCATCCCTCCCCCACGACAACTCCCTTCTCTTCCATTTTCCTCTTTGTTTGGCCGTGAAAGACCAAGCCAAGCCAAAAAGCGCCGCCGCCACGGCAAGCCGGGCCGCTTGCCGCTGGCCCCTCGCCTCACCACCACCATCCAGTCGTCCCTCTCTCTCTCCCTCTTCCCCCCTTTCGGCCACGTGAGCATCCCCTTCGCTTAGGGATTGCCGTCATGAAGTCGCCGCGGTGCCGCCGCCTTGAGGGCTACCTGTCGCCCCGCTTGCCCCGCTTGTTCAGCCGTCCTCGCCACCTGTTTAGCCATGTTTGAAGCTTAGGATTCCAAGTGAGTACAACCCTAAACCCTAATTAGGCTAATTTGCATTTCTAAATGGGTTTTAGGGGTTAATTAGGGTATTTTAGGGGTTAAATTGTGGAGATTGTTGGGGGCTGATATTGTGGCTAATTTGGTGACTTAGCGTGATATTTTAATCGAGGTTTAATGGTCTGTGGTGTGCTAAATAGCTGCTAAGCTTAGAAGCCTTGATTTGGGCGAAAATTATGGATTCGCGAATGTGATTTGTAGGGCGAGTAGTGGCTGTTTTTGTGGCAAATTGGGGAGCCCAATGTGATGAATTGAAAGTGAATTGAGGGCCTAAGGCTAACTGCTCATGGCTAGTTTAGTATCGGGAGGATTCGAGCCATAATTATTTATTCGAGATTTTAGGGTAAACGGCTTAGAAAAACGATGATCACCCGAGAAGATGCTAAATTAGACGTGGCTCGAATGTGATTGTGTGATGCTCTATGATATGCTTGGCATGGCCAATTTATGAAATATTTGGCAAGCAATCGGCACGTGTGGTTTTAGTGCTTAATTGTGTGAAATTAGGTGCTAAACTATATGTTGTGATTGATTTTGATTGATTGGTTCATTGAACATATTGATACGTGAATTGAGTATGTATCCAAATCATGTTGAGTGCCCAGTATGGAATTCACGAATGCCGAGTGTGACATTGTGGTCTTGTGTGTGCATATTAAGTATCGGCATATCATGTGCATTATGCGTGAGTGCACGAACGGCATGAGCATGTGATCACTTAAGATGCCTTAATGCGTTTTACGCGGGGTTCAGATAATAATTGGTGATTATGAATGTGTGATCACATAAAGCCCTGATGCGTTTAACGCGGGGTATTGAACCCGTCCTGAGGCATGTTACGCGGGACGATGCCCGGACTAACTGAAGATGGCCAAACCTGATGCATTTTACGCGGGTGTTGTGCCATAAGCCTGATGCGTTTTACGCGGGCTAGAGATCGATCTCAAGTGATGGACCCGATCGTTTAATGCAGTCAAGAGAAATTGATAAATGGCAAGTGTGCAAAAGTGCAAGCATGCGACAATTCATTAATGAGGCGTGAGTATACGATGAGCACGAGCATAAACATGACATGCGTTGTGATCAAGTTATGTGTGCATGTGCCACGATTGGGTCCTATGTTTTATTCTAGTATTATAAGTGCCTAACTTGGGCGGCGCAGGTGAGTATTGGATTTGGGCTCAAGGGCTTAAGTCAATTATGGCTTGATTGGTGTGTTGTTTAGTACTCATAAGGAAGTGCATGTTAGCCTAGCCTAGATTTAGGGAACCTACTCACGAGTTTTATTCTCACTTTGTTGTTATAAAACCAATTTTTAGACCCCACCTTAAGGATGGCAGGCGCATTAATCGTTTTTGGGAGAAGCCCCAGCTAGATATAGTGCTTGACCACCGAGCTGTGTGCCCCTTTTTGTCGATTCATGGTCATTGACCCGTTAATGATTAGTGGTGTATATTTTGGTGTAAGTGGATATTGTAAATGCTTCCTGGTAGTAATGCAAGTGTATAACTGTTCATGTTGTTTGCTATGTGGCTATCCTCGGTTATGTGATTTAAATTTGTTCGAGTATTATATTGCTTCCGCGTGTGCATTAATCTTTGTGTTACGTTGGGTCGGGCGACAAGCCTTGGGACGTCACACTCGAATCGACATTTGTGAGGGATGTGGCACACTATAGGGTGCGGGGCGTGATAGTGTAGGATTATATTGTAGCTAAACTCTGCGGCATGGCTTTTCTCTTTTCGCAGTGCACTTGGACTTTGCACATTTGTTGCATTCACCCGCTGCTTTATTTACTTTGGATAATATTATCTTAAACACTTTCACTACAGTTTTGGCCATTAATGACCATTATAATTAGAAAGCTAAATTCTATATCAAAATATCAAATTATATTTTTCCTGCAATAATATGCAACCAATTGATCTGTTTAATGCAGAAAAAGAAGTCAACATGGTCTAAGACTGCCGGGGACCTTCCATCTTCAAGTCAGTCCCCTCGTTCACAATTTTACATGGTATTTTGTACTTTTCTTTCCTTTTACGCGATTATTTTCCCGGTACAATGACTTTTGATTTTCTGAATAACAGTGACAATTCATTGACTACCATATAACACCCTTTCGTGCTTTAAGAAAACAAAATCATAAGGCACCTATATATTCAGGGGATACGCACTGTGCCTCCATATATTCTTTCAAGTGCTGCCTTTCCTTCTTATTACACTATTATGTAGCTCATAATTCTAAGGGTTAATATCACGAAAAACCCTAAACTGGTACACTTGTGATAATTTTATCCCAAACTATTTTTTTTTTACCATAAAAACCTCAAACCGGTACACTTGTGACAAATCTACCCCTAACTATTTTTTTTTGATCACCAAAAACCCAAACTGATATACATATGACAATTTTACCCCAGACTAATTTTTTCATATTATTTTTTATATTTCGAATTTTTTTTAATTTTTTTATTAACTTTTTTTTTCCTTTCTCTTCAACCTCTGGCCGGTGTTTGGGGTAAAATTGTCACAAGTGTACCAGTTTAGAATTTTTTGTGGTATTAACCCTAATTCTAAAATAACATGATGGTCAATTTTACGAAAACTCAATTTGACTTTTGTCATTCTCTTTATAAATGATCAATTATAAAAAAAAAAATACCAAACTGTTAATTTAGTTGTAGAGTCTATGCACAATGAGTCTACACATAACAAATCTTAAATCTCTTGTTAGTTAAATACAAAAAATTTCCAATTTTATACCCTCAAACCGCCTCAAAAGAAATTTTAGCAAATATAAAGATAAATAAATCATATAACTCGAAAAACAGTTGGTACTGTACCCTTTTTGTAATAATCTTTAAAAAAATTAGTTAACCCATTGATACTGATAAATGTACAATCTATGAAATTGAGAGAACATGGATGTTACTCGGACTTAGCCTTTTGTAAAAAATAGACCACATATAAAGGGTAAAGGTCCTTGATGGTCAAAAAGAGAAAACATCGATGTTTCTTTTTTTCACAAAAAAGCAATGATTTGTAAACATTTTCCTCAAATTAGTTATTTGTATCAGTTAGAATATTCATCATCAACAATAATCTTTGTCCGAATGTTTTTGTTAGTGATAAAGTATTTCCCAATAATTAATTTTTGCAAGCAATAGAAGTGAATGTTTTTAGAGAAATATTTCAAATTAGTGATTTGTGACATGCGCATATAAAAATTAAAGGTTTTCATCAAATTGGTGATTTTTCACTGAGGGTTTTTCCTTTCATCACTCTCTCTCTCTCTCTCCAAAATATCTTTTGTTTTTATCCCTCTTAGTAAAGGGTTTAAGTCTGACAAAAAAAAAAAAAACTAGAGGGTTTATGTATTGCTACCACCAATCTATGGCCGTGCGTGTGGGTGACAAAAAGCCACTAGCAACCTTCAATGGTGGCTCCAACTCATTGATAGGGTATCGCTCGGTTCATTTTGGACAACTTTTACTGTAACGCCTTGAATTTGACCCACTTTCGTGATCAATAATATAGATATGTATTTCTCATTACGTTTTAATAAGTCTCGCTCGGAACTAATCATTCTCGAGATATTGATCAATAGGGAATGACTAACTAGGAAAAATGGTATGTAGACCCAAGGACTCAACCGTGAATTGAATTCGATTTCGAGAAACGATTTAGGAATAGTTTGTGCCAATGTGGGCCAATCCAAGGAGAATGACAGATTTGGTTTGGCCACGACGAACGATCGATCGCGGGTGATTGCGCCGACCACCGAGTATCGTGGTGAACCATTCCGAACTTATTCCGAAGATGGTGACCCCCCGACTAGTGATAATCCTCATATTCTCTGGGAGATCAAGATCGTCCACGACTCGAGTAAACCTAGGTCGATACGTGTAACCCTTAAACAAATGCCCATCAAGAAGAGAGACGCTAAAATTGAAAATTGAGCAAAATTGATCGTGGAATTGAGTTCGGACTTGATTGTCGAATTTCGTGAGCGACGCGACTAATTTTGCAAGGACAATGTCACAAAAGTGTGGCCAATCATATTTAGGATCGATAGAGTCGAAAGTTGGAAAATTGACCCGGGACCGAAAATTACTGTTTTGCCCTTATACCCCTAACCTTGTATTCCAATTTTTTTGGGATCATTTGGAGAATATTTTAGGGTTTTAAATTAGTTTGTTTCAGCTCAATAATGCTGAAAATTGACGACCATAATGCCCCTTAGATATTTTGAGCATGATTCAATCTAGGCCATTGAAAGTGGATTGATTAGATTAGGCCTTGAATTGTGACCCTTGGATCATCTTGTGAGTGGGGTGGGTAGGATAGACAATTTTAGTGGAGTTGGCCACCAACCCTCACTCACCATTTTCATCAAAACCTCTCTTGCAATCTCTTTCTCTCCCCTCCTCTCATTCTCATTCCCACACATTGGCTGATCATTTCTCTCTCTCTCTCTCTCTCTCGCCCCATTCCCACTCTCTCCTTCTCATCCTTGCCATGAGAGAGAGCAGCCCCCGCCCGCACGCCACTGCTACTGCTCGCCGCCGTGAAGACTGCGGGGGCTCCACCACCGAACCGACTTGCACCAGCCATCGTCCGGCCCGTCTTCTCTTGCGATCAGCCCACATTGGGAGCTTGAGACCTAGTGAGTACAACCCTAAACTCTAGTTAGGCTAATGTAAATTTCTAGATGAGTTTTAGGAGTTAATTAGGGTAATTTAGGGGTTAATTTATGGAGGATGTTAGGGGCTGACTTCGCGGATGAATTTGGTGGCTTAGAGTGATAATTCAAATAAGGTTTAGTGGTCTAAGGTGATCTGGTTGGTGACTGATTAATGTAGGCTCGATCAGATTATTGTGTCGATTAATCATGATCTAAATGCGGGCTATATTGGGTGCAATTATTGGGCTGTGGAGGTGGCTAGTTATGTAGTGATTTTAGTGACCTAAGGTGATGATTTAAATATGTTTTGAGGGCCTAGAATGGCCTGGTTGGTGGTTGTTAAATGTGGACTTAATTTGGGCTAATCGGTAGATTATTGTGGGTACATTGTGAGGACTGAGTAGTGGCTGACTATAGGGTAATTTAGTGGCATAATATGCTGATTTAGGAGTGGAATAAATGTCCTAGAATGATCGGATGGATGGCTGATCATGGAAACCTTGGTTCGGGCATAAATGTGGATTAGATGAGTGTAATTTGTGGATAGAGTGGTGGCTGTTTTCATGGTGATTTTTGTGGTCTAATGTGGTGATTTGGAAGTGACTTAGTGACCTAGGGTGGATTATTCATAGCTTATTTGGCATTGGGTTGATTCGGGCCATAATCGGTTAATCGAGGTTTTAGTGTGAATCGCTAAGGGAATTGTGATCGACTCATGAGGAGGCCGAATTAAGTATGACTTAATTGTGATTATGCAATGCCCTATGATGTGCTTGGCATGGCCAATTCATGAGATCTGTGGTAGACCATCGGCATGAGTAGTTTAGATGTGTTAATTATGAAATTGGGTGCCAAATTACATGTTGCGATTGATTTAGACTAATTGGTCTATTGGGCATATTGAGATGTAAATTGAACATGTTGTGGCGTTATTTGAATAAATAGCCAAATCATATTGAGTGCCCGGTGTGAATTTCACGAATGCCGAATAGCGGATATTGTGGCCATGAGTGTGCATCTCGAGCATTGGCATAACATGTGCATATGCGAGTGTGCACGAATGACATGAGCATGTGATCACATAAAATGCCCTGATGTGTTTTACGCGGGGTTCAGATAATAATTGGTGATTGTGTACGTGTGATCACATAAAACCCTGATGCGTTTTACGCGGGGTATTGAACCCGTCCTGAGGCGTGTTACGCGGGACGATGTCCGCACTACCGAAGATGGCCTACCCGATGCGCTTTTACGTGAATTTTGTGCCATGAACCCGATGCATTTTACGCGGGCTAGAGATCGATCTTGGAGTGATGGATCCGATGTGTTTTACGCGGATCGAAGGAGAATTAAGAAATGACATGTGTGCAAGTGTGCAAGTGTGCCCCGATGAGCATGAGCATGAGTGTAGACGTATGACGTGCATTGTGATCAAGTAGTGTTGTGCTTGTGCCACGATTAGGCTCCGTGTTATTATTGTGAATTTATAAAGTGCCTAACTGTAGGGGCTAATTGAGTATTGAATTTGGGCCCAAGGGCCTAAGTCATTATTATTCTGATTGAGTGTCGTTTGGTGCTCATCAAGAGATGCATGTTAGCCTAGTTTAGGTTTAGGGGGCCTACTCACCGAGATTTATTCTCACCGTTGTTTAAACCTAACTTTTCAGACCCCCGACCTTGAGATGGTGGATGCGCCACTTCTTTTGGGATCCCGTATCGCATAAAAGCGATCGGTGACCGAGCACCCGTAGGGAACGGGGAGGCTTATATTAGGCATTTCGTTATAGTTTGGGTCAACGAGGGCAGGCCATACTTTTGGGCCCATCCTTATCTAGCTCGGTGTTTCCGGATCGTTTCGGCACACATGGACCCCTTTGGTCCTTCGACATCCCGATTGACATTTATGGCCACCGGATCCACTGTGCCAATCACGATGGAGAGGTCGTCAGCCCCGTTGCCATGTCCGAGGAGGATTCCGGCGCCCAGCCAGTCATTGTTGAGATGGTTTCCAAGTCCGAGGGAGAGGAGCCGATGGACTGGGAGTCCGACGTCGAGCTGGCCGGTGCCCATGGAGCAGGAGATAGAATCGGAGGAGGATTTCGAGTCCAAGCTAGATTCAATGGGTTCTGCGTCTAAGTCATCGGATGACTTGTCCAAGTCCTCGGATCCGACCTGGATTGGTTGCCTTAGAGTTTACCCCCTAACCATAGTTAGGTAGGGTTCGACACATTTTGGATAGGTGCCCTTCCTAGATTTAGTGTTTTGACCGCCCAAGCCACTTACCCCTTTTTGTCGGTGGTGACCGCTGACTCGCTTTTGATTTTTGAGCGTCCCACTGTAAATGAATACTGTATATGTTCTCTCTATTAATGCAAGTGTATATTTGTAATGTTGTTGTTGTTGTGGTTGTTGTTGTTATTGTTGCTTGTGCTATTCTTGATCGTGTTGTTTTAAATTGTACGGGTGTTATATTGCTTCCGCATGTGCATGATTCTCTGTGTTTGGGTGTTGGGTCGGCAACTCGTCTTAGGACGCCGCACTTTCGAATTCGACCTCGATTGGGATGCTCGCATGCTGTAGGGTTCGGGACGTGATATTTACAAACAAGCCTAGCCCATTCAACATCAAAGATAAAATAAAAAAGGAGCTAAAGAAATTCCACCTCCGCAGCACTAGGGATGCTAAAGATGAGAAATAAAAAAATAATAAAATGTTAACAAAATTCGGGAGCCATCAAGAGCTTGGAAACTCGAATTAGCCTGATTGAATCGACCCCCACATTTCTCTAGCAGGAGTTAAATGGGGTAGGTTTTTAGGGCGTATTTTTCTAATTTTCTTTTCAGGCTTGTTCAGGCTACTTGCCTGGTGAATGCAATGAAATGTAAAGGAAACACAAATATACACAGATGAGCATGGAGGCCAATGAGCATCGATGAAAGTATCGCAAGACATATATTCCAGATTAAGCAATTGCATTCATTCCATTAATATGACTTTGCAAAGGTTATATGTAAAAATAATGTTTATTCATCTTATATCATGCGATAAACTTCCATTAGAAAATAGAATTTGATAGGCTATGAAATCACTACGGAGCAAATTTCAACGTAGGACCAATCTAATGTTCCTTTGTAACGTCCTGAAATTCGTCCACTTCCGGGATTAACGAAATGGATGATTATTTCTCATTTCGTTTTAGTGAGTCTCGCCAGGAATGGCTAACTAGGAAAACGGTGCGTGATCCAAGAACTCGACGTGAATCGAGTCCGATTCCGGAAGCGACAAGGAAATATTATGTGCAGATGTGGGCCTGTCCAAGGAGAGTGACGGATTTAGTTTGATCGATGACGACGATCGGATAGCAGGTGATTTCGCACAACCGAGAGTACGCGCGACGAACGACCCCGAACTTATTCCGGACGACCGCGACCCTTTGGGATTGGCGATAAAATCCTTGCATTCTCTGGGAAATCGAGACCGTCATGACTCGAGTAGCCCTAGGTCGATATCGTAACCCCTAAACAGCCGCCCGTTAATGAGAGACGCGAAAATTGCAAATTGAGCGGAATCGATCGTGAAATTAAGTCCGGACTTCAGTGTCCAATTTCATGGACGTGCGCGACTATTTTTGCAAGGACAACGTCATTTTTATGTAGCCAAACATATTTGGGTTCGGTAGAGTCAAAATTGGAAAATTTGACCTCGGACCGAAAAATTACCATTTTACCCTAGGCCTAAATACGGTGTTCCGAATTTTGGACTTAATTGGATGATATTTTTGGGTTTAAATTATGGTCTAATCAGCCCCAATAATTCAAAATATTGAGGACAAAATTGCCCCTCTACTATTTGAGCTTGATTGGTTCTTAACCATTGGATTAGGGGTAAGATGGGCATTATGAGAAGTTGTTCACTAGTGGTGGGGGCTGTTAAGGGCTGATTTTGTGGCGCATTTGGTGACCGAGAGTGATAAATTGATCGAGGTTTAGTGGACTATAAAGTGCTGTGATGTGACGAGGCATAGGTGCCGTGATTTGAACGAAATTATGGACTTAGCGGGTGAAATTGGTAGACCCGAATGATGGCTGTCTTGGTGGCTATTTTACGGGCTTAGTGCGATAATTTAATTGAGATATGGTGACCTGCGAGCTGCTGTGAGAGGGCTGGACAGATTGGTTCAAGCGGTCCAAGTTTGGAGTAAGTTCGGCTTTAAATATGGATTTTAGTGTGCGCCTCATTTGGTCTTTGTGATGGCTAATTAGAATGATATTTTGGGGAGTTTAATGGAGCATTTTGAATGTATTTATTGGCCTAGAATTCGCAGTATAGTGGCTGCCCATAACGGGATTAAATTGGACAAGGTGCGATCAATTTGGGGGTTAATCGTGCAATTGCCGGAAATGATCGCATTGATTGATTGACTGGCTGAGTTGCCCTTGTTTGTGATTGATTTTGTGATGCCATGTCGTATGTCCGGCGAGACTAAGAATGGAATAGCTTAGCGGGCCTTGAGTACGCAAATTCTTGTTGACTCGATTGTGTGAATATGTGCATGGATTGTGTGTCAAGTTTGTGCCGTGGCTGATTTGAATTAATTGTCTTATTGGGCATGTTGATTTATGAGATCGAGTATGCGTGGTGCAAGTGAATGCTAAAATGTGAACGTTATAGCCATAAGTGTGCATCTCAAGCATTGGCACGACATGTGCATATACAAGTGTGCCCGAGTGACATATGTATTGTGATCACCTAAAATGTTCTTATCGCTTTACGCGAGGTTCGAATAAAAATTGGTGACTGTGAATGTGTGATCACAATAAACCCTGATCGCTTTTACATGGGGTAGTGAACTCGTCATGAGACATGTTACGCGGGACGATGCCCGATTTACGGAAGATGACCAACTTGATGCGTTTTACGCGGGCCAGAGATCGATCTCAAGTGATGGACCTAATGCGTTTTATCTTGGTCGGACCTAATGTGTTTAACGTGGATCGGACTTGAAATTGATAAATGGCAAGAGTGCTAGCATGCAAGTGTGCGACAATACATTGATGAGACATGAGCATGAGTGCGAGCACGAGCATATACATGACATGCTTCGTGGCGTAGTGATATGCATTTATGGGTCGTGATTGAATTCTATGGCGTAATGCGATTATATATCAAATGCCTAACTTGCAAGGTCAAGTAAGGTTGGATTTGGGCCTAAGGGCCTGAATCATTTATGTTTCGATTAGTAGGTTGTTTGGTGCTTGTCGAGGTGCATGTTAGTCTAGTTTAAGTTTATGGAACCTACTGTTGAGATTATTCTCATTATTGTTTTAAACCACACTTTTCAGACCCCAACGTTAAGATATCAAAAGTTTTGATATCGTTTTGGGATTTCGCTCGGATAGAGCGGACGAGGATTTACACCCCGTAGGGAACGGGGAGTCGTATATTAGATACTACACTATAGTATGGGTGGACGTGGGGGCGACACATTACCAGACCCACGAGTATGTAGCATGGTGCTTCAGGGATGGTCTCGGAGAGTATGGTCCTCTCCGAACTTTTGATGTCCCATTTACCGGGCAGGGCACGAGATATCCTTGGTGTCCCGATGGGGAAGTGACTGACCCTGGTACTTCAGCTGGGGAGAGCTCGAGTTCGATGGTGGTGTACTTGCAGAGTGCAAGGTGAATGAGGCCGATCCGGTGGACATGGACTTGGATGACGGAGAGCCGGAGCCGATCGAGGAGGACCCCGTACCGGAGGCCGAGCGGAGGATATGGTCTCGGAGGAGGAGGCTGCAGAGGCCGAGTTCGAGTCAAACTCATCAGGTTCCGAGGAGGAGATGCCCGATAGCTCTTCATCTTTGAGTCTTCTTATTCCGACCCAGATCGGGTACCATAGGAGCTAGCATTCGCCTCTCATTGGTGAGGGCCAATACCCTTTTGACCAGTGCCCCACCTTTAGTAGTAGACTAACCCCCGAGCCACTTACCCCTTTTTGTTCATTAGGGCCTTGACCCGCTTCTGGTTTTTTGGTGATCGGGCTATACATGGATATTGTATATGATTCCCAATAGTAGTGCCAATGTTTTATTTTGTAACCACGTTATTCGTTGTGGCTATCCTTGGTTTGGTGTTATATTATTGTACGGGTGTTTTTAAATACTTCCGCATGTGCTTTAAATCTCTGTGTTGGGCGTTGGGTCGGCGACGCGTCCCTGGAACGTCGCACATCGAATCGACCTCGAAGGGATGTTCGCGCGCCATGGGGTTCGGGCCGTGACATCCTTGGTCCGAAAACTGCCGTCGGGCATTTGAAAACCCCCCCTCTCTTAAATCAGTAATCGAGGGAACAAATGAGAAAAAAAAAAATTAGGAATAATACAATGAGAGACGTCGTTTGGAAGCTCATCTGATGCATGACACCAACACTTACAAGTGTCTCATCTGCTGTCTCGTGGTGAGAAGCTTGATCATGTTGGGATGAGAGAGAGTGAGTTGAGAGAAGAGGCTGATCAAGTCTAAACATATAACTACAAAAACAAAGGAAGCTGAGAGAGAAGAGGAGGGGTCGACAATGAGTTAACATATAGATACGCGGGAGTTACAGGTTCTTCACATTAGAAAAGTCGTTGACATCAACCCCTGTCTTTAAGATGATTAAATATGATTTATCAAATGGTATTTACCAACAAAAAAAATTAGATATGGATTTACAAAAAAAAAATGGAAGGAAAAAGAACTTCCATCATATATCTCTATCCATCAACTCAAGTGACTATTAATGGACGAATTACTAAATTACGAAAATCCAATTATATATGCTAAGTTAATTTGTGGTATTTTGAATGAAATTTCTCAAATGACCGAAACATTTTGGTAAGATGGTTAACATTACCAGATAAAGTGACTCCAGACTTTAAAAAATTCCGATCCGTTTTTCATATCCGTGTAGGGACAAGGGTCCAACTGTCCTTGCACTGACCAACTTTCGGAGTATTGGCCAAAGTGCTTTATGAGAAAAAGAAAGAGTTAGTCTAGCGTTTTGTCGGGGGTAAAGATGCAGAATCTCATCCAAGATTACATCGAGTTGGAAAGTGAAATTTGACTGGGCCGACTCTCTTTTCCATCATCCTCATATTGCTTTTGGATTTAAGAAACATATAAATTTAGTCAAGGTCTTGCCACTTACTTTTTATACTGGACATCCCTGTCATAAAGGTTAAGCATTTCCCAGCTTTTATGGTAGGCAGCCACCACGACTTGGGAGAAATCCGAGTCAAGCTATGATGGACATCCCTATCCAAAAAGCAAAAGCATTTCACGGCTTTTGTCGCAAAGTTGATCAAAATGATTTTGCTCAAATTATACATGAGTCCCTACACGATGAAGCAGGCAATTAAACATTCAAAACGCCTAATAAACCTTCAATCCCATGTCAGTTGAATACACAAAAGTTTCCGATTCTATACGCTCAAAATGTCTGGAATGAAATTGGAGCAGATATAATAAAAATGAATCATATAACTGGACCAATAGTTGGTACTGTATACTACTATTATTAATCTTTGGAAAATTTGTTAACCAACTGATAATAATACATATATATTAATTTTTTTTATCTTTTAAGAAGTTGATAGCTCACCACTTGTTTTATTTGACGGTCTAAATTATTTCTTCTGTTTTTCCTTTTTCGCCCTTTCTTATCTTCCCTTTGTTTGTTTATTCCCTTTCTACTTTTGCCTCCGTCCCTCTCTCGCCTTGGATCTCGAACAAATTGCACAATATTGATCCACATCACGCTTAACTCTCTCTCTCTCTCTCTCTCTCTCTCTCTCTCCTTGGTTTGAGCCACCATTGCTAGTGGCCTCCATTGCTGTTGTCGGCCTACCATGGCTGCAAACTCCATCTACACCCCGCGACTTGAGGGGTGAGGCCTCAACCATAGATGTAACATTATTGGCCTGGGGTGACCTTGAATTTGTGGTTAACCGAGGCTGAGGCCGCCACTTTTGCAGGCAGTTGTGTCCTCTATAGTCGTTACCATCTTTGTGGAGGTCCTTTTGCTGATGTCAAAAGGGGGAGAAGTGCTATAACAAGTTTTATCATACTAAAGCTATTTGATTAAACAGTGGAATGAGAATGTGAATGTTACTCTATCATACACAGAATATTACTTGACATTATTGCACAAATTTTATTAGAATTATATTGATAGTTTTGTCATCATCAAAAAGGGGAGATTGTTGAGAAAATTCCTAATTAGTTTTGAAGTATGACAAAACAATCCTGTTTGACCAAATTATGCTTAAGATGTTTGATGCAGATCTACATTAAGTCATCATACTTAATAAATGGAACTACTTAGTCATTAGACTCAAATACTGTATCATAAGACTTAGTCGATGAAAGGACTTTGTCATCAGATGCAGAATTTCTCATCAGATTCAACAAGCGTTATTTTTGGCAGGTTTATGAAGGACGATCAAAATAATATCATAAGATATTATATTTTGGTAATCACAAGATTATTCCTTAATACGAAGAACTACACTTTTGGAAACCAAGATTTGATTGTATGGGCGATCGAATCAACTTGGAGATAATGATTCTTTCTAACGGCTATGTATATTCTTTTGGGAAGTTTCTCCAACAGATTAATTTGGAGATAAATCCTCTGAAATCTGTCCAACGGGTAGATTGGAAGTGAAAGAGTATAAAAGGAGTACATACGCCGTACAAAGAGAGAATCAGAATCGAGAATCGAGAATTTCAGAGTCTGAATTGAGCTTTGATTTTACACATACTGGTGATTACTGTTTTTCACGCTGTGATTTTTTAGAGAAAAATTACTTGAGTGTAGAATGTTTGTGATAGTGTGATCTATCATATGAAGAAACACTACTCTTGTAATCTCTTGGTGATTTATAGTGAAACACAGCTAATAGGCTGCCAACGTGGAGAGTGGACGCAGGCTTGATAAAGTCGAATTACTATAAAGGTCAGTGTACAGTATTCTCTATCTCTAAACTCTCTTTAATTATTGTTATTATCATGCTGCACATATATCTTTATCAGAATATCATTGCTATCATCAGTAATAAAATCGTAGTCATCGGATGCAAGCATCGACGACAATTTATCATTAGACGCATCCATCTGACGAAAAATTTTATCAGACATAAACATCTGATATAGCGAGTATAAGTTGTTAATCTTGACTATATTCATTCCACAATTTTATTTTATCAAATTTGATACAATCATCTATTCATCCCCCCTCTAGATGATAGCACTAGCCCTAACACCTTGGAAAGTTTCTGGGTCATGACAAGCTTTAATGACCGCGTGGGATAAGATGTGTCGCATCTTTGACTTGAAGATGTCCCCAGCAGAAAATTAAGGGTCCTCCATCTGTACTAAACATGTGCGTGGGGACTTGGGTGGTGTCGATGTCGGAGCGAAGTGGAAGCTCAAGTGGAAGTTGTTTAAATCTGCCTTAAACAACCCAAATCGATCGGTCTGCTTCTGTTGTGGATTTTATAATACTAACAAGATATCCGTGCATCATAACAGTTCAAGACTACATTTTTTATATTATTCTAAATTATTGATAGTTAATCAATTTTGCATTCATTGATATATTGAACATTGATCAGTATTGTTTTGATCACATTATCAAATTGAGCGAAGTTATCTTATTTTTTCTTCAATTAGTCCAAACAAATACGAATTTGTGTAATATTTCTTGGCAAAACAACATTCATACTAAAAATTAATAACATCAAATTTTTGTTATTTATCTTTCTTTTTTAGAAACGATACTTGCGGAATGCATATTTACTTTATAACTTTGGCGAAATCACTAGTGACTTTTTTTTTTGTCGATCTGCTTATAATCATTTTTTTAATCAATTTACAACGTTCATCTTATAATTTTTTTTTTTGGTAAAATCATCTTATAATTTTCATCTCTCTTTTGGAGAAGTTCTGGGTCAAGTCAACGGCAAGAATCACGTGTTCTGAAGAATTGGTCCGAGTAGACTTTGAGTTTGCCCATGGTTGTTTCGTGGATTTGGCCCAACCATAATAATCACTCAAAAGGGAAAGACTCCGCATGTATAAATGAAGTAGATGAACCTCGTAAGTTTGCACATGGTGAAGCAGAAGAAACAGATAACCCACAAAACACCATTATAAACAAACATGAAGTGTCTTTTATTTTGTTTGTGGTCTTGGGTGTTTTTGGTATTGATGGGAAGTGGAAGAAGCCTGGGGTGCTTGGAAGAAGAGAGGAATGCACTGCTCATGATTAAGGCCGCCTTCAATCACCCGAATGGGTCTCATCTTCCGTCTTGGCCAGACGGAAATGGTGACTGTTGCAACAACTGGGAAGGTGTGAAGTGCAATAACAACACTTCGCGAGTGACTCAACTAGATTTGTGGTATACACGCCATTTGGAATTGCCTTGGCTGGTTATGGACGCGTCTTTATTCCTTCCTCTGGAAGAACTTCAAGTGTTGGATTTAAGTGGGAATTCTCTCTCAGGTGAATATCTCTCTCTCTCTCAGCTATTTGTTCCTTTTGTCTTTTTTCAATTATGTCTCTATGTAATCGTTTACTTACCGTTTCTGAATAATGTAAAAATGTCATACGTGGGTGCTCCAAACAACAAAGTGGATTAAGTGAATTAATGACAAACACATGATTGCACAAATGATGCAATTCTTAAAGTAGTAGATTGCACATGTCATAAAATAATTAGGAGACTCATCTCCACAATCAGGATAGGTAGGAAGAGCGAAAATAGAATCAGCTCAGTAGGCAATGATTTACCAAATGCCGACTTTTCTGCCATCATAAAGAGTCTGACTTGTTTGCATTTTGCACCCCAACAAAGTTGACTTGAAGGGCACTTGTTTGGAAGTGGACTAAAATCTACTTAATACTTTTATTTGTGACTTTCTCTCAAGATTCAATATAAGAAAAAAGAAAATCAAGTTCCATCAGATTATGAAAGAACTATCTATAATTCTATGTACTAATATTTACATGTTTGGAAATACTTTGAGTGTTTTATGATAAATAAAAGTTAAATTGCGAGAGTGATAAGGTTTGCAAAAAATAAAAATCAAGAAAAGTAGATTGATAGAGGGGATTAATTTAGAGCGAAGAGAAAGGATCTCAAAGGTAGTGTAGTGTTTGGATAGAGGGAAAGAAAGGGATACGAAAAGAAAGAGTAGAAGATATTAGGAAGAATTATGTATAGTCATGTGTCTTTTAAATCCCTCATATAAAGGGATTTGGAGGGACTAAGGGGTACCAATACTTTCATCAAACATCATTTTTCTTTCCCACATGTACCTTCGATGTATTTCAAATTGTAAATACATAAATTACATATACATAAAAGTACAATAAAGAGATAATGCATCATTTCTTTTCTTTTTTTCTTGATCATTCCTTTTTCTAGTATCCAAGCAATAAAATGAGAGTAGATTTTCTCAGCTCTACTAGTGTTAGTTAACTAGAAATGATCGACATTGTTAAGAGTATAAGTTACTTGTTTATTAAATTGGTTTACAAATTCATGTGACAGAGACCTTTTTCATGCTTGAATACGTCGAACCAGCTAATTTTTGCTTATAAACCAATTCTTCTCATCATGAGCATATAATTATTATCGATAAATGTAAGGTAGTTAGACACATGACATTTGTAGAGAATTAATTAACTATCGGATATGCATGAGTCTTTTCTTAACCAGATTTAAACGGAACGCTACGCTTGAGGAAATTGAAGATTCTAGATCTATATGGCAATTATCTACAACGAGTCCCCTCGTTGTACAAGCAAACTTCAATGGAGGCCCAAAATTTATCTTCGAATCAGCTTGAAGGTACATATAAAATAGAAGGCCATGACTTGATATATAAAGTTCGATTTTGAGAACGTTTTGTCAATCACAGTGTTAATCTGAGGCGCTGGAAATTTCTATTAATGATTTGGTGAATGATGCCCTCATGACTTGTGACAGTCCGGATTTTGGCCCATTTTTGGGGTTTATAAAACAGTATTTAAATCGGTCGCTTTATAATGGAATTTCGCCTTTAACCCATCACTCTCGGGTTCTTATTTTTAAAATTAGAAATTTTGCTAGAATCGCTTTTCGATCGAATTTGATCGTTAATTTAGACCCTGAACTTGGCGATCGATTTCCGGGGAGTTTCGGGATCGAAATAAATTGGACGGTGTCGATTTTTATTGCAGCCGGTGTCGAGGTTATCGGGGAAAAGTGAAAAAAGTGGACTTTTGGACCGGGTACAAATTTGGACTGGTAGACCTCCCTCGTAGTGTGGTATGGGTCATTTTATTTTGACAGGTGCCCTAGAATATTGTTGGGATTTTTCGGGGACCGTTAGGCCTTTTTCCCGAATTTAATCGGGACCGATAAGTCGATTTTTAGTTTGGACCGTGTCCGTCGGATCGCGATTGAATTTAAAATTTAAACTCATTTTCCACTCTTTCTCTCTCCTCTCTCTCCTCTGCTGACCCCCTCTCCCCGGCGTCGTCCCTTTCTCTTTCCTTCTCCATAGTCGGCCTCCTCTGACGACCCAGCCCGGCCCGGCCCGTCCGTGACCCCGACCGGCCGATGACCGACCCGATAGCGTGTCCGGTAGCGCCCCGTGGCACTTGATGGTAAAATGCCCGTGTCGTGCCGTCGCCCGTGCAGGAGCGTCGTGGCGCTTCCCGTCTGGTTCGTTGCCCAGTCGCCCGTGCCCGTGTCGCCGTTGCCGGGTGCGGGCGCGTGGCCCGTCCAGCGCCCGGCGCCCGGGCACGCCAGCGGCGTTCGCGCGCCCGCGCCGAACGCAGCCGATCGGCCACCGCGCCCATAGTGACGGTCAAGCGCGCGACAGCGCGCCAGCCAGTCGAGCTTCTCACACGGGCCATTTTGGGCCAATGGAAGCTTTCGGGCGAAACTTGTAAGTGACCTCCCAAACCTCATCTAGTACATTGGGTATTATTAGACTTGTTCAGGGATAAATTAATCTTAATTTAGGGGCTAAACGTGGGCCCAGGTGCAAATTTTAGTAATGCGTGCATATTAATAGATTAAATTGTGAGAATTGTGGGGCGATTGATGATTGATTATGATGGGCTAATTGATAATATTGTTGTGGCATTAGGTGGGTGGGTTTGAGGTTAGTATGTGACATGGCGCATGACGGGTTGGTGGGCAAGTGAGATGGGCCGTGATGTGATTTTGATTTGTACATGGGTACTTGTAGACTTGTCTCTAAGTTAGAAACGGCTAGGGGCGCACTTTAATTTATTTATATTGTGATTTAATTAGATTATATTATGCTTTATCCGTGCTAATTTAATCGAACAAAGAATATGGTTGTTTTGGGGAAAAATCATGTGTGACCGACTTGAACGTGGGTTTGTGGTTGAAGTGGCGATTTGTGGATTGGACCAATTTGTGAATTTGAGCTGTTTGATGCAATTTGACATGACTCAAGATTGAATTGAATGGCGGTGCATGCTCGCGATTTTAAGCCCGGATTGATCGGAGGGCTACGGACTTGGGACGTGTTGACGGCGGTCCGTGTAAGGCATGATCGGCCGATGGGCGATTGGAATGCGGACTTGGGACGTGTTGACGGGCGGTCCGATAAAGGCATGATCGGCCGCTGGGGCCGCTTGGAATGCGGGCTTTGAGACGTGTTGACTGGGGGTCCGTTAAAGGTGTGATTGACCCGAGGCGTGTTTACGCGGGTCATTGGAAAGAAAGTTGAGCCCCGAGACGGTTTACGCGGGCTGTGAGAACGGGCCCGAGGCGTGTTTTACGCTGGCCGTGAATGTGAGCCCCAGGCGTGTTTTACGCTGGCTGTGAAATGAACTTGAGGCGCAGAGGCGCGGATCGCGAGAAAGATGTACGCTCACGTGTGATTTGAGTGTGATTGAAATGGCTGGTTGAGCGCAGGACCGATTTTATTTGGATGAGTGTGTGGCTGGATTGGTTGGCTGAGCGTGTGATTAAATTGACCGATTGAGTTGGCTGGGTTGATTGATTTTGAGTGGGATTGTGTGCTGGTAAATGTGAAGTGGTGGTGATTTATTCTTGCACTATCATGCTCGAACTAATATCGGAGTGGCACGTGGTTCGGGAGAAGTAAGCCTTCTATGTGAAATTGATTGTGTTATGGGGTAGATTGCATGTACGACTTGTCCGGGTACGATTGGCCTATGTGGGGTATAGGGGTTGCTTATTGAGACTCCGCCTCACGGTTATTATATAACCATTTCAGATCCGCGACCGTGAGTGATTGAGACGCCCGCAAGAGTATCTCGGAGATCGAGGACGGGTCAAGTACCCGGTATTTTGAGCCCCCCCTTGTAGAGGAGTTAAGTTTGCGGGCCTTTGTCCCTTTTGAGGAATGCGATTCTGTTGTTGTGGACATTGTATGTATCTGCTAAGTGTAGAAATTCTAATTATTGTTTTGTGCTATTGCTTCCCATTGTCATCGTTAATTGTCCGGGTTGTTTTTATTTGTTTCCGCATGTGCTTAATCTCTGGCGTTTGGGTTGGGTCGGGCGACGATCCGGGATGTCAGAATCAATGATCGACCATCGAGGGATGTCGCGAGTTTCAAGGGCCCGGGCGTGACACGTATATCATTGGCGGATAACATCTCTTAAGGCCTTACACATTAGTAACTGTGGCCCTAATGTTTGAAGCCACTGGAAGGTACTTCTCTGAAAATGCTTTCATTTATCACCTTCTTAAGAGAAAATACGATAAGATTGTCTTGAACATAGAATGCATGATTGTATTATATTTGACGTACTCTGGATCTTATTTTGGCCGTACATTTTCTTCAAATAACTTAGCACCGTATGCCGGGATCGCGAAAGATGTACGCTCACGCAGGATTTGGAGGTGATTGAAATGGCTGGTTGAGCGGTGGACTCGATTTTACCGGATGAGTGTGTGGCTGGATTGGTTGGCTGAGCGTGATTAAATTGACCGATTGAGTTGGGTGGGTTGATTGATTTTGAGGGGATTGTGTGTGCTGGTAAATGTGAAGTGGTGGTGATTTATTCTTGCACTATCGTACTTTCGAACTAATATGCGGGGAGTGGCACGTGGTTCGAAGCGAGGTAAGCCTTCTATGTGAAATTGATTGTGTTATGGGGTAGATTGCATACGACACATGCAGATGCAAGCATTTAGGCCTATGTGGGGTATAGGGGGTTGCTTATTGAGACTGTCTCCACGGTTATTATATAACCATTTCGGATCCGCGACCGTGAGTGATTGGAGACGCCGCAAGAGTATCTCGGAGATCGGGGACGGGTCCAAGTACCCGTATTTTGAGCCCTCCCCCTTTGTAGAGGAGTTAAGTTTGCGGGCCTTTGTCCCTTTTGAGGAATGCGATTCTGTTGTTGTGGACATTGTATGTATCTGCTAAGTGTAGAAATTCTAATTATTGTTTTGTGTTATTGCTTCCCATTGTCATCGTTAATTATCCGGGTTGTTTTTATTTGTTTCCGCATTAGCAATCTCGATGTTTGGGGTTGGGTCATGACGTGTCGGGATGTCGCAATCAATGATCGACCATCGAGGGATGTCGCGAAGCTCGTGGGCCCGGGCGTGACACGGACATTCAGGGATAACATCTCTTAAGGCCTTACACATTAGTAATCGTGGGCTTGAATGCTTGAAGCTACTTTGGAAGGTACTTCTCTGAAAAATGCTTTCATTTATCACCTTCTTAAGAGAAAATACGATAAGATTGTCTTGAACATAGAATGCATGATTGTATTATATTTGACGTACTCTGGATCTTATTTTGGCCGTACATTTTCTTCAAATAACTTAGCACCAACGACTTGCATCTAAGTAAATGACATCATATAGTTGTTTGCCTTATGCTTGAAGTGGGTAGGATTTAGTTAAATGTCTATGGAAGGCATAAATAAACCCCTGTCATGCTCCATGTCTTAATTGGGGGATCATGATGTTGGTGATCCTTAAAAGTTTGATCACTATCAATTTAGTCCCTGATCTTTGAAGATTGAAGTTTAGGCTCCATGCTTTTACTTTTGTGAAACTTTTTACTAGCCAATCTGAAGAATAGTGCGATAACATAACAAATGCAAGGAGTAGTTGCTTAGAAGATAAAAATAGTCAAAATAACAATACACCAGAGGGGTTCAAATATTGTGCAGGAATCATAATAAAATTAAATGCAAAAGTTATTCGGGAATCAAAATCCAAAAATTCCTTACACACATATTAAACCACAATGGTGGCCAAACTTCAGGGATTGTAAGTGTTAATAAATTCAACTAGACCATGAAAATTATATAAAGAAACTGAAAATTCCTATGGGTAAACTAAGATGCATAAAATCAATCAAAGAAAGCATCTATTATAATGGATGAATTAATTAATTTGAAAATGGTTTTTCCATTAAGATAAACAATGTATAGAATAGAATAAATAATTATAATATTAAAAACTCATTCGGCCTTAAAAAACCTCAGCTTCTTTTGCACCAATGTCCCTTGTTGCCTTTGCCCACCACGGCGCTCATGCCCATCATGACACCACGAAGCTCGGTCGCCATTACTACCGCCAAAGACCCTACATGACCTTTGGTGTGAACTCACGTTGACCTAAGATCTAAAGTGTGTCCTCAATTTTGAGGCCGTGATGCTCGGGAACTGAGGTCACACGTCTCAATTCTAAGGCCCGGAGGGTGGAATGGACAAGCAGCGAGGTGGCAGTGATGGACAGCAAACTGGGACGATAATGTGGATGGTGGTGGAGGGTGGCGGGTTGCGGTGGTGAGTCGCGAGTCCAAATGATGTTTGGGGGGCCTCCACTGCTGACTTGGCAGGCATGTCAGCCAAAAGATCATTGTGATCTCGCACCGCACTAAATGGAGGATCCCATTGCATTGTTTTTGAAAAGTACATAATTAAATTGGAAAAAAAATTCAGAAACTATTACAAAAATGGAGCAAAGGTTTAGAGGTTGCCCATGCAATTAACCCATAAATTTTATGAATAGTATCAACTTTAGAGTTCATTTCCAATCCAATTCAAAATTTGTCAAACTCCAGAAGTAATTAATTTAATGTGAAGAACAGTGGAAATGAAGCATCGTGGTGATGCGACTCCACTCCAAAGTCCGTCTTACCATTTTTTTTATGTTTGTATTTTTGGGTATTAGATTGCAAGCTCTTTCTATCCTCCATTCTCGGCACAAACCATGACCTCGAGTGTTTTAATCATACAAAGTACAATTTAGTGACGATACTCACAATTGCAAAGTCCATTTCAACAGGCTTGTGCGGATTAAGGAACCTTGAAGAGTTGGATATCGGTAGTAATGGATTTTGGGGTTCTCTTCCTTCATGCTTCAGCAATATGACCTCACTCCGTGTGCTTGATGTTCAAAATAACAATTTTAGCGGGCAATTCCTTCGTCTCTCCCTCTATAATCTCAAGTCACTTGAATATATTGCATTATCTAGAAATGCATTTGAAGGATCACTTTCACTTGCTTCCCTGGCTAATAATCATAACCTTAAGGAATTCTACCTCATGAAGAACCGTAATAATAGTTTGGCAGTAAATACAGAAGAGCCCGCTTGGTTTCCTTCATTTCAACTTAAGGCGTTTAGTTTATCAAACTGCGTGCTCAACAAAAACGCAAGTGGCGTAATTCCCAGCTTTTTGAAAGAACAGTATAACTTGAGGGCTATTCAACTCAGCCATAATGGAATGACAGGAAATTTCCCAAGTTGGCTATTGGACAACAATGTAAATCTAAAGCAGTTCGTACTCAGAGGCAACAATTTGTCAGGTTCATTTTATTTGCCTTCCAATTCGAATCTTGTCAGCTTAAGGGTTTTCGATGTGTCTGCTAGTTTTAGTGAAGGAGAGCTTCCATCTCAGATTGGTTGTATTCTCTCGAATTTGAAATATTTGAACCTGTCAAATAACTATTTGAAAGGTGGAATCCCTTCCTCAATGGGCAATATGCACCGGTTGTCCATATTGGACTTGTTTAATAATGGCTTCACAGGAGAAATACCAGAGACATTGGCTAAAAATTGTACGTCACTTTCTATGTTGATACTGTCAAGCAACAATTTGCACGGCCAAATGCTACCATGGTATTCTAACTTGACAGACTTGGAATTTTTGCATTTGGATGGCAATCGTTTTATAGGGGACATATCGCCTGGTATATTAAATATGCCCTTCTTGCAAGTTTTAGATGTAAGTAATAATTCCCTATCTGGAACACTTCCCAATTGGATTGGAGATATTCAACACTTGGAAGCACTTACATTGTCAAGTAATTTACTGGGAGGTCCTTTACCGTTGAGCTTGTGCAACTTACAGTATCTCGATCTTTTAGACCTTTCAAGTAACAACCTTGGGCCGAATATACCCCCTTGTGTCAATGTTACAATTATGAGGTTCTTGCATTTAGCAAATGACACGCTTGCTGGGCCTTTTCCTGAGTTTCTTTCAGGAGCTTCATTGATTGTCACGTTGGATCTGAGAGATAATGTATTGTCAGGTGAGGTCCCCGGCTGGATCGGTTCACTTGAACTTGAAGTTTCTTCTACTACAAGGAAACAAATTTGAAGGTTCAATCCCTCGGATCTATGTTTGTTGAAAAATATGAGCATATTGGATCTTTCCAATAATAATCTTTCTGGAACAATTCCTTCTTGTTTGAATGACTTGACATTTGGAAACGTTAGTATCTCTGCAGAGGCATTTGCTACCTCAGTCTCTCATATATATTATGGTGTACACTATATTGGCAGATTCGGCTTTGATTATTCGTATAGTGACACATATGCTTATACGAAGAGATTCAAGAAGTACACTTCATGACAAAGAGTAGGTTGGAATCTTATAAGGGCAACATTCTAAAACTCATGTCGGGAATGGATCTCTCAGAACAATTTGACTGGCTTTATTCCTCCAAAGGTCAGCTACTTAAGTGAACTTGAGCATTGAACTTGTCACATAATCATTTCAAGGACCGGTCCCAGAGACATTTTCCGAGTTAAAGAACATAGAGAGCTTGGACCTGTCCTTCAACAACTTAATCGGTCCCATCCCTTCACAACTAATAGAGCTTTGCATGCTGTCAGATTTTAGTGTGGCTCACAACAACTTGTCAGGCAGGATACCAAGCCAAAAATATCAATTTGGAACTTTTGGTGAAGCAAGTTATGAAGGTAACCCTCTTCTTTGTGGAGCACCATTAACCAGCTGTGATGACTCCAATCAGGAACAGGGGACACAACCACCTTTTAATCATACCAGGGAGGATGACTCCTATAGAGAAGCCTTCTTGTGGAGTTTTGCAGGATCATATGTGGTGGCGTTCCTTGGGGTAGTTCTTTTTCTTTGCCTAAACTCGTACTATCAGTGCGTGATGTTCAAGCTTGTTCGTAAGCTTATCCCATCATTTCCCCTTTAGAGATTGTTCTTCTAATTATTTTGTGATTCAAAAATATGATGAAACAATGGAGAACCTTTATTTAATACGATTGTAAGCATTTGAGTCTTTATTATGGATTGGGAACGCTTGGCTCCTAGAGTGCTCATATTGTATTCCTTGTCCTGCTAATTTGAATAATAGGAGAACTGATTTGGCTGTCAATCGAGAGAGGATAGTTTACTTCACAACCAAAATGAATCCAAAATGTTACCCAAGCTGTGAAATATCTTACGGTTCCAACCAGCAACATCGAACCAACTGGGTTTTAGCGTATCAAGACAAGATCCTTCTAACATAAAGGATTGGGCGCGGGGAATTGCTCCTATTTGACGACAAAGGCATGCATTGTAGGACCACTGTTATGCAGCTTGGGCCCACCTTTATGGTAGCTGCTTGATGAAGATTTATAGCAAGAGAACGGAGCTCATCCAATACTTAATGCAAAATTACCTGGAAAATAAGTTCGACTCTACTGGCAGAAATTTAAGAGCGACTGACTTCTACATATGTATCAAGATCAATGATTGTGCCAGCATTTCTTTTCCCATCACCTTGGTGTCGTGTTCAAACTAAACCAACATAGCATATTAGTCAAGGGTCAACCTAGTCACACCTTTTATCCAAAAGAAATATGGGCCAAGCTAAATTAATAGCCATCTTAAAAAAACAGAGAACATAATGCTGAGCTACATATATAACGGGTACTGAATCAGGCAACGACGCAATGCAACAGCTCAACAAAAAAACATGAAGTGTCCTTCACTATTGCTGTGCCTGTGGAGTTCAATGGTGTTGATATTGGCTATAGCAAAATAAGATGAATCTCGTCGAGTTAAAACTCACTGGCAACAACTTGCCGGGTGTTTTTCAGCCATCTTAGTCAAAGCTTGTGAATATGTGTTGGTTCAATTTGCCAATAGGCTCGAAGGAGCGTTTCCATCTCAGATTGATTCCATCCTTTTCGAATTTGCAGCACCTAAACTTGTCAAGGAACTCAATAGGAGTTAGAATCTTTCCATCTGTAGGCTAAATGAAATTGTTGTCAACGTTAGATCTGTCAAATAACAGCTTCCCGAGGGAGATGCTAGAGCCAATGGCCATAGGTTGTGTCCCACTATCTATACTAAAATTGTCAGGCGAGAAGTTGCATGGCCGAATGCTACCAATAACCACTAACTTTACAAGGTTGAAATATTTGTATATGGATGACAATCAATTTACTGGGATGTATCACTTGGCATTTGGGATAGCTCATACTCGAGGATTTTGGATTTAGGCGATAATTTCTTGTCCAGACCAACACCAAACTGGATTGGAGATATTCAACTTTTGGAATTTCTAACATTGTCGGAAACTTATGGGTGGTCCTTTATTATTGAGCTTTTGCAAGTTGAATCCTCTCGTTTTTTATACCTTTAGACTAACAAATTTCGGTCCAAATATACCCCACCGTGCCAATGTCAGATTTATGAGGTTATTGCATCTACAAAGAGTCGAGCTCACTAGGCTTTTTCCTTAGTTTCTTCCTAGATCCTCGTCCATCGTCTCTACGAAAAATGCATTGATAGGTGAGATGCTCAACTGGATCTGTTTCTTCTACTAAAAGGAAATCACTTTTAAGGTTCAATTTCTCTGGCTCTTTGTCAGTTGACCGAGATGAGCATATTGGATCTCTTTATATAGGCCTTTCTAGAGAAGTTCCTTCTTGTTTTTAAGATTTTCAATTTGGAAATCGTGGGGTATCTAATAGCACATTCGATACTTTGAGTGAAAACGCTGAGTATGTCAGCGCTACTAGTACAAGGGAAAACTTGGCTTATAATTTTTCTATGATGGTAGCGGTACAGATGCGTTTTCAGATAAACTAGAGAATGCGACCTTTATGTCAAAGAGTAGATTGAAATATTAAAAGTGCAACTTTCTAGAATATCTGCCTGGAATGGATCTCTTGCACAATAATTTGATGGGCTTTATTCCACTAAAATCGATTATTTGAACGAAATATATGTCTTATATCTGTCACATAATCATTCGACGAGATCAATTCTAGAAAAATTCTCCAATTAAAGGAATATAGAGAGCTTGGACCTTTCCTTCAACAAGTTAACTGGTCTGATTCCTCCGCAAGTGAGAGAGCTATACGCACTTTCACTTTTTAGCTTTGCTCACAACAACTTGTTAGGCAAGACAACAGACAGAAAAAAATCAATTCAACTTTCGATCATGCAATTTATCAAAGTAACCCTCTTCTCTGTGGACCACCGTTAATAAGTTATAAAAGCTCAAATGACAGTCCGTGGACTCTGTCGACTGTTGATAGGCAAAGATGATGTGTCCTGAAAAGAAGCCTTCTGACGGAGTTTCGCGGATCATACGTGGTAGCTTTTGGTGGGGTCGTTATTTTTCTCCACTTCAACTCCTACTATTACAACGTGTTAAATTTTGTTTGTAAAGATATCCGATTGTTTCCTTAGCAGAGCTCGTGCTTGCAAGCATTTGAACATCTCGAGTCTCCACTATGCATGTTGAACCATTGGATCTGTCATGTTGTCTGTCTTTTCCTTTAAATTTGGATGTGAAGTATCACCAGATTTTCTTTTGGTTGTGAACTGAAGGAAAGATCACTGTGGTCACAGATACAATAACCATGAAGAATAATAATTCATAGCTATGGGTGTGACTAGTCATCACAGATTGACGAGTGCTTCTCTGATTTTCCTCGAGAATCTCTAAGGTGCGCTCGTATATCTAACCGCCTCCTTTTTCACGACTCTTTACACTACTATTGAAGTGGCTGATTTTTCCGAAGCCAGATCGGCCATCACCTGACTTTGCCAATGCTTGTCTGATTCTTCTTCGAGAGTAAGCAGCATTACTGCCAGAATGAAGCTTCGCTGAAGGTGGATATTACATCGTCTGAGTCTTTTTTTCCTTCCTAACAACTGCTCGTTCTTGGACTTCCAAATTCTCCATATCTCGCGCTTCTTTCAACAAACTTTTTTAATGGCAGAACTTTGATGGATGCAGAGATTGCAAATGGGCTAAAGCAAGTTTCACGTCTGCAATTTCTATTTGCTTGCATCTGTTGCTTTTTCCCGAACCCTATTAGGTAGACTCTTAGCAGTTCTATATGTTGTATTGGGTCATAATTTATCTTCTTAAAATTCACCACACAAAGAATTCATCACCCTCCTGCTCTAGCTTTTTTCTGTCGTGTAGATGGCGATACAGCGCTTAACAAACTATTCTCATGTTGGTGGTGGTAGTATTCTTTAGCCAAAAAAAAAAAGAAAAGTGATAGTGGTCGAACTAAAATTATAGAGCAACTACTCACAAACAGCTCAAAATAAGATGAAAGCAGAAAAGATTATCACCCGAATATGATCACATTGTAAATCAAATCATCCATTGAAAATGAGAAAAATATAACAAATACAATGGGCATTCCTCTTCTTTATAAATGGAGGCATCTCCTCTGTCATGGAATGCCATCTCTCCTTGAGGCTTTTTGACTTGGGGGTGAACACAAACTAACATAATAACATGAAACTCCAGCAAATCGCTCGCACTCGGTTCAATCGAAATGAATCGAATTTTGACTAATTTTTGTATTGTTACACAGTTCTATCACACCCAACTCGATCTCGCCACTGTAAGAGCAACAGAGTAGCACCATAATGAGCCAAGGCACCCATGATCACAAAAACGTGAAATATCTGATGGCTGTGACCAGCAAGGTCGAACCAACCTGATTTTAGCCTCTCAGGAATCCTGCTAACATAAAACAAAGTACCTGTAATGTAAGACAGTGCCATGGCCAACTCATAAGCAAGCGTGATCGGGCGCTGGGGATTACTCCAATTCACAATACAGGCATGGATCGCAGGAACAATGCCAAAAACCCCATGGACAAGAAGTGCATCGCCCGAAACGCCCGGAATTTCCCAGAAGAAAGAGAAGGGCAAGCAATGTCACAATGGTGAACATCCCCATTGCCGTTATTCCACCAAGATAGATCAGTTGCCAATGGGGCTCTCATTGGAAAATATAGTAGATTGGGGGAAGAATGAGGTGATGATCATGACCGTGATGCCGACGTAGTCCATCCGCAGCAGCTGGATGTTCAAGCAGTGTGAGTGGCATGAGAAAAGATGGCAAATGCTGCTCGAGAGGAGACAGAACATGGATCCGCCTAAGAAGACGAAGAACGGCCACCATGTCGCAGCTGGTTGGAGTGAAGCGATCATCATTTCTTCTTCTGTTATCTGATTCAAGTTCACCAAAGAATTTGTGCCCTGAAAACTATTTTGTGTTAGATGCATCTGTAGACTTCAAAAGAGAGTATTCTTTTCATAAGTTGAATGAAACATCGTTGGTGCACCACTCACCAAAAGCAATTCCTTTGAGTAAGAGATATTAGTTCCTGCACCAGTAGAGTTTGACCTGCACAAGTGGATTTGCATATCAAGCCATTGCATAATCTATGGAAATACTAGTCGGAGTCCAATCTTCATATCATAATTTATAGAAAATGGTTCAATCCTGTCAGCCGAAGGGAGAGAGTACGCCAAAATGGTGAAAGTGGGCAGAGCACTAACTGAATAACTATCTAGCTTGCTTAAGCTGATACTTTCAAATTCAATTTGACCATCAGTGTACTACTCTTCACTGTAAAAGCTATTTACCACTGATGTCATTCAGAAAATCTTAGCAGCAATCAACTTTCAGAGCATTCTACAGTAGTTTATTACAAGGTCCACCATGAGTGAACTTTTTTCTTGACACACACAGTACTACTTGTTGGAGGATGAAGCCAAATATTGTTATTAAGGGCTTTTTGTCTTTTTATTAATTTTGCTTTTTAGGTTAAAAGCTACGCTTTATATATCAGCTATTGATAGAAGTTAGCCGTCAAGCGCTAATAAGAAAATAGAGAGAAAAGAAAAGAGTGAAGAAAAAAGTGTGTTTTTTCTTGGTGAGTGTTTTCAATCTCTTTTTTGCCCCCATCTTGACAGAAGATCATCATTGTATTCCTACTTTCTTGAAATCTGGTGGATTCACAGAGTGCCTCTACGCCGGAGACGTAGCCCAAGTTTGGGTAAACTTGATAACAAATTTTCTGGTGTGTTCTTTTCGATTCTGTTATTTTATTATTATATTCTGCTAGTGAGGATCGTTTGCTTAGGTTATTTTCTGAATCGGTGCTTGATTCCCAACAACTGATATCAAAGCTTGGTTGGTTAATTGAGAATATCGAGGATTTTTGGTGACTTTTGCTTGAAAGTAAATGATATGGCAAAAGATAAAATCAGGATTGATAAGTTCGACAAGCAAGATTTCGGATGGTGGAAACTCCAAGTCGAGGATTATCTTTATCGAAAAGATCTCTATGCACCACTTGAGGGTTGGAAACCTGAAATAGCGGAAGTGGATTCGACGGCGCAGAATCAGGATGGAAAATTCTTGATTGAAAGGTAATAGGTGCGATTCGTCTAGGGTTGACGAAAAAGACAGGGGTACCACATCGCGAAAAGCAAAACCTGCAAAAGAAGTCATGGATATTCTTACGAATATATATATATGAGAAGCCGTCCACATCAAATCAGGTGTTTTTGCTAAAGAAGTTGGTTAATATGAAGTTATCTGATAAAGGTTCCGTAGCAGAGCATATTAATAGTTTCACGCAAGTCACAGGTCCGTTGGAATCCGCAGGCATAAATCTGGATATGAAGCTTCAAGCTTTATTATTTTTATATTCTCTTCCGGAAAGCTACAACGCCTTGCAGTTGCAGGGAATTTCAAGCACCATGAAGGATGATTTGACTGGATGATGCTTTGTGAGTAGTATCATGGATGAAGAGATGCCGAGAAAAGTTTCAAGTGGAAATAATTTTTCGCCATCTACATCTTCCATGGCACTAGCGATGAGAGAACCGTGGGAGAAGTAAAAGCAGAGGAAAATTCAGCGGCCGTGCTAGATTACAATCAACGGAAAGAGAGAGGTCGCAAAAGATGAGTATTGGTTTTGTCACCAAACTGGACATCGGAGGTTTCGATGTGAGGCCTATAAAAAGAAGCAGGGATGAGAATCATGGAGCTAATGTGGTTAGTGATGAACCTTCGCTAGAGAACTTGTGTTTATCTGCAGGTTTTGACTTGATGACAAACAAGTGGTTTATTGACTCGAAGAGCTTCTTTCCATTGCACCTCGCAAAGAGACATATTTGCTGATTATGCAAGTGGAGATTTTGGGCAAGTGGTTGTGGGAAACAGCCATATGTGTCCAATCGTTGGAAAAGGAACTATGATTGTGAATATCTCGGGGGAAGACGCGTCTAGTTTTGCGTGAAACTAGACATATCCCAGAATTAAAGAAAAATATGATCTCAACTAGTAAACTTGATCAAGAGGGTTTGGTAATAGCTTTTGGATGTGGAGAGTGGAAGATAACCTCAGGGGCAAGAGTAGTAGCAAAGGGAAAACGTCTGGTATGCTTTACCTTCTCCGTGGAGACAATATCGTTGATATGGTTGCAACTATAGTAGCTACAACTAATTTGTCTACTCTTTGGCATTATCATTTGGGACATCTTGGTGAAAATGGTGTAAAGCAGTTACACTCAAGGAAGTTACTTCCAAGTTTGCGTAAAGTTGAATTAGATTTCGTGAGAGTTGCATTTATGGAAAACAAAAGGCAATCAGTTTTCAATTGAATAGGCGACAGAATAAAGGTAAAAATTAGAGTTGGTTCATACGGATGTGTGGGGACTGGCTTAGGAACTCTCTTCACGGTGGTAAAAGATATTTTGTCACATTCATTAATGATGCAACAAGGAAGACTTGGATCTATGCTCTCGAGAGAAAATCAAAGTATTCGAGATGTTCAAAATGTGAAAGGCCATGGTAGAAAAAGAGACAGGTTATCATATTAAAGCTCTAAAGTCTGATAATGGTGGTGAATACACAAGCAAGGAATTTGCTGCATACTTGAGCCGGGAAGGCATACATGGGTTGAAAACTATTCCTAGAATTCCTCAAGAGAATGGTGTAACTGAGAGGATGAATAGAACCATTCTGGAACATGCAAGATGCATGAGGCTACACGCAGGTCTTCCGCTACACTTATGGGTTGCTACAGTTGATGCAGCTATTTATCTTATGAATAGAGTCCATCTAGTGCTTGATGGAGAAATATCGCAACAGCGTTAAAGTCGTAAAAAGATTGATTATTCATATTTAAAATTTTTTGTTGTATTGCATATGCTCGATTGATAGAGAGGATAGGAAGAAGCTTGATGCTAAGTCCCGTGCATCTTCATCGGATATGGTCGTGATGAGTATGGCCATAGGCTTTGGGATTATGAAAATAACAAAGTCATCCGCTGTCGGAATGTGGTATTTCATGAAGAAAAGATGTACAAGGATCATCGATTTGAGCACGAGAAGGCGATAGAATCAGATCTGGACACAATACCTGTGAAAATGGTTCCAGCGAATCAAAATGTACCTGAAGGGAGGTTCAAGATGAATCTATTATCAATGAACAGGGAGTTCAAGAGGAACGCGGTGATCTAGAACATACCGATGACCACAAGTACCTATCTTGAGGAGGTCTACACGAGTTAGAAAGCCAAAGGTAATTTTTATCCATAAGCTAATATTGTTCTAAACCATGTCTTATATACATATTAGGGAGAACCAGAGACTTGTGATGGGGTAAAGAAAGACACCTCGCATATGCGGTGGGAGAGCGTGCTATGAAAGACGAGATGAGCTCGTTACTTCATAACAAAACTTGGGAGTTAACAGAGTTGCCTCGCAGTAAAAAGGCTTTATTAAATAAGTGGTTGTACATGAATAAAAATGAAGTAGATGGTAGTATCGATACAAAGCGAGACTTGCGGTCAAGGGCTTTTCTCAGAAAAGAAGGAATCGACTACTCAAAATATTTTCACGGTAGTAAAATGACATCGATCGAGTTTTGCTGAGTATAGTTGCGGTTGAGGATCTTCATCTCGAGCAATTGGATGTGAAAATGGCGTTTTTTGCATAGGGACCTAGATGAAGAGTTATACATGGCACAACCTAAAGGTTTTGAGGTCAAAGGTAAAGAGCACATGGTATGTCACCCGATGAAAAGCTTGTATGGCTTGAAGCAAGCTCCGTGGCAATGGTACTTAAAGTTTGATGGCTTCATGGAAGAAAAAGGCTTTGCACATTGTGAAGCTGATCATTGTGTTTATTTTCGCAAGTATAGCGACGGTGATATCATATATCTCTCTTTATATGTGGATGACATGCTGGTGGCTAGTTCCAATATGAAGAGAATCGCAAAAGTGAAGAAGATGTTGGCATCGCAGCGGTTTGCTATGAAAGACTTGGGAGAGGCCAAGAATATCTTAGGCATGAAGATCATCGAGAGACAGAAAAAAATAAGAAATTGTGGTTGTTGCAAGAAAACTATGTGAAGAAGGTGTTAAAGAGATTTAACATGGATAAGGCAAAACCTGTTGCCACTCCTCTAGCTACGGATGTCAAAACCGAACCGAGATACGAACCAAATCAAACCGAACCGAACCGAACCGAACCGAAAATTTCGTGCATTTCGATTCGATTTCAGTTTCGATTTCGGTTTCGGTTCGAATCATCAAAATAAATCAATTTTTCTTTTTTCGGTTCGGTTTATTTCGGTTCGGCTCATATCGATTTGGATCGAACCGAACTAAAATAAACACTTCGGGTTTAGGGCTATTTTGCCTTCTCTCTCTCTCCCCCTTCTCTCTCCTCTTTCCTCTCTCTTTTATTTAATGAACTTGAAACCGAAAACTAATCCGAACCAAACCGAACCAAATCAATTTTTGGTTCGGTTCCAATCGTTCGGTTTAAGGAGGCACCCTTAATGGTTCGGTTCGGTTCGGTTCGGTTTCTTGAAAATCGAACTGCACTGAACCATTACACCTTTACCTCTAGCGAGTCACTTCAAACTTTCTAAGGATATGTGTCCGAGTACTCAGGCTTTGAAAGATGAGATGGCGGCAATCCCATATGCATCAGCAGTGGGAAGTTTAATGTATGCCATGGTGAGCACGAGACCAAATATTGCACAAGCAAATGGGAGTTGTGAGTCAATATTTGCAGAACCCGGGCAAAGAGCATTGGAATGCAGTAAAATGGATATTGAGATATCTAGCAGGTACATCAAATTACTCTCTTTGTTATGGAGGGACATCTCTAGAGTTGCAGGGTTATGTGGATGCAGATCATTCGGGTGATCGAGATAGTGGTAAAAGTACCACTGGATATGTCTTTACAGTTGCAGGTACAGCAGTGAGTTGGGTATCTCAACTACAGAAAGTAGTGGCTCTATCGACGACAGAAGCAGAGTACGTGGCGATCACGGAAGCCTCCAAGGAAATCATGTGGTTACAAGATTACATGGAGGAGCTACATCGAAAGCAGCCAGTGAGCACACTGTGGAGTGATAGTCAAAGTGCAGTACACTTAGCAAAGAATGCAGCTTATCACTCAAGAACTAGACATATCAAGAAGCGTTATCATTTCATCAGGTCAGCATTAAAAGATAATGAGTTAAAGTTACAGAAGATTGATGGCTCGAAGAATCCAGCTGATATGTTTACCAAGGTAGTAGACAGAGAGAAACTTATTTTCTGTACTACTACCATTGGTATTACTCCATGTTAATTGGTGATGAGTTTCGCAGAGGCACAAGTTCAGGTTATTAGCTTTTGAAGTAAATGGATGAAAGTTGCTTGGTGCATCGAGTGTATTTGTCTTCAAGTGGGAGATTGTTGGAGGATGAAGCCAAATATTGTTATTAAGGGCTTTTTTGTCTTTTCTATTAATTTTGCTTTTAGGTTAAAAGCTACGCTTTATATATCAGCTATTGATAGAAGTTAGCCGTCAAGCGCTGATAAGAAAATAGAGAGAAAAGAAAAGAGTGAAGAAAAAGTGAGTTTTTTCTTGGTGAGTGTTCTCAATCACTTTTGCCCCCATCTTGATAGAAGATCATCATTGTATTCATACTTTCTTGAAATTTACTGGATTCGTAGAGTGCCTGCAATGAGACATAGCCCAAGTTTGGGTGAACTTTGATAACAAATTTTCTAGCGTGTTATTTTGATTCTGTCATTTATTATTATATTCTGCTAGTGAGGATCGTTTGCTTGGTTATTTTCTGGAATCGGTGCTCGATTCCCAACAGTACTTACGTGGAAAATGATTGTCCATTGAAGGTGGATTGAATCCATGTTGAATTAAGAGGAACACAGAGAGATTTTCCAATGGATTGTATCTTTAATTTATGTTTGAAAAGAACGAAAATTTCTATTAATACTTTGATCCATCATGTTAACTAAGCACAGATGACCCTTGTTATCCACCTTAATTGTGCACTTGTTGTTTAAGCAAGACTGTCTTGATTGTCAAGCTACTACTACTACTCCTGAAATTTAAACAGCAATGAAAATGACGAGCACGACCCTTGTATATTCCTATGAAACAAACTTTCTGAGCTAAATTTTATGTCCCTGCCCTTAATGTCACAAACTCGAGTTATTTATCTGTGGCACTTGCAATTTCGATACAGCACCACAAGAAAATGAAGGTTTCAAATGGCAATTTTGGTTGCCAGTTGCCGATTTGAAGGAAGGTCAGCTGATGAAATGGCCGATTGCTTGGTATGGTAACAAGCCACGAATATCACACTAACTTGTACACACTAAAAGCGCCGTCCTGCTAATAAACTGGTAGGAAAAATTTAAGTGGTTGCAACTGTGAAATTCGACAATTTTAAGCTAGTTATGGAGGATTTGATCAAAACAGGGTAACTCAAACATCTTCACCGAATGAGCAATTTAGCAAGCTCTCTAGTGAGTTATAACTTGCACCTACAAGCCTCATCTTAGATTACACTTTGAGACAGTGAAATCGAGCTATGATAGTCAACACATATCGAGCCACTTACTGACAAATTCCTCATTAGGAATTATGGGTTCCGTCCGAGATCGTAAAACTCACTAAAATGTGCACGCTAGTATAGTATAGGATTGAATGATACAAAACACACTTTGAGAATAGGCCGAGGAGATCCGCAACCTGAGGCACGTCCACAAAGTTGGCCGCCGTCAATCCCAGAAGAAGAAAATAGGAAAAAAGAT
The DNA here is from genome assembly GCA_024733475.1 of Syzygium grande. NCBI lineage: Eukaryota > Viridiplantae > Streptophyta > Magnoliopsida > Myrtales > Myrtaceae > Syzygium > Syzygium grande. Next base: position 43,662 of record JAMXDD010000023.1, on the reverse strand, counting down.
GGCCTCGCATGAAAAAAAACAAATCGAAACTAAAAACACATCATCAGTCATCCTCACGTCCAAACGTTGAGCGTCCCGTTGTGCCAACGGAACAAGCTGAGGGCGGCCTCGGGGAGCGGCCGGTTGGCGCGGAAGTGGTGGAGGATGAACTCGCTGTCCTTTGTGTACTCCGGCAGCTCCCGGAACGACACCAGCGCGTACCGTGATGCCGACGTAGTCCATCCGCAGCAGCAGTTGGATGTTCAAGCAGTGCGAGCGGCATGAGAAGTAGAATTGTCAGTGAAATCGATGGCCCATCGTCTCCCCCACTGTTGGTCTTCTTCCTCTCCTCCTTCGCTGCATCTCGCCGTGGCTTTTTCCCTTTCTCTGTGAAGAACTCGCAGAGCAGTAGGCCTTTGCTTTTGTGGATAGGCCGATCGGAGAAGAAGATGAAGAAATCGTTGAGGGCCTTATTCGGCCCAATATCAGCGTCTCTTTTGGATCCCTCTATATATCTTTTTCAAGATTAAGATTTAACATTTTTTTTATTTTGTGAAAAAAGGATTTTTTACGCAACTTATATTGGATATTTGTTAAGAAATCAAATCATTAAAATTTTAAAAATTTTCGACGCTATTCATGTTATGTGATGAAAATATTTTGAAAATCGAAATGTTTTTCGTCAAAATTGAGCAAAAAGATCACGTTTCCTCATTTTTATTCTCCAGACAAAACTCTATCCATTTACTCATGTTTTTCAGGATAGAGTCAGCCATACTAAAATTTTTGTTATAATAAGACAGATTTGCTAATGGACTATGACGATTTAGATTTAAATCGGTACCTTAATGAAATTTTGTATCTTTATGATCAAGGAGGAGTGTCAAAAAATCTGGAATCCTCTGGCAATGTCTATGAGGGCTTCAGTCCACTTGTGGTTGGTAAAGTGTGTGGCCTAGAACGAAAGAAAAAGAAAAAGACTTATGATAAAGCAGAAATTTTTATATGCACCATTGTCGGTGGTAGAGGCATATAAAAGTAGAGGGGATAGAACAAACTAAGTCCAAAAGCCTCTTCCCATGCATCAAACTTTGTAAATCACTTTCCATTTAACTACTCCCTTAGCTCGTCCCAAACTTCCACGGAGTTCTCCTTATTTACAAAACCAAATAACTAGCCCTTTATCCAAACTACATAAATAAATAGACAAAATCTATCAAATCTTCAGATCATAATTTGTAGAAAATGGTTCAATCCTGTCCGCCGAAGGGAGAGAGTAGGCCAACATGGTAAGAGTGAATGGGCAAAGCACTCTTCACTATGAAAGCTATGGGGTGTTGATATTGGTAGGAAGAGGAAGCATGGGGTGCTTGGAGAGAGGGGACTGCACTGCTCAAGATCAAAGCCACCTTCGACTGCCCGAATGGGTCTTCTCTTCCATCGTGGCACAACAGCAAGGGTGATTGCTGCGGATGGGAGGGTTAGGCTCGATGATACCACTTTGCAAGTGACTCGACTATTTCTGAACCAGACACGAGATTAGAACTTGGAATTCCCTTGGGCTATTCATGACCCCTTATTCCTTCCTCTTGTGGAGCTTCGAGTGTTGGATTTGAGTTGGAATGATCTTAACAGGGAATATCTCTCTCTCTCTACCTACAACACACAAACACAACATAGAATTACAAGGAGATTTTGTGAGGTACTATAATATATTGTACACTGTTGTCATGCACTGACAAAGATTTATCCATTAGATATTTTTTTTATCAACCAGTGTCATATAATGGTTGATAGTTGATGATGTTCTACTATAATATTGTAAAATGAAATGTCTAGAATTTTAGTGAAAACTTTCCATAAAACTTTAAAAAATTGTCAATTGGAAGTCATCTAACTTTTTCTTTGTAATTTCACTAAGAAATTTAAAAAAAATTTTCTATATTGAGTTTTGAACAAAGGGTCGTGCTTGGGCAAGATCAACCAAAATAACTCGAGCAAGTTAATTTCTTCTCATCTAATTGTAACATACTATTTCAAGAAGCTTTAAAAGAAGAAGAAATGTGCAGGAAATAGTAATTGGGTCGTGTTTTATGTTGAAAAATTAATTGAACATGCTAAAGACACAAAGTTTTTTAAATACAAATGTTTCACCCTATCCTAGTTATTTGAAATAGAAAAAAAAAAAGAATATCGAAAATGATAGAGATTGGGCTTGAGAAATTTTGAATCTACAATAAATGGAAATTACGAAAGGTGGATTCTACTATCGAAAAGATTTTCTTATCTTTTCAAGAAAAGGAATCGTATTCAGCAGCCTTCATTTAAACGTACATTGTTCCAATCAAAATTGCACAATTTTCGTGTCAAGTTTCTTTCTCTTTTAACATTGTTGTAACATACGGTTTGAAAAAGGTTTTCAAGTGAAGAAGCATGAGCCGGATATCCGTGATTAATTCATATCAATGAAATTAATCTGTCAAGCGTCTCTCAAAAATCATTTTAAACACGTTCTCAGAAATTCCGTAGATATTCGGCAGACAATGGCCACGACGCCCTCCTGAGCCTTCTTCCCATCGTCTCTCCTCCGCCAGAAATCTGCGCGACCTCCTCTCGAAGCCGAGAAGCCGGAGCAAGTGCGTTTTACCGGAGGCAAAGCCTCGCCCTCAGATCGATCAAGACCGCTCCGGAGAGCCAGAGGCGCCATCTCTCCGTGCAGAACGGGCCTCCGACCGTCATGGTGGCTGCTTCGGCTCCCTCCTCTGTGTTTGGAATTTACGGCAATGGACGGAGTATTGACGATGGTGCTGAACAATGCATATGGGTGACGGATTCCGAGGGCCTGCCGAATGGTGTTCCAGGCAGTCACTTCGATTTTCCGCGAACTATTGAGGTTACTGATTCTGCTCAGAAATTGTTCGACGAATTGTCCGAGAGAGAGGGGGAGAAACGAGAGTAACGCCGCTCTAACTTTTAATAACTTGTTATGTCAACAACAAGCAATACTCTTCTCTGTTCTGACTGTACTGAATAATCTGAGCAGAAGCGTCATTGTCACGGGTCCTCGCCAAAATTTTCTTCTCAAGCAAGTGAGGTTCTCCCACGAGATTCTGCTTCGCTGAACTCTTCAAATTGCTGGAGACGCGCTCTTGCACGTACCAGAGAAGTGTTAAGGCATACAATGAATTGGAAATTCCTTAGGCGTTTGTTTCATATTGGTTTTGTTTCACAGATATGAAGTCTCTTCCATTGGGGTTGAACCTCTTACTCTTTCCCCTGCTCCAATCTTTATGTCTCCCATCATCTGGTAGTGGAGGACCAAGTCCAGGAAGGTCATTGCATGAATAGAAAGTTTTGCGCATAATGAGTCTACAACAATAAATCTCACATCTATTGTCAGTTAAATACACAAAGTTTCCAAATCTATACCCCTCAAAACTCCTCAAAAGAAATTTAAGCAAAAAAAAAAAAGGACAAATAAATTGTATAACTTGACAAACAATTAGTACCGTGAATTATTTTTATTAATCTTTAGAAAATGAGTTCACCTAATAATAGCAACGAACATACAATGTATAAAATTGAGAGATCATGGATATTACTTGGACTTAGCCTTTAGTAGGTTCGATCACATATAAGGGTAAAGGTCTTCGATGGCCAAAATGAGATAACGGAGCTAACGGGGACATTAGCTTTAAAAGTGAAAGAAGTTGAGTTCGAAGCTTATTATTGAATTTCTTTTTACGAAAAATCAATGATCCGTAAACATTTTTTTAAAAAATAGTTATTCAGATTGTTTAGAAAAACTAGTTAACAGATTATATATTTTTATCATCAACAATAATCTTTGCCTAAACGTTTTATTAATGATAAAATTATTTCTCATTAACTCATTTTTGCAAGTGATAAAAGTGAATATTTTTAGAAATATTTTAAATTGGTGATTTTATGTGAAACAGACGCATCTAAAAATTAAAAGATTTTATCTATTTTTAAAATTATTTCTTCTCCTTTTCTTTTTTGGTCGGTCCCTCTTCTATCTCTCACTCACGAAACACTCGGACTTCATTTTCATCTCTCTTAAAGGCGTGGGCGTCCGAAACCCACATCTTAAACTATCGCGGTCCCCACCCCTACCCTCCTGCGAAGGTAGGGATTCGAACTTCCCACCTCCCTCTTCCGCCGTGAGAACCGTGGCAACCCCTTTCGGTAAAGGGTTTTTCCTTTCATCACTCTCTCTCCAAAATATATTTTCTTCTTTCTCTCTCTAACTAAAGGGTTTATGCATCGGTGCCTTGTCATTGGCTTCGGCGCGCCATTGTGTGGCTATGCATTCAGGCAATGAAAAGCCGCTAACAAATGTCAGCAGCAACTCCAACTCATCGATAGGGCCTCGCTCAGTTCATTATGGGCTCTTGGTATGGGACAACTTTTATGGACAAGCCCAGCCCATCCAACATCAAAGATAAAAAAAAAAAAAGAGAGAGAGATTAAAAAATCTACCTCTCCAGCACTAGTGATGCTAAAGATGAAAATTAAAAATTAATAAAATTCAGGAGCCATCAAGAGCTTGAAAACCCGAATTGGTCCGATCGAACCAACCCCGCATATCTCAAGCACGATTTAGAAGGGCCGGTCTTTAGGGCAGATTTTTCTAATATTGTTATCAGGCTTGTTTAGGCTACTAGCCTAGGGGAGTCGAGATGCTATTAGCAAAAATAAGTGAAGTAGCAATTATAATGGAATGAAGTGAATTATAGAGGAGATAGAAAGATGCGTAGATGAGAAAGGAGGCCAATGAGAATTGATGAAAGCATGAGATAAAAATATATTCCAGATTTAGCAACTGCATTCATTCTATTATTATGACACCTTTGCAACGATTAAACGTATACAACATTGTTTATTCATCCTATATCTTGCAATATACTTCCATTAGGAAATAGAATTTGACAGGCTCTTGTTGCCAACTCCTCGCGGCGCTAGCCTCTCATGGCGAGCCGACAAAGGTTGGGGGTCAAGAAGCTAATGGATTGCTAAATCTAAATTTGTGGACTTAACTCGGACTTTCCCAAGCCCATACTAACTCGTGACTTAAGGTTTAGGTTATTAACATGCAAATTGATTTTATCTGGGATTCGCCACTAATCAGTTTAGGGTGGATTGATTAGAAACCTAAGTAAGGCGATGTGAGAATAGCCTTACTCCTACAAACTAGAGATTCAAATGAGTTCGGAGACTTGATTACACTAGTTAGATAATTAATCCCTTTTAGGTACCTAATCCTGTTCAAACATTATTTTGAAGGTGTTCATGCAATCTTCCTAAAGATTGTGAGTCCTAGGGTTCTAACCCTAACAAAAATTAATATATTGAAAGTGCACAAACAAAGGCCTAACATGTCTCTAATCGGGCACATGCAAGATGGAATTAAATGCATAATTCAAATATGTGAATCAACCAACGTGCAATTAAGCATGGCATTTAATCACACAAAACATGCAAGAAAAGGCAATTCCAAAGCCTAATTTTTTTTTTTATCCTTAGTAAAAATAATTTTTCTTGATTTATTATTATTATTTTCAATTAAAAAATATTTTTAATATTAAAATAATAATATTATATTATATTATTATAATAATCAGACCCCGGGTCGGATCTCCACATCCGAACCGGGTCGGGGCCGACCCGGACGTACTCGCCTGGGTCCACGCTGGACTGGGCTCAGAGGATGAGCCCAGTCTGGCAACACTAAAAAGGAAATAAAAACGGCCCAGCCCACGTTTCTATTACCCAAGCCCAGCCCGGAGGAGAAAAAAAAAAAAAAAAAAAAGGAACCGGGTCGGGAGAGGAGCCCGACCCGGATCCAACCCGGCTGCGTCTCTGCCCCTTACAGCCGAGACGCTGCTCCTTGCGTCCATGTTTGGCCGCGACAGACGAAGCCGGCCAAGAGGCTCGTCACAACCCGGCCGTGATGCTCCGTCGTCGCCGCGACGCTTCGGCGTCGCCTCAGCCAGCTCAGGCAGAGGACTCGGCCACCACCTGACCGACCGACCATCCGGCCAAGCGCAAACGCCGACCAAAACTCGGCTCAGCCACCCCGGGCCTAAAACTTGGCCGAGAACTAACCACCCACGGCGAGGCGGCGGACGCCTGGAACTCTAAACACTACAGGGATGCCAAAAAGGAAATGCGACACGCGCGGGCGACTCAACACCGACCAAAACGGACGACCCAAAACCGGATCTTATTTAGGCGTTTTGTCGAACATTTGGTGGGCGCTTGAAAAACGAATGATTTTTGGCTCAACCAAGACTCAAACACGAGTCGGGGCTCATGACAACCTACAAGCAACACACACTGCAGTCAAGAAAAGGGCCGACGGGGGCCGGAGTTCGCGCAAACCTGACGGGCGCGACCTCCAGCCGAGCCGCCCAAAACAGGGGAAGAACAGGGGCGGTCGGCCAGGAGCACTCTACCTGATTCAGCGATGGCTTGTCAATCAGGATTCTGGCATAGTGGCCGCTGGAGACCTTATCTCACTCGATTCACGTCTTGGTTCGCTCCTTATGACCTGCACACACAGAAAAACTCTCTCACGGCCCTCTCTCTCTGTTTTTTGTTCTTTTTTTTTTGAAAAATCCCCCTCGCTCTCCCTTTTTGCCCCTTTCAGAATCGACCCTCCGCTCTCTCTTTAATATTGGTCATCGGCAGCCGGCTCCTCTTGTGCTCCATGTCTCTTCTGCCTCACGTTTCCTCTACTGTCCAGTGTCGGCGTTTGCATGGGGAAGGAGGAAGAGAAGGAAGAGAGGCGGCGGTCTGGCGTGGGAAGGAAGAAAGGGAAGGAAGCCGGGTCGGGGAAAAGGAGAAAGCAGGCCAGACCGGGCCCAGCGGGGACAGAAAAAGAAAGGGAAAAAAAAAGGCGGCTGGGCCGAGGGAAGAAAGGGGAGGGCCAGGTTGATCCGACCCCGACTCGGCCCAATCCGATTTTTTTAAAATTTTTTTGTTTTTATTATTAGGAAAAATATTCTAATTAGTGCAATTAATGTATATGAGCCTCATGTCTATATGCTATGCAATTAAATAAAAATATTTTTGTTTTAAGAGTTAAAAATTTAATTCCTAAATTACGATTACATGCACAGTAGTGTGGCACCAACTTAATATATTTTGTAAACATCTCTTATATATAATTATAGATACTAGATATTGCAAACTTAATATATTTTGTAAACCTTTTCAGATAAATAAGGTAATTTGTGTATATTGCAAATGTTTTTAACCAATACATAACGGCATATTTCTTTAACTTTGATATTTAAAGATTCATTTTATTTATTTATTATTAGTCAGCACATGTAATTAAGTAATTGGTTAATGTTCAACAGAAAGACTTTCTTACTGAATGGCTGGAACGTTCCTTTTAGGCATGATTGTACACTTACAGCAATTTAGCTACAACCTCCTTTATATATTACATGAATCCCTTTTAAGTTATATTTTCTAGAAACCTTCAAATTTAAATAAGTGATTGAGCTTCTTTATCTAATTAATGTCGAAGAAGACCGCACAAAACAACTTATCTTTTTCTAAAAGAGAAGCGGTACAACTAACGGGCATTAGGCAAAATTAACGTAATTAGGTCCTCAAATCCAAACTCTCTGGTTCGTAGAGTAAGGCTGCCTCTCACGCCTTATTCAGCTCCTAACCAACCTAGAGTAGGTTAGTGAAACTCTAATTTCTTTTGCTTGAAAATAAATGAGAAACTAAGTAAAGATTAGTAAAGTTTGGGAGATGCCGATCAAAGCATTAATGCTACCTTACAAGAGGGTTACACTCGTGCGCTTAGTAATTTGTTAAACCCCTTGAAGTTCATCTTGGGAGGGTTGCGAAACCACTGTTTCGGAATTGAGATTCTCTAATTTTCAAAGAATTGAGATTCTCTAATATTATTAGGAGTTAAATTTATATCTTAAATTTTCTCACTTAAGAGGCTGATGCCTCACCACATATGTATCTTTGGATTGTCTGGATTTATTATCTTTTCTTCATTTTTCCCCCTTTCTTTTCTTCCCTTTGTTTTCCTTTTCCCTTTTCACTTCTGCCTCCGTCCTCTCTTTCCTTAGATCTTGAATTTGGGGTAAACTTGACCAAATAAAGTTACTTCAGACTTTAGAAAATTGCAATCCGTTTTTTCAAGTCCGCGTAAGGAAAAGGGTCCTTGCATTGACCAATTTTCGGAGTATTGGCCAAGTTCTTGACCGAGAAAAAGAAGTATTTAGTCTAGCGTTTTGTCAGGATAAAAAGATAAAATCTCATCCAAGATTAGATTGAGATGGAAATAGAAATTGAGTTACTGGGCCGGCTTTCTTTTCCATCGTCCTCGTACTGCCATTGGATTAAAGAAACAAAAAATACGTCAAGGTCTTTTCACTTTTACTTTCTATAATGGACATCACCATCAAGAAAGTAAAGCATTTCCCAGCTTTCATCGCAGGAGACCGAAACGACTTGGGAGAATTCTGTGTCACGCTATCATGGACATTCCCGTAAAAAAGTAAAGTATTTCACAGCTTTCATAGGAAGTGACCAAAATGACTTGCTCAAATTATACATGAGTCCCTACATAATGAAGCAAGCATTTAAAATTCAACATAGTACGGATTTGGTGAAAATAAAATAAAACACGATACATTGAATCCAACTGATAAATTCAACATATGGATTTACAGGTTTGATTATTTAGTTTTATTGATTTATCTGTTCTATTTCGTTATTTTTGGTTGAAAAAAATTAATACAATTGTACATCATTTTTAATCGGTAATTTTAATAGATCCAGTGATTTAACAAGTAATGGGTTACACTATAATGACATGGCCTGAGGAAAGTTGGCAAACTCCCAAAATAACCATTTAAGTAGTAATCATTTGGAAGATTTGTTTTACTTATAAACCATAGTTAAATGGAAATCACCTGAGAGAATCCGCTAGTGTTTTGCAGACCACCAATTGTCTCCTTGAGGCAAATAGGTGACCCTAATTGAAACCTAGTTTGAACATCCTGGGAAATGCCCATTTAAAATGTTCAAGTATTTAGGGAGAAAGTCATCAAATCGTGTAGCTCATGAGGAAATCAATCGTCATAGGCAAAAATAACATGACGGCCTGGAATTTCACGTCCTTTAATAATCTCTCGGCCTTTCATTAACCTTATACATACTAATGATTAAAGATTCTTGGCTACTGGACGTCATGGTCATGACCTAGATTCAGCAATTGCAATTAGTATGTAAGGTGCAATTGAGAAGGTGATAAATGATCAGACTCAATAACCTACATTAATTTCAAAAGCTCACATTTTTATAATAAGAACAACAACAAAAACAAGAACAACAACAACAACAATCAATCATTATTTACAATAAACGACAATAATAATAACAACAATTATAGCAGTAACAATAGATAATTTAGTGACAAACACTAATTGCAAAACCTCCCACATCATCTAACGCACAAAAACCCTTTTCATGTGGATGCATAAGATGAAAGTTATCAGATATTGCGAGCTTTATGTATTGCAAACTTTCTTAACATAAATGAGAGAATTTATGTATAGCACATATATATTGCAAAATCCTTAACCAATATAAGCACATGTTTTGTGATGATCAATATTAAGATATTTCACTTTTTTTTATTTTTTATGAGTCGACGTATATAATTAAGTCATTGTGTACTATTCAACATGTAATAGTTAATTCAGCAATGACCTTTTAATATATTAAATGAATCTATTTTAAAAGATTTTTTTAGGAAAATCAATGTTAAATAAGAAACTAAGCTCCTTTATCTAATTAATATGTTCCAAGTAATTTTATAGTAAGTGGAAAGAATGCAGTTTTGCCATGATGTGGCTCAACCACAAAACTCTATTCTACCAAACTTTCTTTTTGTTTATAAATGAATAGTCCAAGCAACTTTTGCACTTGGACCCGGAGCATATAATTCAATGCATTCTAAATAGTAGATCAGGTTATGACTGAAAAAAAAAAAAAACTAGTAGATCAGGTGAGTCTACGTAGGATCCACACAACGTAACGAATCATTGAGCACATGTGACTCAAATACATAACAAAAATAATAGATTTTCATATGCTTCTGGCCTTTAAGGTTATAATTGAGCATTAAATTTCCATAAAGAACTTGATTGGTTTTTTTTTCCAGCGATTAAATCAACTGTGGTGCCTACCTTCTTCTCCATCATTTTTCATGTCCTTAATTCTCAACGAAATTGAAATGGTTTGCTTGCTTTTCCTTGGCAATTTTCTGGGTCACTGCAAGCTTTAATGACCACACGGGAAGATAAGATGTGCTGCATCTTTGAGTCAAAGAGGTCCCTAGCAGAATTGATCAGCTCACGGGCCATAGGCAAGTATTTCATTAATATAATACATATAAAAATTGAATATGGATCATCAAATCTTGTGGGATTAGCTAGCTTCAATGGTTAGTATTCATTCAATACATATGCTATACTCAATATAATAGTTTCTCATAGTCCTTCATTTTTACTGTACATGGGCATGTGGACTTGGGAGGTGCCGAATATTGGAGGGACGTGGAAGATAATAGCAATGCTTGGAAGGAGAGACCGGAGAGGAATGCCCTGCTCAAGATTAAATCCGCCATAAACAACCCGAACGGGTATTCTTCTATTCGTGGCACTACGATTAAAAAGATTTTTATTTAATACTAGCTAGCTAGGTATTCATACATTGCACAAGTTTAAGACTATATGTTCTGAATTATTCTAAATATTGATAGTCAGTCGATTTTGCAATCATTGATACTTCAAGTTAATTATAAGATATATTGAATGTTGATCGGCATTGGTTTGACTGGTTTATCAAATCAATGGAAATTGCCCTTATTTTTCCTTCAATAAGTCTAAACAAATACTCATTTGTTTCATATTTATTGACAAAACAATACCTGTACATAAAAATAAACAACATCAAGTTTTATTTATTCATCTCATCTTTTTTAACGAAGCGTTATAGGGAAATATATTTTTCTTTTATAATTTTGGTGAAATTACTGGTAAAGTTTTGTTGTTGATATGCAATTAGTCATTCTTTATCATTTTATAATATTCACTTTATCATTTTCATCTTTCTCTTTTGGAAAAGTTCTGAGTCAAGTCATTGGCGCTAATCACGCCCATGACTCATGATTGTGCCGTGGAGTTGGAATAGCCACGATAATCACTCGAAAGGGCTGCATATATAAATGAAGTACATGAGCTTCTTATAAACATTTGTATGCTAGTACTAGCTATGAAAGTTAACATATGGCTCGTGTCCTCTATGAATGAACTTTGTAGATCAAGCATATCGGCACAATTGGACACAATGTCCTATGTAGATAATCTCAACTAATCAAATGACAGTTAGTATATGAGTTGAACTAAGTTTTTGCAGTAACTGTTGAAATAACTCCCCTAGTTTTGTTATGAATACGTATAAATTCTACATACGAAGAGCAAAAGCACACGTGCATATTGTGATTTTTTTTAAAAAAAATCTCAATTTACTAATACATGATGGATTGGTCATCACGGTAAAATATTTAAAGTATATAATAGGGAACAAAAATTATCAGATTGACATACATATTGAAGCGAGCCAACATAACTCGGACGAATGAATCACAGTTACGGACGTTTGGCACTTAAGAGGCATCAAATTTAAAAGTATGCAAGACAAAAAAGAAAAAAAGCAAAAACAAAAGGGAACGCGCTAGCAGCTGCGCATCAGCTACTTACCAACTCCTAAAGCTATTAATGCAAAGTACTATGGATTTTCATTTTATCAATCCAATAAATAAAATTTACTATTTTGAAAGCATTGACATTCTCGATTCTATATAAATAAATAGCTCTCCACTGCATATGGTGAAGCAGGAACATAGTACACACACAAAACACCATAAAGCACAGCATTAAAATTTGGAAATGTTTCTCTTTTTGAGGATGTACAAAACTATTGCTTGCATAACTATATGGAAGAATTCTGTAAAACAGAGCATTAAAATTTGGCTTTCATCCCTTAAATTTCCATGAACTTGCAAATGTGCCTTTTATTCTCTCAAGTGCAACTGATCTTTTGTCCCTTTGTAATTTGGAAACACGAGAATAAAACCAACATTAATTATGGATTTGTACACTTTTAATCTCTATTCATTGTCTGAAGTTCGGATCGCCTCGATGTATCTATTTGTCGTCAATAAATGTTATCCTGACTTTTTGCACATGGAATTTAAAGAATGTGAGACCACATATGTGAAATAAACTAGGCTAGAACCTGACTCTATTACCAAGTTAGAAACCCTGTAAACTAACGCCTTATAGTAATAATAAAAATGAAAGAGGCTGGGTTTTAAAACTCACTAGTGTGTTTGTTTCACGGAGAAGAAATGACTTGTAAATATTTATCTAGAAATAATTACTTGCAATAGTTAAAAAACACTAGTGATTGCCTAATCATTTTCGTTATCATAATAATGTTTCTTATTAATTCATTTTTGTAAGCAATATAAGTGATTGTTTTTAGAATAATATTTCAAATTTTTGATTTTTCGGGAAATAAATACAACCTATATATCCAGATAATTCACATTGATATATCCAACATTAACAGCTCCAGTGAAGACAATAGGATGATCAACCAATAAATATAGGTCTGCAAGGCACAAATGAGAAAAGAAAATAGCAATAATACAATGAAAGATGTCAAGTTTTGAAGCTTTGCATCAGAGACACGCACAAGAGCACGACACCAACATTTACACGTATCCCATCTGATGTCTCGTGGGGAGAAGCTCGAACATTTTTGGGATCATTTTCGTGTACGCGGGGATGAGAGAGAGTAAGTTGAGAGAAGAGAGGAGGGTTGGATAGTGAGTTAACATGGAGATTAATCGCTGTCTCTAAGATGATTAAATACAATTTGACACATGGTATTTACCAATAAATTTAGCCCTTGAAGGAAATTAGATGTGGATTTACAAAAAGCGGAAGGAAAAATAACTTCCACCATATTTCTCTTTCCATCAACTCACTATGACCCTGAAAGGAAATTAGACGTGAATTTGCAAAAAAAAAAAAATGGACGGAAAGAAACTTCCAATTCAGTGACTATTAACGGTTGGATTACTACATTACGAATATCCAATTATATATGTTATAAAGTTGTTTTATGGTGTTTTGGATGGATTTCCTCAAATTACTGGTGAATTTTTTATCTGGTGGTGATTAATATTACCGGATAAAGTTACTCCACACTTAAAGAAAATTCCAATTCGTTTTTCAAATCCGTGTTAGGACAAGGGTCCAGCTGACCTAGCATTGACCCAATTTTTGGAGTATTGGCCAAGTGCTTTATGAGAAAGAGAAGAAATTAGTCTAGCGTTTTGTCGGGTAAAGAGAAATCGAGTTACTGGGCCGACTCGCTTTTCCATCATCTTCACATTGCTTTTGCATTAGGGGTAAAGAGAAATCGAGTTACTGGGCCGACTCTCTTTTTCATCATCTTCACATTGCTTTTGCATTAAAGAAGCACAAGTTAAGTCGAGGTCTTGGCACTTGCTCTCTCTAATGAACATCCCTGTCAGAAAGGTAAAGCATTTCCCAGCTTTTATAGCAGGTGGCCAAGACGACTTGGGGAAATTTGGGTCAAATCTATAATGGACGTCCCTATCCAAAAGGTAAAGCATTTCGCAACTTTTATTGCAAGTGACCAAAATGACTTGCTCAAATTATACAAGAGTCCCTACATGATGAAGCAGGCGTTCAAACATTCAACAAAATATAGGTTTGGTGAAAAAAAAATTAGAACATGATATAATGAATCCAACTGTGTGTTCAACTTATGGATTTACAAGTTTTGGGTATTCTATGTGATTGATTTGTCCATTCTATTTCGATGTATTTGATTGAAAATTTAATGAAGTTGTACAACATCTTTGGTTCATAATTTTTATAGATCAAGTGATTATGCTAACAAGTAATGGGTTGCCGAGCAAAATTGCAAACTCCCAAAATAACTATTCAAGTAGTAATAATTTGGAAGGTTGATTTTACTTACGAATCACTGTTAAACCGAAATCACCGCAAAGAATCCAATTGTATTTTGCAGACTTCACCAATTATTTCCTTGAGCCATAGAGGTGACACTAATCGAGACCCCATCTGAACATCCAGAGCAATGCCCATACAAAATGATCAAGTCCTTAAGGAGAAAGCCATCATATCGTGCAACCCAATGGTTTTGCTTGTCTTGGCACAACGGTTAAAAATATTTTTATCTAATACCAGTAAAGTATCCGGGTGTTTTTTTTTTTTTTTGATAACCCAGGGAACCCCCGCACGGCCGACAGCCGGGAAGTATCCGGGTGTTTAAGACTATGTTTTTTATAAACTATTAATCAATTTTGCATTCATCGATATTTCTAGTAATTATAAGTCATACCGAATGTAGATCTGTATTGTCTCGATCGCTTTATCAAATTGATCAAAATTGCCTTATTTTTCGTTCAATGAGTCCAAACAAATACCGATTCATTTGATATTTCTTGGCAAAACAACACTTGCACCAAAAACTAACGACATCAAATCTTAGCTATTTCTCTCTCTTTTTGCGAAGTAATTCCTGGGCACGTTTTTTTGGTTGATTTGTTAATAATATTTTTTTCTCATTTTATAATCTCGATCTTTCTCTTTTGGAGAAGTTGTGGGTCAAGTTGACAACGATAATCATGTGTTTCATGGAATTGGCCCCCGGCAGACTTGACTTTGCCCATGGTTGTTTTGTGGAGTTGGTACAATCGTGGTAATCAGGGAAACGTATTACCCACATATCATGAGCAAGTATTTTGTGAACGCAATACATATGTTAAATTGTATCTGGGCCATCCGATCTCATGGAATGCATTATCTTTAGCAGTCCAGATTCAATTTATATATATTTATACACACACACACTAAACTCATATAATAGTGTCTCATAATCCACAAAATATTATAAAAAAAAAAAAGTGGACTTGGGAGGTGTCCATATTGGGGGGAAGTGGAACCTGACGGGGTGCTTGGAAGAAAGACGCCTCGCTCAAGAATAAATCCACCTTATGTCGTGACACGATGTTTAAAAAGATTTTCATCAAATACTAACAAGTATTCGAGCGTTGCCCAAATTTAAGACTATATTCTTTTATATTAGTCTATACAATGATAATTAATTTATTTTGGGTTTATTGATGCTATAATTAATTATGCGATTTACCGAAAGTTGATTTGCATTGTCTTGATCGCTTTATCAAATTCATGGAAATTGACTTTTTTTTGCCTTCAATAAGTCCAAGTAAGTACCCATTTATTCGGTAGTTCTTAGAAAAATAACACTTGCTGAAAATTAACAACATCATCTATCTTGGCTTTTTTTTTCTTTTTGTGACGCGATATTAGGGCACATGTTTTTCTTTTATAGCTTTGGTGAAATCAAATGGTAACTTTTTATCTTTTTTGATTTGCTAACAATCATTTTTATCATTTTGTAATATTCATTTTATAATCTTATCTTTCTCTTTTGGAGAAGTTCCGGGTCAAGTAACCGGCGATAATCATGTGTTCCGGGGAATTGGCCCTAGCAGACTCAACTTTGCCCACGGTTGTTTCGTGGAGTTGGCCCAACCGTGATGACCACTCAAAGGGGAAAGACTCTGCACATATAAATGAAGGAGATGACCCTCGTAAGTTTGCACAAGGTGAAGCAGAAGAAACAGATAAACGCACAAAACACCATATAGATAAACATGAAGTTTCTTTTACTGTGTACGTGGACTTGGGTGTTGCTGGTATCGATGGGGAGCGGAAGAAGCATGGGGTGCTTGGAAGAAGAGAGGAATGCACTGCTTGACATTGACGCCGCCCTCTCCCCCCCCCCCAATGGGTCTTCTATTCTCTCGTGGCGCAACAACGATAGTGACTGTTGTGGCTGGAAAAGCGTGGAGTGCGATAACACCACTTTGCGAGTGACTGGACTATATCTGGGCGGACCACGCGGTTGGAAATGGAGAGTGTCGTACTGGGAACAGTCCGAAAGTAATTGGGAAGGAGGGTGGAGCCGGGTAGAAGAATGGTCTACCCAGTCCGGAATTAATTGGGAAGGGTTGGGCCGGGAAAGAGAAGGGTCTCGTGGTTTGGTTATTGATGCCTCTTTATTCCTTCCTCTGGAGGAACTTCAAGTGTTGGATTTAAGTCAGCATTCTCTCTTAGGTGAATCTCTCTCTCTCACAGTAATTTGTTTGTTTTTTCCTTTTCTCTAAATATGTTCAAAATAATCGTTTACTCACCGTGTTTGAACTCTCAGGTGAATCTCTCTCTCTCTGTTATTTGTTTCATTTTTCTTCTTTCAATTATGTTTCTAAGTAATAGTTTGCTTTTGGACAACGAAAAAATGTCAGACTATGGTGCTATAAACTATAAAAGTGAATTAAGTGAATTAATGACAAACACATGATTGCACAAATGATGCAATTCTTAAAATAGTTGATTGCACATATCATGAATTAATTACGAGACTCATTTCCATGGCGATGATAAGTACGAAGAACGAAATTAGAATTAGCTCTATAAGCAATTATTTATCAAATTCCGACTTTTCTTTATCATAAAAGTGGTGGACTTGATAGAATTTTTTCACTCCAACGATTTTGCACTTGTTTGGAAGTGGACCAAAATCTACTTAATATTGAGGAGCTTGTGACTTTCTCTCACCATTCAAAATAAGAAAAAGAAAATCAAGTTTATCATTCTACATATTAATAATTACATTTTTGTAAAGGTTTTGAGTGTTTTACGATAAATAAAAGTCAAATTACGTGTGCCATAAGGTTTGCAAACAAAAAAAACCACGAAAAGTAGATTGGCAGAGGGGATTAATTTAGAGAGATGAGAAAGGATCTTAAAGGGGGTGTAATGGTAGGACAGGGGGAAAGAAACGGACCGGAAAAAAAAGGATTAGATCATATCAAGTGGAATTGTATGTGTAGCTATGTGTTTTTTAAATCCCTCATATAAAGGGATTTGGAGGGATCGACGGGACTAAAACTTTTATCAAACAATTGTTTTTTCTTTCTCACATTTACCTTTGATGTATTACAAATACATCAAATTATATATACATAAAAGTACAGTGATAATCATCATTTATTTTATTCTCTCTCCTGATCATTCCTTTCTCTAGTTTCCAAATAATATTATAGCTTATTTTCTTTATTTCCTTTTTCTTCTTTTCTCTTATAATTATTTGCATTTCTTATTTTCTATTTTGGTTACATCTTCCGACATCTATATTTATTTGGATGCATGGTTCCAAAATTCCAAGCCGCTCTAACCATGCATCCAAACATGCAAGAAAATCAGAATACCCTTCAGTGCTTTCCAGGTCAACCTTTAGTCTATTTAGATAGGAAAACTCACACATAAGGAGATTGATTAGATTTATGATCGATACATATACTTAAGAAGAGTAGCAAGAAATTTCATTATAAATCAAGTGATATAATTGAGATGAGATTAAAAGGATAACGCGTTTTTCCTCTCCTTTTTTTGCTAATACACTCCCTATAATGGTGGATGGACCATATTACCCTTGGTGGATCCAACTTGTTTACATATTGTATACACACATAAATGATTAAAGTGGGGCCCAATTTTTCCACACTCTCTGTGTCTCAAATTCTTTCTCTCATTCTCTTCACTTCGTTGCGCTTCTCTTGAATGTATCCAAATTTGAGAAGCCAAAAATAAAATCAAAGCATAGGGGATGAAGTACTCCCAAATGAGTAAACAAGCACTCTCCCCAAGCAGCTTTTCAGATTTTCATCACCAATAGGCGACGTATCGTCATTGCCACCTACCGTTGCTTGCCCCGCTTAACTTGGTCGACGCAGCCCTACCTCTGTTCGAGCCACACAATGTCGGCGACCTAGCACTTGGCCTCTAAGCTCGACAAGGCCACCCAAGAGCCCTCCTTGAACCCAACCCCACCTCTCTCTTCCACTTTCCCGCCATTATGGCAACTCCCTCGCCAGGGTTCAACGGTTGCTGTCGACCTAAAACCTCAATTGCGGCTGTTGCTGGCCTCAGTCGAGCCTTAGATCTCAGATCTAGAGCTCGGTTGACCTCAGGTCTAGAATGTGAGGCTCGATTGTGCCGCGATGGCGCTAGCGGAAGTTGGAGGCGAGGGTGTTGACCTAGAGCAGAGGTCTCTATCAACGTCCGCATCTGCCATTAAATCTTTCTAATCTACTTTGGAATTCATTGATGTCTTCGGAGAGCTCCCCGATCTCTTTATCCATTCTCAAGATGGAGTTGTTATCATCTTGCAGCCAATTTCTGGGTCATCTTGTCCTCCGTCACCTGGATGATCCTTTCATCTTTGGATGCCACCGCAAGAGAATTGATCCACGGGATGTCGCCGGGAAGCTTCTTCCCAAACTCCGAGAACGCCTTGTCCAAGAATGGCAAATTCAAGACAGCTTCCACCAGCATTGTTTTGTCAGGCTAGCACCTTTATGGTTTCTTTTTTTTTGGGTCGAACCTTTATGGTTTCCACCACCCGCCTCTTGTGCACTTCCTCCAGCTCCGCTTTCTCTTTGTCGTCCATTGTATCGACCATACATCCTAAGTTCTTGACATGCTGCTTCACCATCTCTTCGGCTTCAGAATGTCCTCTTTTCCCCATCTTGCTTCGCTTATGTCGAGTATACTACTTCAATTTCTCTTACTTTTCCAGCATTATTGTTGGTGGTGACGTTATAACGCAAAAGACTCACCCTGAACAGACTCCCTCCGTCCCTCCCTTCTCCCCACCCCCTCTATGTATATATCTTCTACCATCACACGAGCTCTGCGACCCTTAAGCCGCCGTCGCCCGCTCGACTTCCTCTCTTCCTCTCTCTCTCTCTCTCTCTCTCTCTCTCTCTCTCTCTCTCTCTCCGGGCGTGTGGCCAAATGGGGCTATGAAGAAAGCCGCAACCCCAAATCCGGGGTTGCTTGAGGTAGTGACCTCGCGCAAGGTAGTGACAAGCCCCCAATGTCTGCCATATTTTAACAAATTTTCACCTAGGCTCAATGTCTGCCATATTACAATCGCTTTGCTATTACCTAGACTTTTCGCTAATACCTGAAAAATTTTCTGCTACTCTCCCACATTCTTTATGGGCTCCTTGACCGCTACCGATGTCTTCCAAGCATAAGCTGCACTTGAATTTCTCCATTACCAGGAAGCTTATCAGAACATCAAATCTACTTGCACTTTTATCTATTCTACAAGAATTTCCATATTCAATCTCATCTATCACAGATAAAGCAAAAGCAATATTCATCCACACTTGTCAAGAGATTGAACTCATATCTAGCGGCTACTACATCGATTGGCTCTGTAGGTTCTAACTCAATGCAAGCACCATTTAAGTCCATTATTGCACTAACAACTGCTATCACAAGTTCTCGATGCAACTCCATTTTGAGCTTCACTGTCCATGTTCATATATGCATTACCAATAAAGCTCCTCATCACGAGCATATAGTTATTCTCAAAAAATTGAAGATGATTGGAAATCTGATATCTGTAGATAATTTATTAACTATTGGGTATGCATGGATCTTTCCATAATCAGATTTAAATGGAACTCTACACCTGAAGCGATTGAAGAGGCTATATCTATCTTCTAATTATTTGGAAGGAGTCCCCTCATGGTGGAAGCAAGCTTTAGTGGAGGCCCAAAATTTGTCTTCCATCCAGCTTGAAGGTACGCGTAAGATATAAAACCATGCCTTGATATTATATGGTTCAATTTTGAAAACCTTCTATCAATCACAGGTGTGAATCTAGAGGTGCTGGATCTTTCGAATCACAAATTAGCCAATGATTCCCTCGTGGACATTACGAGGATGACATCTCTTAAGGCCTTATACATCAATGGTTGTGGATTGAATGCTTCAAAGTTTTTGGAAGGTAATTCTCTGAAAATGCTTTCGGTTATCACCTCTTCAAAATAAGATAAGGTGAGATAGTCTTGAACATAAAGGCATGACTGCACTATATTCGATGTCCTCCAGAGATCATATTTTGGCCGCACAAATTCTTTAAATTACTAAGCGCCATGGACTTATATTTAGATAAGTGCTAATCACAAAAGCACATATAGCTGTTTGACCTATGCTTGAAGTTGGAAGGATTTAGTTAAATGCCTATGAAAGCCATAAGTAAATGTATGTCATGATTGTGGCATCCTTAAAAGTTGGATCAGTTTCAATTTAGTCTCTGATCTTTGAAGATTGAAGTTTAGTCCCCATGCTTTTACTTTTACATAACTTTTTTTCTCGACCAATCTGAACAATAGTGTGATGCCATAACAGATACAAGGAGTTATTGCTAAAAAGATACAAATAGTCCAAAATAACAATATACTGTACGAGTTCAAAATTTGTCCAAGAATTATAATTATATGTAAAATTTAATCAGAAATCAAAATCAAACAATATCTTAAGTTTACGGATTAGATCCAAATGGTGGTCAAACTTCTGCATGTGTCATTAGTAGAATTCATGCATTTCACAAATCTTTGATTTTTCATTTGTCGTAAAATTTTGTTTGATTGTCTTGATAGGAAAATATCCAAAATTAATTTTTTTTCCTTTAAAATATCCACTTAGAACGAATAATTTATGAAATTATTCTTTTAGTATGACAATTTTCATCTTTTACCCAGTTATGATTTTATATTTCTTCCTATTGAACTTGTCTCAAATTCCCGATTACTATATTACACCGATATCAAGTTTTGCAATGGATTTTCCATGCGTCTCTTTCATATATTTTAAGCATATATGCAAATCCAGTTTCTTCAACATTATCACTACCATCACTATGTATACGATTCATCAATAGTAGTGCCACATTTGTCTTGATATGTTTAGTATATTTTAGCTAGGGGAAACGATTGTCCTATTTAATGGTCGGGTTTGACTTACTACGTATATTACTTGTTTTGACATATAGTGATCCTTGAATCCATCATCTGGTGCATCTAACCATTCTCTTAAATGCATGCAAAATATGATAACCAGAGATTATTTCGTAAATGGCTACTAGCTCCTCGTGGGAATTTAATAGGGTTAGGCGGGAACAGAAGGGCCTTTCTCAAAACTCAAAAGAATAACTAATTGGTACATGAATACTAAAACATAAAAAAGTTAAAGACACCATTTTCTTTTGAAAAAAATGTTTTTAAATTATGTTTTTCCATGTATTGCTACCAATAAATGTCATATTTTCTCAATATTTGTTTAAATCAACTCAAAGTACTATGTTTCTGTAAGAAGATGATGTAGGTATGATTTCTTAAATTATGCCAATCGGACTAGATGTGAAATAAAAGAGGAGCTCACGTTTACTAAATTCTAATATTTATTTCTTTAGTAAAATATCATAAATCAGGAGTTGAAAGATTGATGAGGGGAAGAAAATGTTTCATAAGTTGTGGAAATATTGCAAAAAAAAATTAAATTTCAAATGACTTTTCCATTGATAATACTAAGCCGAGAACAAAGTTAATTAAATTCTATGGCATTTTTTCAGTATTTGTGAATTTTGCTTCCAATATTTTGGCTCAAGTTCTGTCTTCCAATCTATTGGATGCATCGATCAATAGACAAATAGAAAAACAAAAACAAACTTAGTTATCTATGCAAAATCGTATCAAAGAAAGGAGGATGAAGATAAAAGGAAAGCTGGGAACACAGCCCTTTCCTCTGAGGGACCAAAATGCCGTTTTCCTTTAACGGACTCAATTTACTGTATCTCCTTGCACCATTAAAGTTCTTCATTCGAAAAGAATGGACAAGATTTATGTTGAAAATATACACAATAATGTTGATGTCTGATTCTAGTATGCATCCCTTTCATTTGATGAAACGAGTACATTTTGTTTAGTTTAAACAAATCCAGCCATTTATCCATGAAAATATCTGCACCCTATACAAAAAAGCTTCCATCTTCAACCTTTATATTACTTAATTAAATTAAAGTATGAGCTAGAGAGCATAACTTTTTATCAATTATTTAAAATTTTATTTGAATTGTGAGATAAAATGAAAAAGTTGTAGCACAACAAACTAATGCTCATGAACTATGTCATTATCAATATATTTGAAATTGTTTGATACCAAATTAAGTGAAAATTTTAAATTAGCTAAAAATTAAACACGATATTCCACAATAAGATTTAAATTTTAAAATATTTTATTCAGATATGTGTGTGTGTGTGATTTTTGTTTGTGTTGTGTGTGTGTATACACACACACACACACACATTATCAATATATTTGAAATTGTTTTATATTATTATTAATTTTCCACACGCACATATGAATATTAAAAATAAAAATCAACTGTTGCCAAATTAATAGAAAAAAACTACCTATTATTATAAAAAGTCTATAGAATGAAAATGATATACGTTGTGAGGGTTTTATTACCCGTTTAGCCAAATATCATAAATGAATTACAGTAAGTGCATGATTATCGATGACTCTTTTGGTTAGAACATTACACCCGGTAAAAACAAACACTTATATTTGGTATTATTCCTATAACCTTAAGTGGATAAGAACAAACCAAGTTGAATTAAGTATGGATACCGGTTTGATAAAGCACTTTTTCTATATTCAATAAATAAATGATATTAAAAGATCCATAAAATATTACCTGACTTTATAGCCCATATATAACAAACAAATGCCTTAAAATAATCTTAATTAGATGACGACATATATTTCACATACAAATGAAAATGAGCAAATTAATAATGAACTATCCATTTATATAAACAATTTAGTGAAGAAAAAATTATTTATAAGGGCTCCATAACATGATAGTGCATGTATATGAAATTATGAAATATAAAGGATAATTACAAAAATTGTATAACATGATACCTTTAATTGTGAAAGAGTTGAATAATATATAGATAGGTTATTACCACCAAAAACCCCAAACTAGTACGCTTGTGTGTCACATTTTACCCCAAATTAATTTTTTTGTCACAAAACCTCGTGAACCCGAATAGTGCCACATTTACCCCAAACTAGTATACTAAACTAACATTTATCCTAAACTAATTTTTATGTCACAAAAATCTCTAAACTAATATATCAATGCCACATTCACCCCAAATTAGGGCACTTGTACCACATTTACCCCTAAAAATTCTGGTTTTAACAAAATTTAAGGTAAATGTGGCATGGGTATAATTGTGATAGGAGTGTACCGGTTTTGGATTTTTATGACACAAAAATTAGTTTTGCTTAAATGTGACACGGGTGTACCAAATTACGATTTTTGGTGGTATTACCCTATATAGATAGCCTCTTTCTATCCTCCATTCTCGACATTAACTATGATCTCGAGTGTAAGTACAATTTAGTGATGATCCTCATAGTTACAATGTCCACTTTAACAGGCTTATGCAGATTGAGGAACCTTGAAGAGTTAGATATTAGTCGTAATGGATTTTGGGGTCCTCTTCCTTCATGCTTGTGCAATATGACCTCGCTCCGTGTGCTTGATGTTCACGATAACAATTTTAGCGAGGCCATTCCATCATCTCTCTTCTATAATCTCAAGTCACTTGAATATATTGAGCTCTCTGGAAATGCTTTTGAAGGCTTACTTTTTCTTGCTTCCCTGGCTAATAATTCTAACCTTGAGGTATTCCGCCTCATCGACAACCATAAACGACTGGAAGTAAATACAGAGGAGCCCACTTGGTTTCCTTCATTTCAACTGAAGATGTTTGGTTTATCAAACTGTGTGATCAACAAAGACGCAAATGGTCTAATTCCCAGCTTTCTGAAAGAACAGCATGACCTGAGAGGTGTTCAACTCAACCACAATGGAATGACGGGAAATTTTCCAAATTGGCTATTGGACAACAATGTATTTCTAAAACAATTCGAACTCACAGTAATAATTTGTCGTCCATTTCATTTGCCTTCCAATTTGAATCTTCTCAAAGATGTGGTGGTTCGATGTGTCTCTAATAATATTATTGAAGGAGAGCTTCCATCTCGAATTGGTTCTATCCTCCCGGATTTGAGATATTTGAACCTATCAAACAACTTATTGCAAGGTAGAATCCCTCCCTCAATTGGCAATATGAAAAAAAACTGGATGCATTGGATTTGTCGAATAATGGCTTCACGGAGAAATACCAAAGACACTTGGCTAAAGGTTGTGCATTGCTTTCTACATTGAAACTGTCCAACAACAATTTGCAAGGCCAAATGCTACCAAGGTATACTAACTTGACAAACTTGAGATATTTGCATTTGGATAATAATCTTTTCACAGGAGACATATCACCCGATATATTAAATAGCTCCTCCTTGATCATTTTGGATGCAAGTCATAATTTCCTATCCGAACACTTCCCAATTGGATTGGAGATATTAGTAGTCATGCGCTTATCTTGTCGAGTAATTTATTTGAAGGTCCTTTACCATTGAGCTTTTGCAAGTTGTTGTATTTCGATTATTTGGACCTTTCAAGTAACAACCTTGGGCCAAATATACCCCCCCTGTGTCAATTTTACACTTACTTTGAGGTTCTTGCATTTAACTAATGACACGCTTTGTCAAGGCAGTTTCCTAAGTTTCTTTCTAGAGCTTCAAATATGGTCACATTGGATCTTAGACACAATGCACTATCGTCGTGAGATCCCTAGCTGGATCGGTTCGCTTCATAAGTTGAAGGTTCTTCTATTGCAAGGAAACAATTTTGAAGGTTCAATCCCTTTGATCTATGTCTATTGAAAAATATGAGCATATTAGATCTCTCCAATAATAATCTTTCTGGAAATATTCATTCTTGTTTGAACGATTTGACGCTTCGGAAGCTTTGGGAATCCTATGTCCAGATCTTCTTACATGGTAAGATGGGAAGAGGCATGGGAATCACACTACAAGGTCAACTACCGTTTATTGTATCTTCAAAAAGAATATGACACATATACTTATATAAATGGATTAGAAGAAGTGAACTTCATGACAAAGAGAAGGTTGGAATCTTATATGGGCAATATTCTAAAACTCATGTCGGGAATGGATCTCTCGAGAACAATTTGACGGGGTATATTCCTCCGAATTTGGCTACTTGAGTGAACTTCTCTCATTGAACCTGTCACACAATCATTTGACGGGACCGATCCCGGAAAAATTTTCCAATTTGAAGAATGTAGAGAGCTTGGACCTCTCCTACAACAACTTAACCGGTCCCATCCCTCCACAACTAATAGAGCTTTATGCGCTGTCGATTTTTTAGTGTGGCTCACAATAACTTATCAGGCAAGACACCAGATCAAAAAAATCAATTTGGAACTTTTGGGGAAGCAAGTTATGAAGGTAATCCTCTTCTTTGTGGACCACCATTAACAAG
The DNA here is from genome assembly GCA_024733475.1 of Syzygium grande. Classification (NCBI taxonomy): domain Eukaryota; kingdom Viridiplantae; phylum Streptophyta; class Magnoliopsida; order Myrtales; family Myrtaceae; genus Syzygium; species Syzygium grande. The sequence continues at coordinate 18,120 of JAMXDD010000023.1, read as the reverse complement.
TTGTCATGGCTCAAATCAGAAACGGGGGACACTGCCATCTTTTAATTATACCAGGGAGGACGATTCCTGGAGTGAAGCCTTCTTGTGGAGTTTTGCAGGATCATATGTAGTGGCGTTCTTTGGGGTGATTCTTTTTCTCCATCTAAACTTGCACTATCGGTACGTGCTGTTCGGGCTCGTTCGTAAGTTTATCCCATCATTTCCCCAGTAGATAATGTTCTTCTAAGCATTTTGTGATGAAATAATATGATGAACGGTGGAGAACTTTTGTTTAATAGGATTGTAAGCATTTTGAGTCTTGATTATGCATTTTGAATGCTTGACTCCTATAGTGTTTGTATTGTATTCCTTGTAATGCTAATTTGAATATTAGCAGATTTGATCTGGTTGAGAATTCAGAAACGATAGTTTATTTACAACCAAAATCAATCCAACATTCATAAATATTTGTAAATGTTACACCAAATGTGAATTATCTTATGGCTGCAACCGGCAACATCAAACCAACCAAGTTTTACTGTTTCAAGAATCCTACTAACATAAAAAGTATTGGGCACTGCAAATTTCTCCAATTTGAGGATAAAGGCATGGATTGTAGCTAGGATGACAGCAATATCCCAATTGCTGAACCACTGGTCTACAACTTGAGCCCCACCTTTGTGATTTACTTGATGAAGAACTTGTCGCAATCCTCCCTCATGGCTCCCTTGAGGGGAGCGGGTTTAGTGATATGTCCAACGGGAACGAGCAGTCCCTCTATTTGAGGTGCTTGCTCTCATTCAACAAGACTGCGTTTTTGGTTGTCTAGATTTTTAATTAGGGTAGGACTAAATAAGACAAGATATGAAAATCCAAGGAATTTGTTATATCCTATTTACTATTTAATGAATTATTGTAATAAAGTTGGGTATTTTCATATCTTGCAATATACATATTTTTCAATGAATGTCATATCGGTATAAATAAACCTAAAAATTGCACAAACGGAGATAATAAAAATCTCTCATGACACTCTTATCCATTTCATTTTTATTTGCTTATTTTTTATTATTTTTCCCTCTATTTTATAATTCTTTCCTTTTTTTATTTCTTTTTTCCCCTTCCATCATTTTCTAATAATTTTTTATTAAATAGTAAACTACACTAATATACCTTAAATATATAATAAATATAAATATTAAATGTATTTATTTATATAGATATGAAATTTATATCATAAGATATAATTTTTTTGAATATTTAAATAAAATTAAGAATAAATAAAAACAATATTATTGTTATTTTGAATTTTTATATTAAAATTCAAATATTATTTATATTCAAATATTATTTTAATATTATTAATTTAACAAGCTTGTTGTTCGAGAAAAATAAATTTTATATTATGGATATTATAAATCCTATCCACCTTTATTCCAATTCTCTCGTGGGATAATTTTATCTAAGCTATATCTCTCCTATGTCCGACTTTTATTCTCCTTGGATAAGCATCAACGCGGGATATGATAAAATTTATCCTATGCTAAATTTTATCCCGACTACCAAATATAGACTAAGAGTTCTCCAAAATCCTACGATGCACAATGTTGGATGATTCGGTTTTGATTAAACAATGAGATCTTATCTAATTTGAAATCCTCACTAGCCTATTTGAGCCAAATAGGAGAAAAGCTAGAAAAATCCAAGTTCGGTGACTTGATTATACTAACATTTAATTAGCGTTGTTTTGGTACCTAACTCATTTTAATGCAAAAAACGTGAATTACGCGGTCTTTTCGTTTTAAGTCATTAGGTATGTTCTATTTAAATGTCTTGTGATGGTTATTGGCTAAAGCATTTTTCAATCAATCATACGAGTCAATAATCATATCAAACCAATCATAATAAAAGACACATGCCAAACGAGATAAAGCACAAAAGAATAGACTATGAAAGCAAAATGCGAAAAAACATACATGGACTTGTTATGAGCCCGGGGTTAAAAATTCCGCTAGCTAAACTTAAAACCTTATATTACTCAAACACATAAAGAACGACAAAATATAAAGCACAGTAAATGAACACGATATGAGTCGAGCAAAAAAAAAAGCATACCTTTTATCATTTGAGGTCCGGGATATATGAACTCGTGAGCTAGTTTCAAAGTCGGGAGTCAAAATCTAATTCTAGCTAAAGAAAAACTACCTACAAAAAGATAATCACCAAGCGAAACTCGAAAACGAAAAAACAGAAGGCCTGCTGCATGATTTTCAGAACGACGAACCAGAAAAGCCAAATCCGATTATAAGTGTGCCTTTTTTATGCGTCCACGTCCAAAAACAGTAGAGAACTCGAACGAAGCTGGTTAATTAATGATAATATATGATCTTTCAAAACAACGAACCAGAAAATCCAAATCCAAACTCTCCCGAATGCTCCGATTCGCATTCACCTTCTCTCTCTTGCGAAACAAATCCGGTGTACATAAACTCAAGGCGAGAGGCAAGATGTCAACATGTACAGGAGCAAGCAGGTGTTCAGAGCTCGACGCCAATATAGAGAAGACCCAGATTGGACTGGCCTCATGCGTGATGGTTCTCGACCAGCAAGCAAGAAACCAGGAATCATATCTTAGAATCGATGCGTCAAATAATAACCATGAAAATCGCACTAGAATACTCTCGGATTGACCGATAACAGAAGCAAATCAATACTGGAAGTCAGTTGGGCAAAACATCGAACACCTGATGAACATGAAATTCGAAGTGCTGGGGACAGAACATTCAACAAACCATCGGTGAGGAGTATAAAGTGAGGTGTTCATTTAAACATTATCAGAGACAAAATCGACGAATCGGTGGACAGGCAATAAACGATCATGCAGTGAAACATGCTCAGCTGAAGCCAAAACAGAGCATGGAAGAGGGATACGTTGCCAGAGCCCTCACTGGTCGAGATTGATGATCGCCTGAAGGAAAGAGATCGTAATGGACAATAACGCCGGGACCTAGAACCGTCAAAGGGAGGAATAGACCGAGATTGTGTACTTCGGCAGCGATGATTTTGAAAAAGGAGCGAACGGAGCCTCTTCACGGCGGCAGAAGTGTTGGCGATCTGGCGGCTACCGGTGGTTGTAAGTGACGCTACCGAGAGGGAATGAAGATGCAGAATCTTTTGGAAACCGATTCTGCGAGAGAGAATTGTCTCCCCCAAGCTCCCCTTGTGCCCGTGCTCTGTCCTTTGCGTACGTGCTCTCTCTGTGATGACTGCGTGCGTCTGGTGGCCGGCGATGGACGATCGGCGGTGGCTACCGGTGGCCTGACGGCGATGAAGAGGGAATCACCATGAGAAGCTGCCCAACGCCGAGAGAATTGGACTGGCTTATTAATGGGTTTGATCTCTGGGCCGATGCTTCCTCTGATAGGCTTGGTATGGCCTGGGCTGCGCAAATCGAACAAGGCCCTTCCAATTATTATTGAATTGGACTTTTTTTTTATTAATTGTTATTTAATTTTTTATTATATATTTCTTCTGAAAGGAAATAATTTTTTTTTTCTCTAAGGTATGACCATAGTGGATCTTTCGTATGATTATCTTTCTGGAGAAATTCCATCTTGTTTGAAAAAGTTTGACATTCCAAAGTCATCGGCTACCCAGAAACACATTTGATACTACATTTTGAGATAGAAGAACATTGGCTGCCACACTTGTATAGGAGCAAATTCGCTGCGACACTTAAATACGGCGATGTTTTTCGAGTTGCTTGGACAAATGAACTCGAAGAAGTGAAGTTCATCTCACGCATGGATTAGGATTGGTACTTAAATCAAATAACCATTTGAATGATTATTTAACATAAATAAGTTTTGCGGAGTTTTGATTTTTTATACTCATTTTAATGCTTATTAGCATAATTATATACATAAGATTGAAAATTGAATCTGTGAAATAGGTTTTAAGATTAATATACTGTGTACGATTATACTGTAGCTAAACTCGGTAGAATGGCTTTTCTCTTTTCGCGGGGCTCTTGGACTTTGCACATTCCTTGCATTCACCCACCATTTTATTTACTTTGGACAATATTATCTTAATCACTTACACTACAGTTTTGGCCATTAATGACCATTATAATTAGAAAGCTAAATTCTATATCATATTATATTTTTCCTGCAATAATATACAATTAATTGAAAAAAAAAACTCAACATGGTCTAAGACTGCCGGGGACCTTCCATCTTCAATTCCGTCCCCTCGTTTACAATTTTACATGGCATTTTGTCTTCTTCTTCTTCTTCTTCTTCTTCTTCTTCTTCTTCTTCTTCTTCTTCTTCTGCCTTTTACACGATTCTTTTCCCGTTACAATGACTTTTGATTTTCTCTATAACAGTGACAATTCATTGACTACCATATAACACCCTTTCGTGCTTTAAGAAAATAAAATCATAAGGCACCCACATATATTCAGGGGGATACGCATCTGTGCATCAGTATATTCTTTGAGTGCCGCCTTTCCTTGTTCTATTATGCTATTATATAGTTCATAACTCTAACATAACGTGATGGTCAATTTTACGAAAACTCACTTTGACTTTTCTCATTCTCTTTATAAATAGTCACTTATATAAAAATGCCAAACTACTAATTTGGTTCTCAAAACAAATCTTAAATCTCTTGTCAGTTAAATACACAAAGTTTCCAAGACGTTGAGTTCCAAAGCTTATCATTGATGTTTTTTTTCCACAAAAAAAATCAATGATTTGTAAACATTTTTCTAAAATAGTTCTTTATATTGGTTAGAATTTTCATCATCAACAATAATCTTTGCCAAAATGATTTCGTTAATAATAAAGTATTTCTCACTAATTAGTTTTTACAAGCAATAGAAGTGAATGTTTTTAGAGAATTATTTCAAATTAGTGATTTTTCGTGAAGTATGCACATTTAAAATTCTAAGGTTTTCATCAAATTGGTGATTTTTTGGTGAGGTTTTCCTTTCATCACTCTCTCTCTCTCTCTCTCTCCAAAATATCTTCTCTTTTTTCTCTCTCTAACTAAAGGGCTTATCTATCAACGCCACCATTTTGCGGCTGTCCGTGCCGGGGACAAAAAGCCGCTAACAACTGTCGGCGGCAGCTCCAACTCATTAATATGGCCTCGCTTGGTTCATTTTGGATGACTTTTACGGACAAGCCCAGCCCATCCAAGATCAAAGATCAAAAAGAAAAAAACAGAACTAAAAAAATTCCACCTCTCTAGCACTAGGGATGCTTAAGACGACAAATAAAGAATATTAAAAGTTAACAAAATTCAGGAGCCATCAAGTGCTTGAAAACCCGAATTGGCCCGACCGAATTGACCCCCGCCTTCTCAGGCACAAGTTAGGGCCAGTCCTTGGGCGTATTTTTCTAATTTTGATTTCAGGCTTGTTCAGGTTACAAGTTTAGGGGAGTCAAGATGTCATTAGCAAAAATAAGTGAAGTGGCGAATATAATTGAATGTAATGAAAAATGACATATAAAGATACGCAGATGAGAATGGAGGCAAACCAGAGTCGATGAAAGCATGCTATAAAGTACATTTCAAATTCGGTAATTGCATTCACTCTATTAATATGACACTTTGCAACGGTTATATGTATAAAATATAATTTGCTCATCGTATCTTGCTAATATACTTCCATTAGAAAATGGAATTCGACAGGCCGTGAAATCACTACAAAGCAAATGTCCACATAGGACCAATCTAGTGCTCCCTGGTCCAGAAACGGCCATCTGGGTTTTGGGAACAAATGAGAAAAAATTGATTAGGAATAATACAATGAAAGATGTCAAGTTTTGAAGCTTCGTGTCGAAGACGTGCACAAAAGTATGACACCGACATTTACATGTATCTCATCTTATGTCTCGTGGAGAGAAGCTCGATCATTTTTGGATGATTTTCGTGTACACGAGGATGAGAGAGAGTGAGTTGAGAGAAGAGGCTGATCAAAATCCAATAAAATCATTACAAATTACAAAGGAAGCTGAGAGAGGAGAGGATGGGTCGACAGTGAGTTAATATGGACATACATGGCAGTTGCATATTCACGTTAGAAAGTCATTGACATCAACCGCTGTTTCTTTTACACCTGATTTTTAGCTTATTTTTCAAATTTTTTAAAAAATCACAAAATTAGGATTAGGAACCTTGGCCAAGCTTAGGAACCTATTTTTAAACCAAAAATAAAATTTTTAAAATTTTCCTGAATTTTTCTTTAATTTATTTTAGTCAAAATAAGGGTGAAAATCAAGAAAAATAGTAAATGGAATCCAAAAATTCCATAAAAATAGTCATTAGTCTTATTTTAAACCCAATTTCATTAATACAGCATCCATTTTAGAAAATTTCAATTGGGGATGTGTTTTCCCAAAATTGGGTAAAAACAAGCCCAAATTGAATCAAAAATTCAATTGAGTCAATTCTACTCATTTCTAGGCTATAGTGTATTCACAACAAATGATCCTGGAACCTTGAATTACATAATGGTCGGTCCAATTGCACAATTTACCAAAGAAATCAAAAAGACCCAAAATCCAATTGAAAATTAGGGATTTTTAGCTCAAATTGGGGATCATTATCAATTTGAAGTTATCGAATCATAAGACCATCATTTATAAGGTTAATCAGTCATGAGTAATCCAATTTTGGTATCAATTTTCTCAATCAAAAAAAAAAAAATTAGGATTTTAGGTCATTTAAGGATCATTATCATTGAATAGAACCCTAGTGACCAATTTTAAAATTTGACAATTTTTTTGGTTTAATTGTGACAAAAATTAGGGCAAATCTCATATTTTGATGCAAAATGTGCCAAGGAATTCAATTTTTGAGATTAAATTTGAAAAATTGGGTCAAAATTAGGTTTAATTTGCAATTTTAGACCGACCCGGGTGAGTCTCCTTCCTTATTTGACTCGTCCAGAACGTGATAAAAACCTAGAAAAATCAACTCGTGCCGCCTCTTTGCAACTTAATCTAGCTAAATGAGCACACTTTAAACTCCGATTCCAACTAGAGAATCTCCAACTGGCATTAGGGATTCGATCCAACCAATTCGAGGTCAGTGAATAATAAACTTTTGGTGAGAAAATCTAGTTAGAAAAACTAAAGAAACATTATCAAACGAACGGGAGCTGCTCGGGAAAATTCCAAAGAGAGAAAAGAGAGAGATAAAGAAAGAAAGAGAGGGAAATCCAAAGAGAAGGGAAGGAGTGGAAATCTACTGATCGAGTGATTGGCGCTAGTCAATTGAACGACGCTGGCAAATCAATCAACCAGGGAGGATCACCTCCTTAGACGACCAGTGTAAATTTGGTCGCAAAGCTCAGAAAACTGACCTCGACCGGCGTACCTAGAGCTACTCTAGCGAAGCCAAAGCCACCATCTCGAAGCTTAGGTGACAAGGAAGCTCAAGTGACAAGGAAGGGCTTGACAGTCGCTATTCAGTTCGGAAACTCAGAATCAAGCTCAAATGAAGAAGGTAAAGTCAGCTCGTACCCACGGTTTAGCAAAAATTCCATCTTGTGTGTGTGAGCTTTATCGTGCTTGATGATGTATTTTCTTTATGATTTTAAGTTTCTGGATGTTCAAAAGCTGATTCTAATCATGTTTTACATTATTTGATTGTATTTTTTTTATTGAAAAATGTGCATAAACCATCTCGTTTGCCATGGTCGAACCTCGCCGGAGCTTCTTAGACCTCACCAAAGCATTTCTGTGACCAATCATCGCTCAAGTTAGTGATATTTGACTTTGTTTGATGTCCTGATGTTGATTCAATCGCTAGAAAACGGCTAAGGCGGATTGTGTGATTGTCTAAAGGTCAGAAAAACTTGTTTAGTCAATTTTAGTTTAGGTCTTTTGGAATCAATTTTTATGGTCAGTGATGCTTCGGTGACAAACTGAGAAGACTAGATGGTTAGAGAATGATGAGAGGTTGGTGTAGAACCTGAAAAGAATGTCAAAAACTCGTCAGAAGGTCGTCGAAATTAAGCTTGAACCAGCGGCCTTGAAAACCTTTACACTAGATTCATGCACACCATGTGTTCGGCGAAATGCCAAGAGAAGAAAGCCAAGAAACGACGCCGCTTTTGGCATCGTGCTTCATCGAAATTAAGCTTGAACCGGCGGCCTCGAAAACCTTTACACTGGATTCATGCATACCATGTGTTCGGCGAAATGTCGAAGAGAAGAAAGCCAAGAAACAACGCCATGGCTTTTGACTTGGTTGAATCGGTCTAAACTAAACCCGATCTAGTTCAACCTCCGGGAAAACCTTTAAAAAATATAAAAATAATTAAAAAAATTATAAAAATCAAATAAAAATTTAGAAAATCTAAAAAAATCTAAAAAAAATTAAAATTCCGAAAATAAAAAAAATTCAAATTTTCAATAAAAAATTCATAAAATTCATTTTTTTAGAAATTCAGAAGACTTAGTAAAAATTGGAAAATTTTTGAAAAATTCAAAAAAAAATTAGAAAATCCACAAAAAATGTAAAAATTCAGGAAAATACAAAAAAAAAATTGGAAAATCCAAAAAATCCATAAAAATTTCAAAATTTAAAAAAATTTTTTTTTTAAAATAAAAAAATTTAAAAAACTCATAGAATGACCCAAAAATATTGTGGCCAACCTTTGCAAGTGAAATCAGAATTTTTAGAGGTGTCTAAATGACTTTTTTAAAGACCCTTCAATTTGGGGGTTAAAAGAGTCACAACTCCTAAAAAAACCCTAATTCCCTAAATCAATACAAATCATGGAATGAATAAGCCTTTAGGGCTTTACTAGGGTTTGGTTGTTTTGAATTCATTTTCATTTTAGAGACCCAAATTAGGATTGTTTTGCTTGATTGTAATTGATAGTGCTGCTTAGGTAATGAAAATATTTATCATTGGTTAATTATTTTCAGCGAAACAAGCGATTATTTGTAAGAAAATATTTTTGAAATTATTTCCATGAAGCAGATTGAGCCTTAATACTAAATTAGATGTTGATAAATTCATTACAATGTTACAAATTCACTAAACACCCCCCTGCACTAGTAAAATTTGAAAGAAGTTGGTTTCTTATTCGGTTGAACATTGATAGTTCATTAAGGTTCCATTTCGTTTGTCGGAAAATATTTTCCTTTTGAAAAATATTTTCCTGAAGTCATTTTCCTAAAAAATATTTTCTTAGAATACAATTTTCTAGTGTTCGACTAAAATTTGAAAAAGTTTCGAAAAATTTTTTTTAGTGTTTAGCAACCACGATCTTATACGCGTCCGGCGACCGGCGGTGTTCGGCGATCGACGGGGCGATTGGTGGTAGCGGCGGCGGCGGCGGCGACCGGGCGGCGATGGATGGCGGGCGGTGACCGGCGGCAAGGCGGCGACCGATGATCGACGGTAGCCGGCCAAGCTACCGGCGGCGGTGGCACGATGGCGGTGACCAAATGATCAACTTTCTCTCCACGGAAAAACATTTTGCCTCCTATGGGCAATTTTGCCTTCACTTTGGTGGAAAATGATTTCAAAAAACAATGAAGGATTTGGGGTGGGGAAGAAAAATGTTTTCCCACGGAAAATATTTTCCGCCCAACATCGGAAAACATGGAAAATATTTTTTGGAAAAATATTTTTCCTGAAACTAACGGAGTCTAAAATGCTAGTAATTCCTTGGCCTCTACGCACGCTAATTTGCAAAATCAAAAAAAAGTTGGTAATTAATATCATAAACGTAAATTCATTGCATTGTGGTAACTTATCGATTCCCACTCAAGCTGACTAGTAACATTTAAAAGAAGTTGGTAACTTATTAATTAATTGACATCGATCAAACTTAAAAGAAACTAAACATAATCACGATAGTTGTAAAAATCAAAAGAACTAATTAATTTAACTTTAGTAAATTTGATGTCATGTTAATAATTTACTGATTAGTTACTTGATTAGTAAGTTACTAGTTGTACTTTTTTTTAATCATACTATTCAAAACTTACCAACAATTTCAAAAATTTACAAACCACGGAAAAATTTCAGCTTTTCTCTTAGGCCCTATTTGTTTCATGCAAAACATTTTTCTTATTTTTTGGCATTTGATTTACTTGGGAAAATGAGTCAACGGAAAACTTATGCTTAAATTTAGGAAAATGATTTTTCTTTGAAAAATCGAAAAACATTTTCCAAAATATACCTAGGTATCGGCGCTTGGGCCTGAAACTTTATGTTTGGGCACAGAAACCCCAATTCTGGTTCCCGAGTCCTCGAAATTCAAGACCAAGTCTCCGACACCCGAACCTTGGTCCATCGAGGCCGAGCCTAGGACCCCAAAGCCTAAGTCCAGTGTCCTAGCGCATGCCCCCGAGTCCATCGAGGCCGGGCCCGAACCCCTAGAGCCCATGCCCAATGCCTTGGCACCCGAGATCGGGTCCATAAATGTCGTGCTCGGGTCCCCAATGCTCAAGCTTTGGTCTTTGGCACTTAGGCCCGGGTTCACAAAGACCGTACATGAGTTATCGGCACTTGGGTCCTTAGTTAATGAAACATTTGTTCTTATAAAAATATTTATAAAAAAAAAATTGAATTTTTAATTTTTTTTTCTTTCTTTTTCCTTCTTCCTTGGCGAGTGGCTAGCCACGGCGACGTATAGCAATCAACCGCAGGCAAGGGACGAGCTTTCCCAAGGTTGGCAACACTCGAGGCTTGCTGATACCCCGGTGAGCCAAGTGTTGCAAGCCTTGGGTGAGGCTTCACCTTGCTAGATCTAGTGAGGACAATCTTGCTCGAGGTTGACGAGCTTGAGGAGGAGGCTATGAGCTTGAGGCCTCGGGAGTAGGCGGCAAGCTCGGCCTCGTCAACCTTTGGCGGGTGGAGCCTCGCCCAACGCAGGCGAGGCTTAGCTCATTGGAATCTAGCGAGCTCGTCACTCGCTTGTGGTTGATTGTTGGCTGTCACCATGGCTGGCCACCGATCGACGAAGAAGGAGAAAGAAAAAACAAAAGAAAAAAATTGAATTTTTTGGTAATTTTCCCTAGGAAAATCAAATCAAATTTTTCATATCAAACGACAAAAATTATTTTCTAATTTATTTTCAAGTTTCAGTTAAATATGGAAAAATATTGTCATTTTTTCGGATAATATTTTCCATAAATATTTTTTCTCGAAACAAATGGAGTTTTGTTAGGACCAAGACTCGTCCCTCTAATAGAAAATATGCAATCACTAACCGCGTTCGGTTCTCAAAGTTACATTGTGTAAGTATCCTTTTGAAATATTGCGTGCTTGGGACAAATCATTTGGTCATCACCTATCTATGTCCGTACCACTTGGGACCTAAATGTTATCACGTATTCTTGTACCGTTTGCCACTCTCTGAGCTACACGTGTACACAACACCCTCTGCCACTCAACACCCTCTCCCCCGATTGTGCTAAATCTACATCTCTTTGACCGATGAGAGAAAATCATTGACGATTGGAACAGATTTTGACAATTTCGTTCAATGCATCACTTATTGCTTTTGGATTCAACTGAATTTATCCCCAGGTGATAGACAATATAGAATTCAGCAGCAACAAACACAAAAGGAACAGTCCAAGAAAACTCGCTTGTGAGTGATTTTGTTTGATTGGATGGACGGCATGACTTACGGTAAAAAATCGTAAGCGTGGGCCCCCAATGGATCGACACCACTAGTCCGGTTGAAGTTCAAGCCTAACATCTTGTCACTATAAGTAACTTGTCTACTGTAGTTTTCATTCTTCACATAACCCAATGTTGATACTTAGATTTGTTGGACAAGTTGGTTTCGACCCTTTCCACCATACACGCACCATATAAAAAATTGGGTGGCCATTTTCCCATGTCTTGCTGGTCAAGGAAGCTTCAAACTGGATGAATATTGTTTTTTATCGAAAATTAAGTGCAATTTGTGTACTGATTTGAAGAGATACTGCTTTGTGTGATGGTTTGGCATGAAATGTGGCTGTACTGATGAAGTGATTTAGTTTGTCAATTTCATTTTCTTAAAAATGACAATTTGAATTCGGTTGATTATGATGTGATTATCACTTCTTAGGACTGGCATTCATACTTGATGGCTGATCAATGGAAACTTGTGATCTTAAAGATGATCCATTGAAGCAGTGGAACCTCTTCAGATTTGATTTCAGAGTTTAGTCTATTAATGCACGATTTCTGCAGGAAAAAGCATAAGATGACCGCGAAAAGCACGTGGTGAGACGAGACATCTTCTATGGTAGCGAACCAATCCGAGAAAGCTGTTGCGTACGCTCTTCCTTCGAAATTTGGAACATCAGTCTTGATATTCCTAGTGATGTCGTAGGCCGTATCATTCGTGTCTTTTCGGGAACCATCAAGGAATTTGGTCCAAGCAAGCAGAGGAGCTGGACAAGCGCTTTGTCCTCGATGAACACGCCTTTTGGGATGCATCAAGTGGCTGTTCGTTATTTGATTTCCACCTTCTTCAGGGAACTCTTCGTTGTTGCCTGCTTCCAGAATGTGTTTCCTGCCTGTTGGAGGCTTTGACGCCGTTGCCTTGACAAATTTGACTTTCAACCTTACTCAATCGAGTGTGAATTCTCCGAGTTCTTCCAATATCATCAGTGAAATTTCATCACGCTGGTCCTCAGTGATTTTTCCACGAAAAGGCTTTTCTGGATGGCGTTGCCATGAGTTGAACCTTCTTCTGATACAAAAAAGAAGAAGAAGATGTACGACAATCTGATTGGGCTGTAGTAGATTTGGAATTACTGTTATACAGCTGTGAACAGTCATGTGGGGTTTAAGTTGGCCGACAAGTGAATGGCAGAGAAATCAGGAAACATAATATTCAATTTCAAATAGAAAGGAGACATAATATCCTAAAACCTAGGAAACATAATGTTCTATTTTAAATAAAAAGGAAAGATTATAAATTAAAAAGATTCGAAGATTCTAAGCACTTAATTCTTACTCTAATAAGGAAAATAAATCAGATTATCACCTATAACTAAATCTTCATTTGGCATGCCATTTGTAAGTCTTCGAAGGATTTTTGGCCATAGTTTTGCATAACCTTAGGTAGTTTTGTGTCTGGATGCTCTTTTAGATTTCCCTCCTTTTTCTCTCTCCTGGAGGCGACTATGTTTTATGGGTTATTGGCGCCAACTTAATTTTGCATGATAATATAACATTTTCAGAATCCACTTAGATACTCTAGCCTAGTTGCATAAATTAGATCTATTCTTGGTTGGCTATGATGGTGTTGAATGCATGTGTTGGCAGAGTTCACGATTTTCTGTTGTTTGGAGTCTCGAGGCAGGCCAACCTTGAACTAGTTCCTCGCTTTGGCGATGATGTTTACGTTCGGACTTGCAGAGATTGTCGATGTTTCATGTAAATTTCCATGCCCTTGCATTAAGCCGGCCTGAAGGTATATGTTTTGAACCTATTATAGGATTCCATAACTAAAAATTAGTTCAAGGGAAAATTTCAAATAAAAATCCGAAGTGGACTCATTTTCTTAAATAAGAGCTCGAAGTGAATGTTGCTTTAAATGAGGACCTCAAGTGACCCAGTTAGTCTCAAATAAGAGCCTCGCTTGCCAGTAGGCCAAATGCTCACCAGTGGACATTTTCCGGCAATTAAAATAGGGGTAATTTTGTCCGAAATTTGTAATTGGCTAAAAAAAAGGAAAAACCCCAAGTTGAAATTAAGTCTAGGTTATTCCTTCAAACGTTTTCGTTTTCTTCTTCCCTTCCCCCGCTGCTCCTCAATCAAATCGCTGCTCGCTTGCCGCTCCGCGCTCGATACTCGTCGCTCCCGCTCCTCGCGAGCATCAATCTATCGTTCCCCATCGTCTCTTTTTTCCAAGGTTTCATTGTCCACAAGGTTCAAGTTCGTCGTTCGCGTGCACCGCTTGGGAGACCTTGGCGGCGTGGGGTTGTCTCTCGGGGAGGGGCTTTCCTCAGTCGCAATGTTCGGCGGCCAGGTAACGGTGACCGCATTTTAGTCGCATTCTGCTCGTCAATCTCTGTTGCGGATGCTTTCTTTAATCAGATAGTGTGCTTTTCTGTTGTTGGAAGTTTTAGAGTTCTAGAAAATCTTCAACGCTTGAGAGCAATGTCGGGAGGGATTTTCTACCTCGTGTTTCTGGTCAATTTGACTTCGGTTAGCAATACACAGATCGCTAGTTCATTGGAGCTTGAGAAGGCCGAATTCTTTCTTGGAAGTGTTATGAATGCTGTTGTTAGCCAAGTAATGACATTGCTGAGAGAACGAGGTTTGCAATTGATTCGTGATATTCCAGATGAAATCAAAACTCTGGCTGTCTGTGGTGATCAGCTGAGAATTCAACAAGTATTGTTAAATATGGTGTGACATGCTCCATCTCCAGGGGGTTGGGTGGAGATTCATGTTCATTCAAGTCTGAAGCAAACTGCTGGAGGACTAAGTCTTGTGCACAATGAATTTATGCATTCTTTTTATAGATTTCTTTTTGTTTTCAGTATGTTCTGTGTGGATCATGCATTTCTGATATGGTTCCCTGACACGGCTTTCTTTCAAGCTAAGTCAACTATCCTGTTTTTTGAGGTGATCTTATATTCAATAGTGAATGATCACGACCTGTCTTCTCATCACTCATCACGGTTCTCTATTCTTATGAATACAAGCTTTTGTGATGCAAGGTGACGTATTAATAACAATGCTAACTGTGAGAGAAGCTATTCAGTACACACTTAGCTACAATTGCCAGACTCCATGCCAGTACCCGAGAAGAGGGAAAGAGATGAAATGGCAATAAGAGAAATGGGACTACAAGATGCCATGGACACAAGAATTGGAGGTTAGGGGTCCAAAGGACCAACCAAGTGGTAGTCAGGAGAGAAGAGTTAGCATTTGCCTGTAAATTATCACCCACCCAAAGCTTCTCTTCCTCAATAAATCAACCAGCGGACTTGACAGGGCAACATCCTCTTATGTCATGAGCAGAATAGCTTGCTTGGACTAAAGAGATGGATTCAGAAGAACTATAATCGCATCAATTCATCAACCCAGTAGTGAAGTCTTCCAGCTCTTATTGGGTGCTTTAGATTGGTTGTAGTAGGGTGGACTGTGATCACTGCATATAATCAGTGAGAGGTTGTTTTGTAAAACTCATATGTTGTCTTCTCTTTCTTGTAGTGTTGTGCACACAAATTAAAGTTGTATACTTTGTTGTTATCTATTTTTGAATGGAACTATTGAAGTTCAATTAATTCAAGTGTTTAATGATGAGTTAATGATGATGCTTTTTGGTACCACAAGCTGTCTGTGGTTTCATTTATGTCGGCTGTTTTATATTTTGTCGTGTACAGAGCTCAAGAAATTTGTTTTGAACTGTCTACAAGCTTTGACAGAGCCCATTGATCTTCTATATATTTTCTTTGGCCTATACTATAGGGCATTTTAACTTAGGGTGTTGTTGGACTGTTGTGCTCATTGCTCTTTGCAGGTCATTTTTTTTTTTCTGTTCTATATTTTATTTTTTCTTGTTGGATTGATGAGCTCGTTTATTGGTACCACAAGCTGTCTGTGGTTTCATTTATGTCGGCTGTTCTATATTTTGTCGTGTACAGAGCTCAAGAAATTTGTTTTGAACTGTCTACAAGCTTTGACAGAGCCCATTGATCTTCTATATATTTTCTTTGGCCTATACTATGGGGCATTTTAACTTAGGGTGTTGTGGGACTGTTGTGCTCATTGCTCTTAGCAGGTCATTTTTTTTTTTCTGTTCTATATATTACTTTTTCTTGTTGGATTGATGAGCTCGTTTAAACTTGTCGATAACACTATACTACAATGAAGTTCTGGGACATTCCATAGCAAACTAAATAGCATTAGGTAAACTTGAATTGATCCACATTGTATGATGGCAAAGAGAATCATCCGAACACAAGAAATCTTCTCAACATAGTTTACCTATACTGTAACTTTAAGATGCTTCCAAAATAGAGCCATCCATATTAACTAATAGTAAAACAGAAAGAGTTTGTGTTGTTGGTCTTATTAGTCTTGCGTATCTCAAATAAGTTGCTCGTCTTCGACCACTTTCATGTTGAGATCCTTACATTTTCCTCTTTACCTATAGTTGAATCACAAAATAAATCACTAGTCAAAACAAAGGCAAGTACAAGTAAGAACAATTTTATGACAAATAGATACTTGCATCTTCTCTCTTCCCATAGATGATATTCAGATAGGGAGATCACGATGCAGACTTTCTTGACATCGAAATTAGAACTGGCAGCAGGACTTCTTCCTCACAATCGATTTAGTACCATACTAACCCATGATTTCTCCCTCAGTTCTTGTACTTCATTGTTGTTTTCTCAAACCCGATTGTAGGAAATTGCTTTGCATACTCCTTGAAGTTTAGCAATCTCTGATTGAAAGTGAGGGGAAGATTGCATTGTGGCCAAGAAGTCCTTCAACTTTGTTCCTCTTAGACCAAATTTTCCAGCATAGAACATTGAATAGACTATAGAGTAAGTTAAAGATGAAAGCGTGAACCAAAAAGAGGAAGCAGTAGAGAAAAAGCATTAAGCATGCTTGATTGCATGAGATGATTTGAACCAAGTATAATTGGCAGAGAGAAAAATAATGGCAAAAGTACACCACAAGTGCCATAACTTGTGTACGGCGATCACTTTGGTGCCACAACTTTTTTCGGATCACTTTGGTGTCAAGTCGGAGGAAAATAGATCACTTTAGTGCCAATTTGGTCGGAAATCCGACGTGACATTTTTTATTAATTTTTTACGCCGATGTGGCTCGCTGGAGGATAAGTTAGTGTGTACAGTTAGCATTTTTTATTTTAAATAATTTTTTCCAGCGTGTACAATCAGCATTTTTCATTTTAAATAATTTTTTTCCTTTTTTTTTTCTCTTCTTTCCTTTTTCCTTTCTTTTCTCCTCTCGCCGGCCAATTGCCGGTGGCCGGCCAGCCACCGGCAAAGCCCGGGAAGGGCTGGGCAAGGGCGGCCTTGCCCATGGCCGGTGAGGGGTGGCCTCGCCAGATCTGGGCGAGGCGACCCTCACCGGCGAGGCCTCCCCTCGCCGGCCCAAGCAAGGGCTGACCCTCCGACCGGGCAGAGAAAGCCCCAAGGGGGCGAGGGTTGCCCCCGCCGGATGGGCGAGGGTCGGGGTCGCCGCTCGCCGGGCTTCCTCGCCTGACATCGGGCGAGGGTCGCCTTTGCTTGGCTGGCGAGGGCAACCCTGCTGGGGCCGGGCGAGGGCTGCCTCCCGTATCTGGCGAAAGCCACCGCGACCATGGGCAAGGCCGCCTCACCCAAATTTTTTCCGGGCCCTCACGGTGGTCCGATCGCTAGGGAGAAAAGAAAAAAAAAGAAAAGAAAGGAAAAAGGAAAGAAGAGAAAAAAAAAGGAAAAAATTATTTAAAATAAAAAATGCTGATTGTACACGCTGACTCATCCTCCGGCGAGCCATATCGGCATCAAAAATTAATTAAAAATGCCACGTCAAATTTCCGGCCAAATTGGCACTAAAATAATCTATTTTCCTCCGACTTGGCACCAAAGTAATTCGAAAAAAAGTTATGGCACCCAAGTGATCACTGTACACAAGTTATGGCACTTGTGGTGTACTTTTGCTGAAAAATAATTTTGGTAGAACCGTTCACCTTTGGTTTCGGCCTTGATTTTCACTGCCAAACTGAAGGCAGCATCAAAGAACTCAGCTAATTTCACAAAGTCCTCTTCGACAAGAATACAAAAAGATGGACGAATTCTTAAGTAACCAACATAAAAACCCTAAACCTGAAAGCACAATCTAGTCCATAAGTAGCCAACATAAAAACCCTGAACCTGGAAGCACAATCTAGTCCATAAAAGCCTCTACCAATTCTAATGCCACCAGGAACCATGGCAGATACATCTCCTGGGGCAGTGTTTTTGTTGGCAGTAATATGAACAGATTCCATCACCTTTTCAACTCTGGAACAGAGAATTTGAGTGCCCACGTCTCGAGCAACAAGTACCCACAAACAGAGTATTTTTGGGTACTCCACGAACATCTCGACCTCGAGTACCCACATCTCGAGCACAATTTGAATCAACT